>CM049406.2:5357500-5360000 GCA_026929865.2 Hyperoplus lanceolatus
CATTTATTGTGCAAACTGCAACAACTTTAGAAACTTAAACAACAAAAGAGAACATAACCGAACATGAAGCCATTTGAAACTGAAATATTCAGGCTATATGTAATGCATGTATGCTTGTGTGTATGCTTGTGTGTGTGTGTGTGTGTGTGTGTGTGTGTGTGTGTGTGTGTGTGTGCGTGCGTGCGTGCGTGCGTGTGTGTTTAGCTTAGTCCAGCAGCAGACCAGCAGGTCCTGCAGCAGATCACTTGGTGCTCCTTACAAATGCACCTGTCACAGCTGGTGCAGGTGGTAGAACTCCTCCTTTTTCGGCCTGTGCAAAACGGGCACGCACCTCTCTTTGTTGTCGAGCTGGTGGCAGCAGAGGGACCAGCGGTGTCTGTTGCTTCTTCGAGGGCAGCAGTAGTGGCCTGTAATCCGGACACCATGGCAGCAGCAGCTGATGTACGAGGAGGGTGCTTTCTGCGCATGATCTCGGCCGACACCATGGATTGCCCCAGCTCCTCTAAGAACAACCTTCTCTTATATTTCTTTTGGTGGTTCCAGGAGGGATCCACAGCCATGAAAAGCACGAATGCATTTAAGGCGGAGACATCCAAACAGTGGAAGAAGAGGAGAAGAGGCCATCGAAGGGTCCGCCTCCTACAGCTGTAGGTGCCGACCACCTACAAACGACCCAGAAAAAAAGATAAATAAATAAATGTCATCATTCACAAGTTTTTTAATTCATTGTTCATATAAATGCAATAAATAGTTCTAATGAAATATAAGCAGTCAAAATAAAAACATATTTATCTCAAACCAACACATGAAATCAGTGAAAACAAATAGACTTTAGACTGGACTTAATCATAAAGTAATTAAAGCATACAATCACATACCTTGTCAAGGTTGTCCACTGCACCCTTGCATCGATTGTAGTCGACGATCATGATAGGTTTTTGTTTTCCCCCTGGTCGACGGCTGGCTCCCGGTGTTTAGTACTCAAAAGGAGCACATTTCTTCCCCGCCGCGGGATGTAGCTCACTGCTGTGGTGGTGGGTGTGAAGGCAAACACAGAGGAGACGACAGCTCTCCTGTGTGTCATCTTCAGCTTTGGGGAAGCTCAGGCTTGTTCTTTCTTATGGTGCCTACCAGGGCCACCTTCTTGCTGAGAAGCTCCTGGGCAAGCGGGTATGATGTGAAAAATTGTCACACGTAAGTGTGACGCCCTTAAGCCCATCCGTCATGTCCAGGATCACTCTCCTCCCTGGCCTATCTCCGGAGCTCCACCGACGGCTTTTCCAGTGTATAACTGGCACCTCCAGGCATATGATGTTGTGACATCTGCGGTCACCCAGATTTTCAGCCTTTTTCAAACCTGTGTATCTTTAATATTCCTCTTCATTGTGGCTTCTTATTTTTCTCCAGCTCTTTCTCCTTCTCTTTCTCTGCCCACTACTAGAATGACACCTCAGAAGCTGCATGTTTAACTTTGGCTTGAAAGCAGCCAGGTGATAAACACACTAACTGTTGTTTTCCTTTTGTTTTTGAGTACATCAAAGGCAGAAGGCCATGTTTTACTAAAGCACCTCACATGAAACACATCCTTCAAAAGATGCCCTTTTCACCCCTGAAATGATCAGTGCATGCTTACAGTTTCACAGACTCTCACACAGCACGCACACACACACACACACACACACACACACACACACACACAAAAGCTAGCTGGGCTCCCCTGGTAGTACACGGTATTAGAACGGTCAATAATACAAGAATTTCATGCATGGACCTACAATGGGAAAATAGTTAAATCTAGGGGAATACAGTAAAAATGTCAAATATGACTGCTTCTCTTCTAAATGAAATGCTAACATTACAAAATGCATGGTTAATAGTAGAAATGCAATGAGATTAAAAAAGGTGGTTTTCAATGGAAGTGGATGGGGCACTTTCTGCCTCAAGGAGTATCTGGCACTACATAGAAAATACTAATGCAATCAAATCAAATTGGTTGCTAATCTTTGACATATCCCATACTCTAATCACCACTAATGCCTCATCCCCCTACTATTTATTATATGGAAAATAATTCACTTTTTGTGTGTTTTTTTATCAATGATAAATACTTCTAATAATTAATTGGCATTTAAAGAGTTAAAATCCTAAAATGTATCAAATAGTTGGTCATTTTGATCAGGGCTGAAGTTGATTAAGGGATTCAAGAAAAAAATCAGAAAAAATATTGATGTATGAGGATTTTATTGCAGATTATTGTGTACATTTTTGGGTCGAAGGTGCTGAGAGGGTAGTAAATGTTTCATCTGGCACTACATAAAAAATACTAATGCAATCAAATAAATTTTGTTGCTAATCTTTGACATATCCAAGACTCCAATCACCATTAATGCCACATCCCTCTACTATTTGTATTATGGAAAATAATTAACTTTTTGTGTTTTTTTGTAAAAAATATTGAAATAATTCAAATACTTAAACTGGCATTTAATGGGTTAAAATC
>CM049406.2:5370000-5375000 GCA_026929865.2 Hyperoplus lanceolatus
GTGTGTGTGTGTGAGACTGACTGTGTGTGTGTGTATGTGTGTACTCAGACCCCGAAACCTAAACACTTTCTAAAGACAAGCAAACTTCTCCCTGAGCTCAATACACAAGGCTTTTATGAGGCATTGAAGTTGCCCTTCTTTTGATTCCACACACACACACACACACACACACACACACACACACACACACACACAGACACACACACACACACACACACACACACACACACACACACACACACACACACACACACACACACACACACACACACACACAATTTCAAAAACTCCAGATTAAACACGGCGTCATGTGCTGCATCTCAATGGGAGTATTTCAGCCTTTCCTTTCACAGCCGGAGAAAGAGTCTATTTTATGTTTTTTTTATCTTTATTTTGCGAGGGCACAGCTTGAATTAATCACATGTTTTGACACAGGGACGCCATTGTGCTCGCTGTGTGTGTGTGTGTGTGTGTGTGTGTGTGTGTGTGTGTGTGTGTGTGTGTGTGTGTGTGTGTGTGTGTGTGTGTGTGTGTGTGTGTGTTCGCTGCCAAACTGCACTTTGCTGTAAGCTGATTAGCCCGGAGCAGTTACCAGCTGCTTTTAAAACTTAGAAAATATGTTTTGTGGTTTGAAACAGTTAGCCTGCATTTATTTCCTTCATCAATTTATTATTATTTATTTAGGGTTTTTTTTTGTTCCCTTGTTGTTGGCCCATTTAACGGTTACTACTTCAGTCACACATGTGATACGGGCGTTGTGAATGCATTCCTGAGGGTCTTGGTATTATGCAGAGAGCAGGGTAACTGACCAGCTTTTTGTAGATGATACGAGCTAAGGGCTGTAAATGCTACTTTGTCAGACTAAACTCATATTTTCCTTTCGTCAATTCATAATCAATTCCTGTTGTGAAAACCATATCACTTAGGTAGACGTCTAATGTACAAAGTGATCACTAAAGGTGCAGTGTGTAATATGACATCATCAAGTAAGTTCTAGAAAAGTTCTAGAATGCAACACTCCCTGGGTAACCCCACCCCTTTAGAATAATAACAGAAGCTACAGTGGCCTTCAAGGACAAGAACAATTCTAAATTGTAAACAATGCACCTGATGACATTCCAACTATGACACTTTCAAGATGGCGGCACTAGGCCTTGTTCCAAAATATGCAGAAATATGGACATATATAGCCCAGTTCAGACCAACGATTCACCTTGCAACTGCTTGCGACGAGACGGTTTTAGAACGTCGCAGGAGGGAAATCGCAGCGGTGTGAACTGCTCGTTGCAGCGCGTTGCAGTGCGTTGCAAGGTGTTGCAGAAGATTTAACATGTCAAATCGCAAGGTCCAGTTTTAGAACGTTTCGGCGGTCTTGTCGCAAGGAGTTGCAGTTGCAAGCAGTTGCAAGGCGAATCGTTGGTCTAAACTGGGCTTTAGAGGCCCTTTCCAAGGGAAAAAAATAAAATTCAACAAAAAAATTTCAGCTAGTATGCACTAAATGAAATGTACTTATGGATATTATAATTACTTTCTACAAAATCTGCTAGGAAATAAAACCCAACATTCTACACACTGCAGCTTTAATAAGTATTCCAACATTTGAGTCCAGAGATGTATCATATGCAAAATCTGCCACTACAAGAGATTAGTTTGTGTCTGTCTTCCATTATACAAAGATGTATGGTGAAATATTAGAATAATAAAGCTAAATGTGTTTTTGTCTTGCTTCCACCAGGGAACTACCAGCTGTCCCCCACGGTGAACATGCCCCAGGACGACACAGTGATGATAGAGGACGACCGCATGCCCCTCCCCCCTCCCAACCTCTCCGACCAATCGTCTTCCAGCTCCCATGACGACGTGGGCTTCAGCTCCGACGTCCCCGTGCCACAGTGGGCCCAGGAACTGCCCAGGTGTGTGTGTGTGTGTGTGTGTGTGTGTGTGTGTGTGTGTGTGTGTGTGTGTGTGTGTGTGTGTGTGTGTGTGTGTGTGTGTGTGTGTGTGTGTGTGTGTGTGTGTGTGTGTGTGTGTGTGTGTGTGTGTGTGTGTGTGTGTGTGTGTGTGTGTGAGTGTGTGTGCCCAAGAACTGCCCATCAACGACCACAGTTGGGATACAGTTTAAGAGAGTGTGATGATGTCACATTAGTAAAATGTAGGGTTAGACAGTGAGACCATAAAACACTCTTTCCGCCTTTTCTCACGCTAGGATGAACCGATTTCTAAAATGTTTGCACATTAATACTACATAGGATCTCAGAGTTCAATACACCTTCACCTTCTCACCGGTGATAAAGGTCTTTATTAATTTGCTGTTCATTTTCACAGCTGTAAAAGTTTTTAAGAAAACAGTAGAACAAATCAATCTTAAGTTTGTAGAGTCTCTCCCAAATAGCTCAATAAAAAGCAGGACATTTTAATTCACATCTCCATCGTAATCAAAGACAGAGTGTTTAGCTGTGTTCTTGTCACTGATGAGTAAGATTAAGATAGCAGCTCTAACTCTCTGATGAAACTATTTCTATAACGACTCTGAGTTAATCCCTCTGTTATTCTAGCTGTATTTGTGTTGCTGGTATTCTCTCTGCCTCTCTGCCTCGCTCTCTCTCTCTCTCTCTTTCTCTCTCTCTCTATGTCTCTCTCGCTCTCTCTCTCCCTCTATCTCTCCCTCTCCCTATCTCTCTCTCCCTCTCTCTTTCTTTCCACAATCTCTTCATCATTTCATCATCCCTCTCTTCCTTTCCTCTTCCTCTGATTCTTCTGTTCATATCTCATGTTTGTTTCTCTGTAACTCTTTGTCCTTTGAAAGTTGTACAAGTTGTTTTTTTCTCATTATTTTTCTGCCAACATCCCCTACTTCTCTCTCTCTCTTCCTCTCTATCGCTCTCTCCCCCCCCTCTCTCTCTCTCTATATCGCTCTCTCTCTCTTACTCCCTATATCTCTCTCTCTCCCTCTCCCCCATCTCTCTCCCTCTCTCTCTCTCCCTCTTCCCCTCTCTCTGACCTCAGTTCTACCTTGTATATCTACATTTCTCCCCTTTCTCCCTCTTTGTTCTTTCTTGCCTCAGACTTTTCCTTTTTACTTATTTTTCTACAACTTCCGCTCTAGTAATTATTTTCTAGTTTCCCCTCCAACACAGTTCTGTTAACTGAGAGAGAGAGAGAGAGCGGGACATAGAGACAGAGATATGGGAGATAGAAAGAGAGAGAGTGAGGGAGGGAGAGAGAGATAGTGAGAGAGAAGGAGAGAGATATGGGAGAGAGAGAGAGATGGGAGAGAGAGAGTCATGTTCAACCGCTTTAAAAAAAGAAAGAAATGAACCCAGTGAGTTCAAATAATATGTAGTATGAACTCTTTTTAACCTTTTAAGCTTTTGCACCTTGTATGTGTTTGAGTTGTTTGTACTTATGTCCGTCCGGGCCTTTCCTGTCAAGGCTATAGCTCATGATCGCTTTGATGGATCTTCTTCAAACTTTTGCACAAATGTCAACTCTGACTCAAAGATGAAGTGATTAGATTTTGGAAGGTCAAAGGTTACTGCTATATTACAGATCGGAGGGACTTTATTGAGCTCTGGCAGCCATACATGGATATCATGACGGATGACAACTTAACATAAATGTGCCTTTTTTTAATGATTAATATTTTTTCTTTTATTCTTATTTTTTTCTTTATATTTTATATATATATTGTATTATATATATTTTTTTATTGTTTTTTTTTAAATATTTATTTTTATTTTTAATTTTTTAATATATCTATTTTATTATATATATATATATTTTTTTTTTATTGTGTTGTATACAATAAAATAAATAAAAATCAACATATTATGGCTAAAATAATTACCTGAAGTATATTCTCCTGCTCTCCCCCGCAGCCCCCTGAGTCCAGACGGCTCTGACCCAGACGCTGGTTTCCTGCGCGAAGGCTTCGGGCGCCAGAGCATGTCAGAGAAACGCATCAAGCAGTTTGGAGACGCAGCGACGCAGCTCGACATCATCAAGACACGCAAGTCTAAGAGCATGGACCTCGGTAGGCCTTCCAAAAACACTTCAATGTTTTATTACCAGTGTCTGACAAACCGTTACAGTTCATTTACAGTTAAAAACACTTCAATGTTATACTTTTATTACCAGTGTCTGACAAACCGATACAGTTCAGTTACAGTTAAAAACACTTCAATGTTATACTTTTATTACTGGTGTCTGACAAACCGTTACAGTTCAGATACAGTTAAAAACACTTCAATGTTATACTTTTATTACCGGTGTCTGACAAACCGTTACAGTTCATTTACAGTTAAAAACACTTCAATGTTCTACTTTTATTACCGGTGTCTGACAAACCGATACAGTTCTGGTCAATATCCAATTTGAAATCTGGATATTTTTGATTTTACTTAAATATATAAAATATTGGATTTGGTGCTTCAAGACCTACTTCACCGGTTGGAATATGAAGGTGTATTGAACTCGGAGATCCTATGTAGTATAAATGTGCAAAAAAAAACCTACATTTCTCTTTCTGTGACATCACAGAAAGAGAAATGTAGGCTTAGATAGTGAGACCATAAAACACTCTTTCTGCCTTTTCTCAGGCTAGGATGATCCGATTTCAATTTTTTTTTGCACATTTATACTTCATAGGATCTCAGAGTTCAATACACCTTCATATTCCCACCGGTGAAGTAGGTCTTTAATAAAACTGAAGTGCCTGAAATAATATAATTAAAAAATAATATGGACTCCTTGCATCAGCCACAGTCCATTATTCAATGCTACATATACTTCAAAGAATTATGGAGCTACATAGATATTCCCAATGCAGAATATTTTGCACATCATACAAAATCTAGACTTTTCCTGTGTTATGAATGCCTGTAGGTTGTGAACTTTTACATATCCCCATTGCTACATTGTGAACCCTCACAATATGAAAAGAGCATACTATATAAGTTAGAGGGGTTTAAGGTATTCTGTCATCTGGGTCAAGTTGTCCT
>CM049406.2:5385000-5387500 GCA_026929865.2 Hyperoplus lanceolatus
TTTACAGAGCCTAGGCTGTGTGTTAACGCTGGATGTTTCAGCACACACACACACACAGTACAGACAGGTAGCGGAACGTGAGGAGATCTTCACTGATTTTGACAAAGTTTTATTGACAACATGTGTTCTCCAGAATCTCTTACTCTACCTTTAACAGTACAACCCCTGTCTTTGGAAAAATCACAATCACAAACAAGGAAAATGTCTGAAATGTGAAATTGTACAACGATGACTTCAATGTCAGGGCATCGTGATTTACTAACAACACCATGGTTCATCAATAACACGGATCAATATTGCTACTGATAATGTGTCAGCCACTAAACCGTGTACATGGCTTTACCTTCTCATGCATGAGACTGATAGCATTTTGACTTGTGGATTCTGTTGCTATGGATTGTATTACTGCTCGTCGCTATAGCGCATCGCTGCAATACGTTTCAAATGCATCACACTTTGTACACTGATGAGGCAGGAGAATTGGAATCACCAGCACAATATTTTTATTTTTTTTCCTTTATTTAACCTCAAAAGATCAGTTGAGGTGTGTGACCCATATTTACAATGATGTCGAGTACAATCACAATACACAAACAAACACAATGCAAACATACAACATGCTGACAAAGACACAAGAACTATTAAAACATAAAAAATAAAAAAAAATCATAAAAATAATATATTTAAAGTTAAAGGTGCAGTGTGTAATATGACATCATCAAGAAAGTTCTACAAAGTTCTAGAATGCAACGCTCCCTGGGTAACCCCAACCCTTTCGAATAATAACAGAAGCTACTGTGGCCTTCAAGGACAAGAACAATTCTAAATTCTAAACAATGCACCTGATGACATTCCAACTTTGACATTTTCATGATGGCGGCAATAGGTCTTGGTCCAAAATATGCAGAAATATGGACATATATGAGACCCTTTCTAAGGGAAAAAATAATAATTCAAAACATTTTTTTCAGCTATTATGCACTAAATTAAATGTACTTATGGATATTATAATTACTTTCTACAACATCTGCTAGGAAATAAAACCCAAAATTCTACACACTGCAGCTTTAATTACTCCCGTTTTTATTTGCCTTTCTTTTATTTTAAGATCTTCATCAATCTTTAAAATTATTAAAGAAATATAACAATAATTATGACGAGGGAGCTTACTTGTATTGAGTTACGGAGAAGGGTTTAGTGGGATAGAGTAAGTGTGAGCTTCTTCCCAGTCCTTTTCCAACTCAGCAAGTGGTTGACTTCCATCTATCTTCTGTTGTTATGCATTCTGTTGTGTGGAACATGACAATTTCTGTTTTTCTTTTACATGTTCAAAATAAAAAAATAAAAATTCAATCAATTAAATCAATCTAATATTAAATAGTGTTCATTGGTTATAATAAACCCAATGTTAATAAATGTTTGTCTACTATCATCTCTCTCTGTCTGTCTGTCTAGTGGAGGAAGACACAGAGGAGAGCTCTCGATCAGGCAGAGACTCAGTGTCCACCTTGGCGGGAAAAAAATATGTATAATAATAATAATTTATAATAATATAAATTATAATAATAAATACAAATATTAATAATGATAATTATTTTCTGTATGACGTTTTCAGTTTTTCTTTTGTACGTTTGAAATAAAATAAAAAATTCAATCAATCTGTCTGTCGAGTGGAGGAAGACACAGAGGAGCAAGGAAAAAACATAGACAATTTAAAAGAGAAAATTAAAGGATCTGTATTATATAAACTATCTTTCATTGGTTTAAATATATTTAATTGCTTAAAACAAACCCATTCTCCATTGCTCGTCTGTAATATTGATCCCTGTCTGTCTGTCTAGTGGAGGAAGACACAGAGGAGCAAGAAAAATAACATAGCAAATAAAAAATAAAATAAAAAAAGATCAGTTTTATATGAAATATCTTAAAAAAAATAAAACCAAAAAAAAATTAAAAAAAATAAAACAAACCCATTCTCCATCGCTCGTCTATTATATGTATCCCTGTCTGTTATATCTCTCTCTGTCTGTCTGTCTAGTGGAGGAAGGCACAGAGGAGAGCTCTCGATCAGGCAGACACTCACATCAAGTATAGAATAGACAATAGAAAAGCAAATGAAAAATATGAAAAAGGACTTCAACCTATTTCAGTGCGGCAAAAATTACCTTTACATTGTTTAAAAAGGGGCAAATTCTCCATTCTCCCTTTATTTCTACTATATACGAACAACAGAAAAAACATAGCAAATAAAAAAAAAAATAAAAATATTATCAGTATTATATTGTATATCTTAAAATAAAATAAAAATTAATTAAATTAGATTAAAGACGTAATTAATTAAAAATAAATGAATAATAAACCCCGTTCTCCATTGCTGGTCTACTATCATCTCTCTCTGTCTGTCTGTCTAGTGGAGGAAGACACGGAGGAGAGTTCTCGTTCAGGCAGAGACTCAGTGTCCACCTTGGCCGACCAGACGCCTCTGAACGGAACGGACAAA
>CM049406.2:5400000-5410000 GCA_026929865.2 Hyperoplus lanceolatus
GGGTAAAATGAATTTTTTTTTTTTTTTTTTTTTTATTTTTTTTTTCCAGACCACAACACAAAAAACACCCCCTTTCTCCTCTAAAAAATCCATCCTCATTATTTTTGTGGGGAGAAGGAAGAAGAAGAAAAAAAAGCTTATCAGGTACCGCCCCCATTTTCATCAAATTCGAATTCAGATACACAGTTACTGTTACAGAAAATAAAAATAAAACAAAAAACATTTTTTTTTATATATAGCTATATATATATATATACATACATACATATATACACATATATATATATACACATATATACACATACATACACATACATTTTTTTTTTTTTTTTTTTTTTTTTTTTTAAGAATCTGCAGTCCAATACACAATCAATTTTAATGTAATAGCTTCAGCTTTTAAGATCAGTTCAGCACAGTTCAGTTTCTCTGTGACAATGCCAAGTGTATAAAGTGTGAAGTGGCCTTGTATTTGGCCTGTTCCATTTCTTAACTGGTAGTCAAAACACTTCTGCAAAAGTATTCAAAAACAAGTCTGACAGCTGGCCTGTATTATTCTTTACAATATTGATATGTAAGTGACATTGACATTGTGCTCAGGTTATTAGTCTGTAATTTTCAATAATTTTTGAAACATAATTTGCTTTGAAATTGCGCAAACTGCAACTCCCTGTGACAACTTCATCAAGTCCATTCCACAGCTTAATACCCTTTATAGAAATCGCAAAGGATTTAAGTGTGGTCCTTATATTTTTCTCAGTGAATTTATCTTTTCTTCTTAAATCATGCAAAACTTCTCTGTCTTCAAACATTACTTGTAAACTGTTTGGAAGGCTTTTTTTGAAGCCTTGTAAATAATTTGTACTGTGTGGTAATTTACCACATCACGTAATTTGAGAATTCTACCTTCAATAAAAAAGTTATTAGTGTGTGCCCTGTAATTGGCTTGGTAAATAATTCGTATTGCTTTCTTTTGAAGAATCTCCAACGGGTGCAATGTACCTTTGTAAGTGTTTCCCCATATTTCAGCACAGTAATGCAGATGTGGGGAAACTAAACTCCAGTATAATACAAGTAAGGCCTTTTGATTGAAACAATGTTGTGCTTTCCAAAGTATAGAAATACTCCTGGCTATTTTGCCCCTGAGATGGCTAACTTGTGGTTTCCAGCTTAAATTATCGTCAATTATTACCCCTAGGACTTTGTGTTGCTTGACCCTTTGAATTTCAATCCCATTTACCTTGATTTTTACAGCGACATCTGATGCTCTCCTGCCAAACATCATGAATTTAGTTTTTTCTAAATTTAGTGATAACTTATTTCGGTTTAACCACTCATGTAACTTAGTCAATTCAATGTTTACGATCTCAACCATATTACTCAGATCTTTCCCCGAATAGAAGATGTTTGTGTCGTCAGCAAATAAAATTAACCTTAAGACTTTTGACACTTTACATATGTCATTTATATAAAGCAGGAATAATTTCGGCCCCAAGATTGACCCCTGAGGGACCCCACAAACAATATCTAAGCATGTCGATGTGAACTCCCCTAATTTCACAAATTGTTTCCTGTCATGTAAATAACTTCTGACCCAGTCATGTGCCAAACCTCGAATGCCATAATTCTCCAGTTTATTAAGAAGGATGTCATGATTAATAGTGTCGAATGCTTTTTTGAGGTCTAAGAAAATTCCTATAGAGTACAATTTGTGATCAATAGCATTACTAATAATTTCTACCGATTCAGCCAAGGCCAGTGCGGTGGAATGATTCTTTCTAAAGCCGAATTGACTGTCATACAGAAGTTGATGTTTAGTAATGAATTCATCAAGTCTATTGCTGAATAACTTTTCCAGAATTTTAGAAAATTGTGTTAAAAGTGAGACTGGTCTATAATTAGTAAATGAATGTTCATCACCATTCTTATGTAATGGTATAACCTTTGCTACTTTCATGTTAGAAGGAAAAATGCCTGTTTGAAAAGATAGGTTAAAAAGGTGTGTTAACGGTTTAATAATAGTTTCTTGCACTGATTTGATTACTTTCATGTGAAACCCTTGCGCGTCTCTAGAGGTCTTTGTTTTCATTCCAAGCAATATCTCCCTTATCTCGTTGGCCTCGACTGGCTTCAAAAACAAGGAGTGTTGAAGAGACGCTTCGTTTTCACTAGACTCCCCTACACTCTTCCCACAGATCCCTTTTGCTAAATTAGGTCCAATATTAACAAAAAATTCATTTAGTTTATTTACCGCAGTGTTCATGCATTCAAACTTAACGTTATTTTCATGGAAATACTGAGGATAATTATGTATTCTGCTGTCATTTCTTAACACTGTATTTACTATGTCCCACAATTTTTTGGGTTGATTTGCATTTGTTTCTAACAACTTACCATAATATTTCTTTTTACAGTCTCTGAGAATGTTATTTAGCTTGTTACGATAGATTTTATATTTTAACTCCGCCTTTGGTGTCCTTGCTTTTATGAATCTTTTGTACAATGTATTTTTCTTTTTGCAAGCATTTATCAAGGATTTAGTTAGCCACTGTTTATCATGTCTTTGCTTTAAGGCCCTTTTTTTAAGTGGACAATTTTTATCATACAGCCTTTGAAATATCTGCAGGAATAAATCGAAACTTGCATTAACATCCTTCCCCTTGTATACAGAGTCCCAACTTTGCGTCAATAAGTCATTTTTCAGTGCTTCTATCCTCTCATCAGTTTCCAACCTTACAAATATCTCTTTGTTTGTTCTCTGCTGCAACTTTTGTTTCCAATCGTATATAGCAAAAACAGGTAAATGGTCGCTTATGTCATTAATCAGGAGTCCACTTTCTATTTCATATAGCGCTATACAAGTCCAAATACCATTATGTTTGATCAAAATGTATTTTTTTTTATTTTTATTATTTTTTTAACCTTTATTTATCCCATTAAATCCCATTGAGACCGGAGACTCTTTTGCAAGGGAGACCTGTTCCCATTCACAAACATGTATTTATACAGGAAGTCATTAAGAGCCAGTAGCTTTGGCACCTCGTAGTAAAGTCTCTATTGATTGGCCGCTGCCAGAGGCGATGTTTAATCCAGCTGTGATCGACTCGATTCCATTGATTTTCTCTCACAGGTTTTAAGTCCTTCAATCTCAGAGGACTTCAGAGTGTGTGTGTGTGTGTGTGTGTGTGTGTGTGTGTGTGTGTGTGTTCGTGCGTGTGTGTGTGTGTGTGTGTGCGGTGACTCAAGACCACATGCCACGCAAACTAATCTAGACTGACAGTTCAGACAGACAGCTGATGGTGTTTAGGGGAATGTGTTGTGTTGTACTTTAATTGACGCTGAATTTGGTGCATGAGAAATTAGGAATTGTGCTTGTTTATTATGTGCTTACTTTAACATGGTGCTGCCTTCATAGCCAGCAGGTCATTCTTTCAAAAGAGATTTTAATATTAATTTGACCTGGTTTAATAAAGTATAGTGATGTACGGGGTTTCAGGGGTAGGTTGACATGTACACATATACATTATTGTTATTTGTAGATACGATGGATATCAACCCTTTTCAGGCACGTATTGAAACACTTGGATCTTCAACATCCGAACCGTGCAGTATTATTGAAGGATATTACAAAATGTATGATAATATGTTTCTAAATTTGTCATTTTTATGTTGCAAATACATTTCTCTGAAGTTTATGTACAGTTATCCCAGTTAACTTCTCTCCTCCTAAACAGTTGCTCTTTACGACCACACAATCCCAACATTAACGTGCTTGTATTTCAGAACCATTTCACTGGCATGGACAATTTAGTTTCTTACGAATGTCCATTTTTCTGGGCCCTTTGTTCAACTAATGTGGCCGGCTATGAATGATCAAAATTCTGCATATAACGAGTTCTTCTCAACTGACTAAAGCTACTTTTTAGGCAAGGCAAGGCAAGTGTATTTCTATAGCACAATTCAGACACAAGGCCATTCAAAGTGCTTTACAGGGGGCAAGATTAGAATACATGATACACATTACACAATCATAAAACATTCCCATATATCCAATGTTATGACTCCAAATGTACTTTCCTCTTAGTGGCAGCCATCTTATCTTGCTAGTATAACCTTCTTTCTCTCATGTACGTCCTGTCTTTCACCGCGGTCTATCAAGATTGTGTCACTGCTATGCGGAGTAGACTGTTAGGTTTAATACAGCGCGGATACAATGGACCATAATGGATCATTGTTCAAGCTTTATGTGGTGGAAAGGTCACTCGTCAGACACATAATGTCCCCGTCCTCTCTCTCTCTCTCTCTCTCTCTCTCTCTCTCTCTCGTGCACTCTCTCTCTCCCTTGCGTGCACTCTCTCCTGCTCTCTCTCTCTCTCTCTTTCTCTCTCTCTCTCTCTCTCACACACTCTCTCTCTCTCTCTCTGTCTCACACACACAGTTTCTCTCTCTCTCTCCCTCTCTCTCTCCTCACACACACACACACACACACACACACACACACACACACACACACACACACACACACACACACACACACACACACACACACACACACACAGCCTTTTTTGTTCGACTTATGACTCTTTTCTTATGTGTCCTATTTTATTTATTTAATACAAGGAATATCACATTTTAACATAATGTCCCCATGCTGAAATTGCTAAACCCTTTTATCCGCTCTCTCTTTCTCCTCACTTGCTCACTCACACACACACACACACTCACACACACACACACACACGCACACACACACACACACAGACACACCCTTTTTGGTTCGACATACGACACTTTTCCTATATTTGTCTACCTATATATATATATATCTTTTTCAACATGTACCCACAATGCATTGCTAATGGCCATCTCTCATCAAGGTCCGCCATTAGTCTTAAAAACACACTGGCTTCCTAAGATAAATATTTTAAGGTCTGAACAGCTAACGATTTGGGCCAAGTGTCCCTTTTCCTTCCTGTTTGCCAGTAACATATGGCGAGTTACACGTTTTACAATCGAATGACTAATATGAATAATTAAATTTAGTTGAAAAAAAAATTGCAAATCCACCTTAAAAAAATAAATATAAAACTACACAGTGCACCTTTAACTCCGTTTCAAAGCAGCATCCTCCCTACACTCAGAAAGTGTCCGTGTTGACCCGTGTGTGTGTGTGTGTGTGTGTGTGTGTGTGTGTGTGTGTCTGTCTCTGTGTGTGGGTGTGTGTGTGTTAGAAGGCTAGGCACTGGATTGGTATGTCCACTCTTATCTTATCAGCCTCTCCGCCTGTGTATACAATCAACTTGCAGCTCCCACTCTCTCTATGATGGAAACCACCGGTCAGACAGATAGCTCTCTATAAGGGCCCCTAGCTTCCTTCTGCTCTTAGAAGATAATTTGCTGAGTCCAAAAATTGTCCACACACAGTTTGTAAGTCTATGTGTGTTAGTGTGGCAATGGTGAAGGTGTTGGAATAAGGAATAATAATATGTTGAAGTATAATTTTTTTTTTTTTTTTTAAGATTTTTTTGGGGGCATTTTCAAGCTTTATTAGAGAGTACATAATTGAAATGGAGAGGAGAGAGAGAGAGAGAGAGAGGATGAAAAAACATATTTTATACAAAAATAATAATAATTGCTATGAACGCAACCAACTGGCCCAGTATCATGCTGCTATCCATATATTTGAAATCTTACCCTATTAACCTGCATTGTCCCATCTTAACACCATCAAGCTCCTTACCAGCCCAATTTTAGTGTAAAAATATGTATTTTTCGAGCCTAAATTTCTACTTTTCCTCACATGGGGAGCCCTAATTACCAAAAAATTATTATTTTAATGAACCTAACAAACCCTATTAACCTGCAATGTCCCACCTTAACACCAACAAGCTCTTTACTAGCCCCACTTTTTTTTATAAAAATATGTATTTTTCTAGCCTACATTTCTACTTTCCCTCACATGGGGAGACTTAATTATTATAGAACTTATTGTTTCATTATACACAGCAGGGAGGTTTTCTGTTAGAGCCGTTTTCATATTTTAGCTCAGCGAGTGTTCAGTGAAGTTTCCCCCCTGCCGAGTCATCTCCGCGTGCTGTCCCATTCACTTTCCCCTCACCATTAAAAAGCATAAGAGAAAAGACACACGCACTCGCAGACACGCAGACACACACACGCATGCACGTACGCAGAGACGCAGACACACACACACACGCATGCACACACGCACAGACGCAGACACACACACACACGCATGCACACACTCGCAGAGACGCAGACACACACACATGCACACACACACACTCTATCTCTTTCTTCTCTCTCTATCTCTCTCACACACACACTTCCTCTCTCTCTCTCTCTCTCTCTCGCTCACTCACACACACACACACACACACACACACACACACACACACACACACACACACACACACACACACACACACACACACACACACACACAGCCTTAGAGAAAAGACAGCGCGCTTTGATAATTGCTGGTTGTAAAAGCTGATAATTGGCACGGCTGTAATTACGGGTCCAAGCGATAGGTTTATACAGAATGGTGCCAGTTATTCACAAGATAATGGACTAAAGATAGAGTGTGTGTGTGTGTGTGTGTGTGTGCGTGTGCGTGTGCGCTGTGCTGTGTGTGTGTGTGTGTGTGTGTGTGTGTGTGTGTGTGTGCGCCCTCTTGTGTCTGTGTGTGTGTGTGTGTGTGTGTGTGTCTGCGTGTGCTTGTGTGTGATTTCTGCCTGTTTGAATTGACTATATGTGAGACAGAGGTGTGTGTGTGTGTGTGCGCACTAGCTCTTGTTTGTGTGTGTGTGTGTGTGTATGCGTCCTCTTTTGTGTGTGCGTGTGTGTGTGTGCGCCCTCTTGTGTGTGTGTGTGTGTGTGTGTGCATGCTTTTTCTGTGTGTGCTCTTGTGTGTGTGTGCGTGTGTGTGTGTCTGTGTGTTTGTACCTGACACATTCTGTGTGTGCACTGTGTGAATACAAAGTGCTTTCCTTTGAATGGTGTTCAGTGTGAGTGGGAGACTTATGTATTGTTTATAGTATAATACAGTAGGGAGAAAAGCATACAGTAAATAATAGACTCTACATCATGCTGTGTGTGTGTGTGTGTGTGTGTGTGTGTGTGTGTGTGTGTGTGTGTGTGTGTGTGTGTGTGTCTTTGTAATGGAGAGGTGAAATGACACAGTAAACAATAACGTGCAGATGTTGTAGTGATTTGTTCGTCTGCTATTTTATTAATGTGCCACCTGATATTTACAGTGTCTCTCAGCTCCACAGTCTACACACACACACACACACACACACACACACACACACACACACACACACACACACACACACACACACACACACACCACCGCAAGGCTTAAGCATCTGATTTTCTGTAAGGGTTGGAACAGTAAGGTGGCAATTTCTTGGATTCATAAAGGATATCATTGCCATTTATACATGTTTTCGTAAACTACTTTGTGAAACAGGAGCAGCCAGATACATGTTTCAGTCCGATACCACATAGATGGAAGAACCTAAAATGTTACCATCACCACATCATATTAAAGGCCTTCTTCACCGGTGGAAATATGAAGGTGTATTGAACTCTGAGATCCTGTGTAGTATAAATGTGCAAACATTTTAGAAATTGGTTCATCCTAGCCTGAGAAAAAAGGCAGAAAGAGTGTTTCATGGTCTCACTGTCTAACCCTACATTTTACTAGTGTGACGTCACACTTGTAAAAATGTAGGGTTAGGATTAACAGGACAGCTGGACCAAGTGAAGACTGAGGGAAGAAAAACCTCATTCATTATGTTATAATAGTGATTTTATAATGATAGAACGCCGGTTTCGTATGGGTGAACTATTTCTTTAACTACCACACCCCCCCCCACACCTTTTAGGATCCAGGCAAAGACCCGTGAGTTGCGTGAGTGTCAGGCGCGTGAACCAGACTAGATATATTTCAGTACAATACTTTGTGAAACAGGAGAAGAGAGACAACTATGTCAGTCCGATCCCACACAGATACCTTTCCTGACACACCAATATCTATTGAGTCAGAAAACCTTGTATATTGGCATCAACACATCATATTAACTACCATCTCCCCCTTTTAGGATCATGATAAACATCTTTAACATCTCCTTAAAGGTGCAATGTGTAATATGACATCATCAAGTAAGTTCTAGAAAGTAACACTCCCTGGGTAACCCAAACCCTTTAGAATAATAACAGAAGCTACAGTGGCCTTCAAGGACAAGAACAATTCTAAATTTGAAACAATGCACCTGATGACATTCCAACTATGACACTTTCAAGATGGCGGCACTAGGCCTTGGTCCAAAGATATGCAGAAATATGGACATATATGAGACCCTTTCTAAGGGAAAAAATAATAATTCAAAAATATTTGTTCAGCTATTATGCACTAAATTAAATGTACTTATGGATATTATAATTACTTTCTACAAAATCTGCTAGGAAATAAAACCCAAAGTTATACACACTGCAGCTTTAACGTATCATATTAACGTCTATCTTGTCCTTCTAGGATCCAGGCAAAGACGCGTGAGCTGCGAGAGCGTCAGGCGAGAGAGAGAGACTACGCAGAGATCCTGGACTTCAGCCGATCATCGGAGAGAACCAGCGACGGAGAGGACCACCTCTACGCCGGCCTCAACCACCTCAACACCTCCGTGGACAGCGGGCACAGCCGGCCGCAGAGCCCCCGGGACGAGTACACACACAACCAGAGCCACACACACAACCAGAGCCACGCACAGCAGTCTGACTCACTCTACACACACGTCAGCAAGGCACGCCAAGTCAACGACCGCCCCCCCTCGGCAGACAGGTAAGGGGCTGGATTGTTTTATTCATTTTGGGAGAGTTTTTCGATTAGTTTTTTCTCTGTCTGCAAGTCTTTTTTCTCTTTTATTATTGTTTTATGCAGACAGGTAATTAAAGGGGCTGGATTATATGTATTTTGGAGAGTTTGGGACAAGAATTGTGCAGATTTTTGGTTCCTATTTAACCTTATTTACAACATTTCTGAGCATATTTTTCAAATTTTCTGATTTTTAAAAAAAAAATCCTCACTTTGGGCAATTTTTTTTAAACTATCTGTGAGTCTTGCATCTATACGTGACAAGCACAACCATGGTTATGTATTTAGAAAGGCCCTGTACCTGTGATTGGATGATTTTGTACCATGTGGTTATATGTCATGACACAAACAAACATGGCGGCCCAGCAAAGGATGAAGAGTGCTGAATTGTATGCAAATGGTTGATTATTTTGTCAAACATTTGCAAAAAGACATGTTTGTGACAGTATAGTGAACTTAAAGGGATTTTTGGGGTCTTAACTTTGGAGCTGTATTGGTTAATGACGCCCAGAGTTGTTGAGGGGCGTTCACGGAGAGTGGGAAATTTCATTTTATTTGAAAAAATAAGTAATTACCGAGTGACACTCATGCATTCTATAGAAATTCAATCCCAACCCTGATGGCGTGTGTGTGTGTGTGTGTGTGTGTGTGTGTGTGTGTGTGTGTGTGTGTGTGTGTGTGTGTGTGTGTGTGTGTGTGTGTGTGTGTGTGTGTGTCTGTGTCTGTGTGTCTGTGTGTCTGTGTGATTGGCTGCCATTCACTGTTTCATGGTTCATCAACCTTTTCTCTACCTCCAATTCAAAAAGCCCTCAACCACTACCTTTATGTCCAGGGCTGATCCCACCTCTCACAGCCCAGCTATAGTGCACCGAAAGCAGCCGCAATATTGCTGCAGTCTGCCTCTCACACCTGGAAGAGAAAATAATCACAGCAACAGAAGGCAGGGTTGTGGTGTGTGTGTGTGTGTGTGTGTGTGTGTGTGTGTGTGTGTGTGTGCCGATAAATGTCAACTTCACACAATGCGCTAGTGTCTCTCTTGGGGGTGTTTGGGAATTACTCTGGGGAGGCTCGGAGTGAAATGAAACCTTTCGAATATACGCCTAT
>CM049406.2:5437500-5445000 GCA_026929865.2 Hyperoplus lanceolatus
GGAGCAATTCGGGGTTCAGTGTCTTGCCCAGGGACACTTCGACATGTGGCGGGGAGACGGGGGATCGAACCTCCGACCCTGCACACCAGAGGCGAATACCCTACCCACTTCGCCACTGCCGCCTAAATGAATTGGTTCTAAAAAAAAATGTGATTTTTTTTTTTCATTTATTTGTACAATTTTCTGACATTTTGTAGTCTAAACAATTCTCCACTACTTACAGACATAGTGGCATACTAATCCATAGTTGACATGAACATTGGTTGAGAGCAGTATGTTCGTCCTAAGCTGACACACACTTGAGTATAAGACCCTGGCTCTCCTCTGTCATTGGTTGAATCAAACATCAAACAGCAAACATCACAGGATTTATTTTTTAAGATTATTTTTGGCATTTTCCAGCTTTATTAGACAGTACAGAGTTGAAATGGGGAGACAGAGAGACACAGAGAGAGAGAGGGGGGGGGGGGTGACCTGCAGTAAAGGTCCACGGGTCAGATTTGAACCCGCGACCACTGTAACGTAAGTCGAGATCCAATATGGTACACGCTCTATCCACTACGCCACCGGAGCGCCCCCCCCCAACATCACATGATTTAAATCGACAGACTTGACGAGAGCCGAGAAAAATCCCTTCTTGATGCGGTGATCTCCTGACATTAGTAGCACGTAGCGCAGACAGCTGAATGCTAACAGTGAGTGATGGACTAGCGCTTAGCCACATCGACAATCAATAGCAATCTACATAAAGCCCCTCTGATTCCGCCATTTTGTTTCACAGCCAATCACAGTTTCCCGGGTCACTCTTATCTATCTATGTATCTGATTGAAAAATAATATAATTTTAAATTATGATAAAGACTTGGGTTTTTAGATGTAGATAAGGGGGGAGGGGGAAGGAGGGGGGGGGGTCCTTGCTACTATGATTGGGTAAATTGATTGTCTGGTAAGCGGGAAAGTGTGTGTGTGTGTGTGTGGTAGGGGTGTGTGTGTGTGTGTGTGTGTGTGTGTGTGTGTGTGTGTGTGTGAGAGTGAGTGAGTGCGACATAAATCAAGTGTTTAAAAGGACATTCGCAGGGACTCCGGCGCATATTGATTAGTCATTATTTGTACTAACTGGCCCAAGGGAAGAGGTGTGTGTGTGTGTGTGTGTGTGTGTGTGTGTGTGTGTGTGTGTGTGTGTGTGTGTGTGTGTATGTAGTGGGAATCTATTGGGGTGGATCAATAGGTCTAGCACAGGTCTGGCTGGTCCGTTTACACCACTATTTAATATTCCACTAACATGCTATCGGGTGGAATGACTTGCTGTGACGAGGATAGCGGTGGTGGTTAACCTGTGTGGCCTCTTATGAAGCAATGGCGCCACATCAAAGGTTGCTCATACACACACACACAGACTGAGACACACACACACACACACACTCACACACACACACACACACACACACAGACTGAGACAGACACACACACACACACACACACACACAGACTGAGACAGACACACACACACACACACAGACTGAGACAGACACACACACACACACACACACACACAGACTGAGACAGACAGACACACACACACACACACACACACACACACACACAGACTGAGACAGACACACACACACACACACACACACACACACACACACACACACAGACTGAGACAGACACAAACACACACACACACTCACACACACAGACTGAGACGGACACACACACACACACACAGACTGAGACAGACACACACACACACACCTCAAAGCTGTGTGTCTACAGATTGTGAGCAGTTTAAACAGAGGGTTAGATAACTTTTTTTCTTCTAAGATTGTATATTCTAATGCATTTTTATTAACCTAAAGACTGTGTAAAAAGATTATATTTTAATGTTTTAACTTGAGAACTACAGTGGAAGGAACCCTCAACTGCATAAGGAACCCTCAACTGCATGCTGTCTTGTTTACTGCTGGTACAGTATAAGTTGTTCTGAGAAAAGCAACATATATTACCAGACCTATATCCAACATAATGGCATCAAAAAATCCTACTATCGAATTTATATACACTCATTTCCAAAGGGTTAGGGTTTCCTTTTTTATCATTGAAAATAGATTTGTTTTAAAGGTCCAATTGGTAGGTTTCTTCAAGGCCTTGCAGACATTGAGAAAGAAATAGTCTGAGAACTGCATACTCAATGAATAAACCACAAATAAAATGTAACTTCTACAGAGTATAACAGCAAATCCTCATTCATACAAAGCTTGAATGGATTGTTTTTTTTTTTTTTATCATGAGGTAAAAAGTTAATCCAACATCAAAATACATGCAGTTCATTAATTAAACTGCAATATTTTTCTAGCCTGTATCTGCTCTACACATGTGTGTGTGTGGGTGTGTGAGAGAGAATGTGGGTCAAACTGTCTTTTCCCATGAGTGGTGCTCCGGTGGCAATGCAGCCCGATTTCAGTGCACCGAGGTCGGGGAGGGTTGCCCTGACCTTCCCCTCCCTATGGAGCTGATTTCCGTTTAAGTTATTCAGCAAATAGTGATGACAACCACACACACACACACACACACACACACACACACAAACCATCTCTCTCTCTCTCCCTTTCCCTCCCTCCCTCCCTCATCTATCTATCTATCTATCTATCTATCTATCTATCTATCTATCTATCTATCTATCTATCTATCTATCTATCTATCTATCTATCTATCTATCTATCTATCTATCTATCTATCTATCTATCTATCTATCTATCTATCTATCTATCTATCTATCTATCTATCTATCTATCTATCTATCTATCTATCTATCTATCTATCTATCTATCTATCTATCTATCTGTCTGTCTGTCTGTTATCTATCTATCTATCTATCTATCTATCTATCTATCTCACTCTCACTCTCACTCTCACTCTCCTCTCTCTCTCTCTTCCTCTCTCCCCCTCCCTCTCGCTCTCTCTCTCTTTCAACCCCCTCCCTCCCCCCTCCCTCTCTCTCTCTGTCTCTCCATCCAAAAAAAAGAATGAAAAGCTCGAACTATGCGCTTAAAAATGATCTGCTAACACAATTACTCCGGCTGTCATGTCAATATATTTCTAATCCGAATTTTTCACAAAGCCCCTCTGACACATTTACTGTTACTCACACACACACACACACACACACACACACACACACACACACACACACACACACACACACACACACACACACACACACACACACACACACACACACACACACACACACACACACACACACACACACACACAGTTAGTTTACAGTCACAATTGTATCATTAAAAGACAAGTAATCCCCATTTAGAAGTCATTTTCAGCAGGTATTTATGTCTATTAACATGTTAATGCTATATGTATTACAGACACATTCTGAATGCTAATCCTGTCTGAAGTAGATTTGGCTGTGATGTTGGATTCGCTAATTCTAGGCCTTAATCCGGACACATTAAAATCCATTTATCCCCCTGTCATGTTCCCCGATTTATTTTCAGTGGGCTAAATGTGTCAGTCTTGCTTATTTTAAATAACACATGGTCCAAGGGAAGGGGAGTGTGTGTGTGTGTGTGTGTGCGTGTGTGTGTGTGTGTTACATGTTCTAAGAGTGATTAACCCGTGTTGTAATTAACCCTTTTGTATCCTGTCAAATTTTGTGGATTTTCTTTTTACGCTCCGTGGAAATATCGCAGTGATCGCACACTCACAGAGGAAGGTATGACACGTGGTATTTATTATATTAAAGGTGTAGTTAGTGGTATTTATTATATTAAAGGTGTAGTTAGTGATTCTGGAGAACGCTTGTTGTCAAAAAATATAGCAAAAATCAGTGAATATCTCCTCACAATCTGCTACCTGTCTGTACTGTGTGTGTGCTGAAAAAAAAATCCAGTGTTAATACACAGCCTAGGCTCTGTAAACGGGCATGTTGCTAGCTACGGTGGGCCCCCTTTGTTTACACTCCAGTTTACAGAGCCTAGGCTGTGTATTAACACCAGATTTCTTTTCAGCATGCCCACTGCTTTGATTATGAAGAGATATTACTGTGTGTGTGTGTGTGTGTGTGCGTGTGTGTGTGTGTGTGTGTGTGTGCGTTATTATTTTGTCAACCAGCGTTCTCCAGAATCACTGACTCCACCTTTAATAGCGTAGTGTATCCCATAGTGAAATTACTAAGCAGACTTAGATCAAACAATATATTTTGCAAATAAATTGGTGAGTAAGTTTGTTTGTTTTCGTGCTTCGGGGAGAATCAGAAGGGTGGAGCTTACCACTTCAAGGCAACATGCAGATAAAGTGAACTCAATTGACCTGCTGTATCTTCATGATACTTTGCAATAATTACTTCTGATTGCCTTTGTCCTGTGTGGTAAGCTCCACCCGTCTGGTCTGACCCTGGGAAAAAAAAACCCGAAAACAAACGCTGCATTTGCAAATATATATATATATATATATGGTTTGATCCACTCTGTGCTAAATCATCCCCAGACCACCCACTGACAAATCCTAGTAAACAGTATTTGATGTGATTTCCCTATGAAAGTTAATGTTATGTCATAGTGTATCTGTAAGGTAGTACGTTATGCAGATTTTTTTTTCTTTTTTATGATGCTAAAAGCTTTTGTATTCCTACGTAGGTGATTTTTATATTTAATAATTAATTTTCAGTTTTGTTTCTACTTTTTAAGGTATAGTGTTGTTAAGTGAGTAAAGCATACGTTTATTCTGTTACCTAACGTAAAGTACATACACTGTACAAACATACATTTTACCTTGTGAAATTGATCATTTTTGTAGCAAATATGGTTTCAGGTTGCACTAGGCAAAGCTGCTAGATCCATTTCTTCATATAGGATTATTTCCTGAACCATACACTGTATATAGAATATCGCCTGCCTTGTATAACATCAGTAAAATGCCCCTCTAGATTCAAAGGGAAGTAGGCAGCCTAACTAAATAAGAATAGATGACAGTCGAAATTGAATAGTGGGATGAGAGAGAGTGAGAGAAACAGAGAGAGAAACAGAGAGAGAGAGAGAGAGAGAGAGAGAGAGAAAATTAAATGAAATGAAATGGAGAAGGCATTACATTTCAAGTGTAATTTTATGGAACTGGAGCAGACTGTTAGAATGACGGAGACTAATATATGAAGGATGAAGTGTTCTAATGTGCACAATCAATTCTACATCCCACAAGCCTCCGCCACCGCGATACAATGTACAATATAATAAACTGCGAGTGATTGAGGAGCTGTGTGTGTGTGTGTGTGTGTGTGTGTGTGTGTGTGTGTGTGTGTGTGTGTGTGTGTGTGTGTGTGTGTGTGTGTGTGTGTGTGTGTGTGTGTGTGTGTGTGTGTGTGTGTGTGTGTGTGTGTGCGTGCGTGCGTGCGTGTGTGCGTGCGTGATTGAGGTTCTTTGTTCCCATGATGAGATGGGCCACTATTACAAGCCATTATACTCCACAGCTCTTACAATATGATTCACAGCTAAAACAGACAGAAAGACGGATCTTAAGACAGTAAGGTCCCTTGGGGTGCTTGTGAGTTGTGTCTCGCCCGGCCACTTGAAATACAGCGCTGCCATAGTGAGGTCAATGCACCACACATAGAGGAACACACTTATATACACACACACACACACACACACACACAAAGGTTTGTGCGGCTATACTTGTAAGGACATGACGTAGTGCATTCCCTACCCCCTTACCCTAACCCTAACCATCAAAACTAAATGCCTATTCCCAACCCTTACACTAACCCTAACATAAACCTAATTCATACCTGAACCTTAAAGCCTAGTGTTAACCCTCAAACAGCCCTTTAGAGGCCTGTCCCAAAGTAAGAACTGGCCAAAATGTCCTCACTCTTAAGGTCTCAAACTCAAATTGGTTCTCACAAAAATAGGTGTACAAGTAGCCTACACACACACACACACACACACAGACACACACAGACACACACACACACACACACACACACACACACACACACACACACACACACACACACACACACACGCTCTCTCTTTTCATCACTACAAGCAGCCTGGAAACAGAACTAAAGGCAAAGGGGGCCTTTTAAAGTGGCACACTTAAACCGGGCACATCCCCCCCATGCCCATAATGTCTTATTTATGGCCCCATGGCGGTGCTATAAAACCAGCCTGTGTCAGCAGCCGGCTGTGGGGCCTCGGGGGATTAATTCACTCCATGCCAGAGCGAAGCCTGAACCGCGCTGGCCTTTACACTTATTCAGTTTCATGACACTCGGGGACTCGTCTGTCTTCTCCACAGCACAAAGACACAGGCTGTGTTCGAAGAGCCATACTAACGTCCTACTCATACTAAAATCCCTACTAACGTCCTACTCATACTAAAATCCCTACTAACGTCCTACTCATACTAAAATCCCTACTAACGTCCTACTCATACTAAAATTCCTACTAATGTCCTACTCATACTAAAATCCCTACTAACGTCCTACTCATACTAAAAGCCCTACTAACGTCCTACTCATACTAAAAGCCCTACTAACGTCCTACTCATACTAAAAGCCCTACTAACGTCCTACTCATACTAACGTTCTACTCATACTAACGTCCTACTCATACTAACGTCCTACTAACGTCCTACTCATACTAACGTCCTACTCATACTCATTTTGATGTCAATTTGAGTATGTGACGGTTTTGTAGGCGAGAAATGCCCGGATGAGTACTAACTTCCGGGAAGATTTTGTGTATGGATCGATAGGTTACTTTTCCTACTCAACCGCCCCACAATGCATTGCGTCTTTTCAAACTCAAGCCTTTACACTGAGAGGTACGGTTTGGTTTAGTATTGTACGGTATGCAATTGTTTGAATTTCCACTGTTAAAAATTTGGGAAGAGTACTTGAATTAGCCGTACTATAACTTCAGTATATTTGGGCACCCTCTCATTGGGGTACCAAACTTTTCTAATGGTGGGGCTTAACAGTAAGCAGTTAACACAAATCATGCTTGGGCACGGTACAAATGCCGAGTGTGAATGCGCCTTTCGGGTACAATTGGGACTGAATAACCCAAGCTAGATCTAGGGTTACCGTTCCACACCAAACCCAACTGTATCGCACAGTGGAAACGTGGCATAAACTGGCACTGAATATAACAAGATGTGTCTTCAAACGTAGCCGGTTTAATCTGCATCCCCTCCCCTGTGCTCTGTCCCTTCATCTATCCCCCCCTAACGTCCTGTCAGTCAAGTGCTATCCCTGTGTGTGTGTGTGTGCGTGTGTGCGTGTGTGTGTGTGTGTGTGTGTCTCTGTCTGTGTCTGTGTGTGTGTGTGTGTGTGTCTCTGTGTGTCTGTGTGTGTGTGTGTGTGTGTGTGTGTGTGTGTGTGTGTCTCTGTGGTTGTGTGTGTGTCTCTGTGTGTCTGTGTGTGTGTGTGTGTGTGTGTGTGTGTGTGTGTGTGAGAGTGTGTCTGTCCAGTGCCCCTGT
>CM049406.2:5455000-5457500 GCA_026929865.2 Hyperoplus lanceolatus
GAGAGGAATGCCCTTCGCTAACCGGAGCTAGCGGCTAACGCTCTATAATCTATGAATGGTTGTTTGGAGGAAGAGTTGTTGTCATCTATAGTGCAAAGAGATAGGCCAACATACTCAAGCAAACATACATGCACACGCACGCACATACAGACGCATGCACGCACGCACGCACGCACGCACATACACACACATTTTACACTTTTACATTATATTTATAGTACTTTTAGCATTGAAAGGACATATTGCCATACATACATACATACATTAACATTGACATTAAGGCTGCTATCTATTTGACCTGCTCCATGTATTTCTTAACATAGTATAGTGTGATATTCTATATGTATAATACAAGATGGTGTGTTAATCTATGGTAGGTTGCACCCCAAAATCCGCTGCAAATTTTTCGCATACAACATTGCAAGGCAAGGCAAGTTTATTTATACAGCAAAGTGCAGACACAAGGCCACTCAAAGTGCTTTACAGGGGCAAGATTACAATACATAAAACACATTATAAAACATTTAAAAGCGAATAAAAGAAGCAAATCAAATAAAAATTGCAGGTTAAAATGGAAACAAAATAGTCTTCAGACTCGATTTAAAAGAACTGAGAGTTGCAGGAATGTGGAACTTTATACAAGGAAACATATCACCCAAAGTAATAAGGAAGGCGGGATGCCAAGTTTATTTTGATTTATTGTCTTCGTGGAATGTTTAAAAAATGCTCCAAAGAGAACTGCTGTGATTGGTTCAAATACCTATTGTGTCATAAGAACCAGAGCATAACTCCGCCTCATCTTAACCGAATATCTGTGAAGTTAATCAAACTCAAATGACAATATCTTCAATTAAGATTGATAAATTAGCCTATAACTCTTTCCAGATGCTTTGCTATCATGCAGCTAACTCCCCCAAATGACATCATTAGACTTGTTGTGAATTTGGGTTTTACAGGGAGCTTTAAGCAAAGGGATTAACTGAAATACCAGACTCTAAGAGCCCTCACCTTTCCACTCTGGTGTGTGTGTGTGTGGCTGTGTGTGTGTGTGTGTGTGGGTCCTTCTGTCTGTGTGTGTGTGTGTGTCTCCTTCTGTCTGTGTGTGTGTGTGTGTCTCCTTCTGTCTGTGTGTGTGTGTGTGTGTGTGTGTGTGTGTGTGTGTGTGTGTGTCTCCTTCTGTCTGTGTGTGTGTGTGTGTCTCCTTGTGTCTGTGTGTGTGTGTGTGTGTGTGTGTGTGTGTGTGTGTGTGTGTGTGTGTGTGTGTGTGTGTGGCTGTGTGTGGCTGTGCAGCGATTAGCAGTGGGGCCATGAGGTCGCTGTGTCCGAGGCCTTTTAGCAGCTTATTAACCCGACCATGCTTTCTCTGTGGATTACACACAGGCTTAACCTTAACCCAGGGACAACACTGAAGGAGCTCAATTGATCCAAACAAACAGCAATTAAGACACAGATCAATACAATGTCTGTCTGTCTGTCTGTCTGTCTGTCTATCTGTCTATTCATTTATTTATTTATTCATTTATCTATCTATCCATCTATCCATCTATCCATCCATCCATCCATCCATCCATCCATCCATCCAAGAATCCGATCGATACAATATCTCCACACTTATAAACTCATTATCAAATCCCTGATATCGACAACTCATTGTGCCAGTTGACAGAGTGAGACTAAAGAAGGGGTGTGTGTGTAGACTGCTCAAACACAATCCGTTAGTACTATGCAAAGTGAGATGGAGTGCCAAGCAGAATTTTCTACACTCTATGTTGCACAAATTGCTCCCGATGGTTCGGAGAGCGCCTTGCATGGCAGCTACTGCTATCGGTGTGTGTGTGTGTGTGTGTGTGTGTGTGTGTGTGTGTGTGTGTGTGTGTGTGTGTGTGTGTGTGTGTGTGTGTGTGTGTGTGTGTGTGTGTGTGTGTGTGTGTGTGTGTGTGTGTGTGTGTGTGGGTGAATGTGGTAAGAAATGTAAAGCGCTTTGGGGCTGAGCAAATCGGCTAAAAAGCGCTATATAAGCCAAGTCCATTTACCATTTATATAATAGCAATGCTGTTGACAAGGGGAAAGTTAAAGGGCTAATAGAAAAACAACTAAGCAGAATCAAACACACTCTTCCCAGCTCAGATCAAATCACTCTTTTTCTCAGAGGGCACAGAAACTGGCGTGACACGGACATGCAGTGCATAGCTTAGTAGCTTGGAAAGTGTGTGGAAGTGTGTGATCGGGAGAGAAAAATGGAAATTTTGCCCTTGCGTTCCAATACACATGCTTCTCCTACTATTTAGTATGCTAGAAAAAGATTTAGGATGTCCCAATACAGGCACGTCAATTTTACTATGCTGAGAATACCTAAATGTCCCACTAACTCCAATAGCATTTTGGAGTATTTATCGTCTTTATTCATGACATTTCTCGACATAATGAAAACAAAATATTCCTTATTTGTTTTTTTTTCTCTCCTGTGGTCCTACATTTCGTCTGTACTTTAGTATGTAGT
>CM049406.2:5462500-5465000 GCA_026929865.2 Hyperoplus lanceolatus
AGAAAGAAAGAAAGAAAGAAAGAAAGAAAGAAAGAAAGAAAGAAAGAAAGAAAGAAAGAAAGAGAGAGACATCTTTACAGTGAGCCTACTACGCCCAACCATGAAACACAAGGTGCATCTCACTGTCAACAGCTTTTGCTCTTGCAGCTCCGTCAGCATCAAGCAAAGCCCACAGTCCACACACACACACACACACACACACACACACACACACACACTCATATCCACTCTACCAAACCCACACACTGACCTCTCAGCCCTTATAACATCGCAGTGCCAGATATTGACTGAGCCTGTCCGCAGTATAAAGCTCATCTCAGACTAAATCTCATCCCTGCTCTGGTCTCTGGGGTTAGAGAGAGAGTCGTATTGCAGTGTTGCTCTTTCTCTGATTGATTCAAATGGGTTTTGTCAAGGCGAGGGGAGAGGGGATATTTCTTCCTTTTATTGGAGTCTTTTCGGCTGTCTCTAGGGTTAGGTGTGTGTGTGTGTGTGTGTGTGTGTGTGTGTGTGTGTGTGTGTGTGTGTGTGTGTGTGTGTGTGTGTGTGTGTCTCTATGTGTGTGTGTGTGTGTGTGTACATAGGATGGGTCCAGAGAGGTTGCCTAAATGATGATATACTTTTGATTACCAGGTTGAGCGACCCTTTTCTCAGGAGAGGTAACATCTTTCATCTGACACACATTGGGCTGTGCAGTAGTCAGACTGAATCACTCTGTGTGTGTGTGTGTGTGTGTGTGTGTGCGTGTGTGTGTGTGCGTGTGTGTGTAGGATGCTTCTTGCTTTAGCCAAGGCAAGCTATAAAGGCGCTTTCACACTAGGCATTTCGAACCGTGCCTAAACACATTTAACGGAATAAATCTAGTTTGTTTGAGCAGAGACCACTCCTAATGTTCAGTGTCTCTCGTTTTACTCTTTATAGGCATATGTTAGAGTAGAATGAACATTTTGGTTTAATAATATAAACTACTGACAACATTTCTACCTAATTCCGATATGCTCTTTTGGTCATTGAAGAGCATTTTCAATAAATCCCTGCCCCACTTCAACTCTGTCTCTACGAAACCTCTAATCTAATAAAAGATGAAAATGTTCCAAAAATAATCTGGGAAAGAAAATTTAAAAAAGTAGTGTGTCTGGTGGTCCACACATGTGTTTTACAGGCTACACACACACACACACACACACACACACACTCCTATCCACACACACACACACTCCTATCCACACACACACACTCCTATCCACACACACACACACACACGCACACACACTCCTATCCACACACACACACACACACACACACACACACACACACACTCCTATCCACACACACACACACACGCAGTCAGATACGAGCCTTTAAATTCAAGCTTTCCCATCAAACTCTGACCCGTAGCTTGAGGGTGGAACATCTGGTTCCCACAAGGGTCAACTGTGTTCTTCAGAAGGCAAGAGGCTGTGTTCTGTTTCAGGGAGCTTAGTGGAATCACACATGACAGCTCCCTGTGCTCTGGCTTTCCCATTGTGTGTGTGTGTGTGTGTGTGTGTGTGTGTGTGTGTGTGTGTGTGTGTGTCTGTGTCTGTGCCTGTGTGTGTCTCTCTCAGTGTGTGTGTGTGTGTGTGTCTCTCTCAGTGTGTGTCTCTCTCTCTCTCTTTCTGTGTGTGTGTCTGTGCCTGTGTGTGTGTGTGTGTGTGTGTCTCTCTCAGTGTGTGTGTGTCGGTCTATGTGTGTGTCTCTTTCTCTCGGTGTGTCTATGTGTGTGTCTCTCTCTCAGTGTGTGTGTGTGTGTGTGTCTCTCTCAGTGTGTGTGTCGGTCTATGTGTGTGTCTCTCTCTCTCAGTGTGTGTGTGTGTGTGTTTTAGGTTATAGCATTATGGACCTAATGTCTGGTTGTCTTCTGAAGGGTGAAATGCATTTAAGGCGGTTATTGCATTAATGTTGTGCTAGATGGACGTGTGCTTTGTGCTTATTGGGTTAAATTGATATTTTCTATGTATTTTTTAAATGTGCAGTTATAGCCTTGTGTGTGTGTGTGTGTGTGTGTGTGTGTGTGTGTGTGTGTGTGTGTGTGTGTGTGTGTAAATGTGCAGTTATAGCCTGTGTGTGTGTGTGTGTGTGTGTGTGTGTGTGTGTAAATGTGCAGTTATAGCCTGGTCAATACTGAGAGGATTTGATTATTTTATAAAGATTGTACGGGATTATTTTCGCTTGGGCACATCTCGCTTTATATTTGTATATATACATATAGTGCATCTCAGAATTTTTTTTTAAAGCTGCAGTGTGTAGAATTTTGGGTTTTATTTCCTAGCAGATTTTGTAGAAAGTAATTATAATATCCATAAGTACATTTAATTTAGTGCATAATAGCTGAAAACATTTTTTTGAATTATTTTTTTTCCCCTTAGAAAGAGTCTCATATACGTCTATATTTCTGCATATTTTGGACCAAGGCCTAGTGCCGCCATCTTGAAAGTGTCATAGTTGGAACGTCATCAGG
>CM049406.2:5472500-5480000 GCA_026929865.2 Hyperoplus lanceolatus
TCTCACACACACACACACACACACACACTCTCTTGCTCTCTCTCTGTCACTCTCACAAACACACACACACACTCACTCACAACCACACACACACACTGTTGTGTTTTTGTATATGTGTTGTGTATGCAGTCTTTTTACTGCTGGTTTCTACACTACATTCCCCCCTTGTAGCTTTGCCCGGTCTGTGGTTTGCAATGGGAGAATTATTTTGTCTTATGATTTATAATTGAAATTAAATTATAAAAGTGAGAGCTGACAAACCAAACCATCTCTGGACTTTCTTTTCTAGACTAGAATAGGAATAAAAAATGTCTAGTTTTGTTTTGCATTCTGCAGTATTAAAGGTGCAGTGTGTAATATGACATCATCAAGGAGGTTCTAGAAAGTTCTAGAAAGTTCTAGAATGCAACACTCCCTGGGTAACCCCACCCCTTTAGAATAATAACAGAAGCTACAGTGGCCTTCAAGGACAAGAACAATTCTACATTTTAAACAATGCACCTGATGACATTCCAACTATGACACTTTCAAGATGGCGGCACTAGGCCTTGGTCCAAAATATGCAGAAATATGGACATATATGAGACCCTTTCTAAGGGAAACAAAAATAATTACATTTTTTTTCAGCTATTATGCACTAAATTAAATGTACTTATGGATAGTATAATTACTTTCTACAAAATCTGCTAGGAAATAAAACCCAAAATTCTACACACTGCAGGTTTAAAGTTGCTACAAGGAACTTTCAGTTTGTGTTAATTCTAGCACCCCCTTTGGACTAAAGCGGTAGTGTTTTTACTACGCCAGCTGTAGTTCCTGGGTGAGTGTATACCCATGACAAAGGCATTAGGAAAACCTATATATAAAAATAGCATTATTTGCACTGATGGTCTCGTTTGCTGTTACATGTCATTCATGATCATCAGAGGAAAAATTGAGACTGTTTCAGAAATATTTAAAAAGTTCCTCGTAGCACCTTTCAATGAATATTTAAAACAATAAAATAAAAAAATAAATAGCGTAATGCATTTTAATGGCTTGGCTGGATTGTTGCACATTCCAGCAGCACTGTATGTGTGTGGGAAAGAGGAGCTCAGGTCACCAGTGCCTTTGTCTGTGTACGACCGAGCTGTTCTCAATTAAACAGCTTAACAATACGGACGCATTATGTTTGTGTTTACATCCGCTGAAGCTCACAGCCTATTGTGGCGAGTCTCATTTTCCCATGAAAACTAAGTATTAGGGAATCCACACTCTAAAAGCTAAGGGTTCCCCCTGGATTCAAAATACCTGCTTTGACCAAATTGATAGTTTTACAGGAATTTGTGGTAGCCCTAAATAAGAAAAATTCTTGACTGCATTTTTTTTGTCATTAAGAGCAATTTGAAAAAGTAATGTAGAGATGAAGATTTAAGAAAAATCCAGACTGGTCTCTTCATTTTTTCGGAGCTGTAGGGAACCCTACAATGGTCCTTTAATGCACTTTCCCTTATTAGAGTGCGGCCCACACACTCAAGCTAGCTCTAGTGATTGCCTGTTATTAGACTCATGCCCCGGCCGTATTGGGAGAGGGGGAGAAGGGGGGGAGGGGGCATATGGAAAACAGGAGAAAGTGTCTTTGAAATTCAATTACCTTCTCCCACGAATATATTACGTTCTGTTGCTTCATCTAAGTGATGTGCAATTTTTGGTGTGTGTGTGTGTGTGTGTGTGTGTGTGTGTGTGTGTGTGTGTGTGTGTGTGTGTGTGTGTGTGTTGCGTGTGCAAAGCCTCAAGGAGCCCGTGTCCTTTTCGCCTAATTCAACCTACCACTGTCCCACTTCCATCCAGTCCGTGCCAGGAGCACGCTAGTGCATATGAAATTACTGCTTGTTACGTTCATAGGGTGTGTGTACGTTCATAGGCTGTGTTATGTGTGTGTGTGTGTGTGTGTGTGTACGTGTACGTTCATAGGCTGTGTTATATGGTAATAAGAGATGCTGTTTATATTCTTAGGCTGTTTCTTTTTTATATGCAGTATGGCCAAAAAAAATGGTCGTATGATGCAAGCGAATGTATGTAGATCAAATACACCCTTAATTGTTTTACAGAGGGGGGATTGTCATTCTAGTTCTAACATGATTTTCTGTTCGATATAATTTTAAATGGAATAGCTTGTATAATAGTATGATGTTTTAACCTACACACAGTCTAAAACCAAAAGTGGAGATGCTCCCATCAAATAGTGGAACACAAAATTCTCACGGAAAAAAAAACACATTAAAAATTCTGTATTTTTAGAAATGTTTAATAATGTCCCAATCCATTAAGAATTCTCTACAAAGGGGAATTGAGCTCCAATCAGTGTCAGTTATATTCATATTTTGAGCCATATTGAAGCACTTCTCATGTTATACACCATACAGTGCAGTATAGTTGAATCTGTCCTTTCCAACCTACAAATACTATGTGAAGACTTCAGCTTAGGCTCCCCAAAAAATACTAGAGGACATTTTTTTTATCATAATTCTTTTTATACTGGCCATTTTCCATAATTTCCCAAATCCATTCAGAATTCTCTGGGGATATGAATTCAATCCCTGTTAGTGTAATGTTATACCATTATATGTAGACATCGTTACAGCCATAGTATAGCACTGACATATAGTTTAATCTGTCCAATCCAACCTACTATTTTAAAAACATGTTTGTATTTTGAATTCTGACCTAATTTGTTGACTCGCAAAAAACTAGTAGAACACATTTTATTTTTTGTATTTTTTTCTTTAAAGGGACACTGTGTAACATTTGAAGTAATTGATTAGCTAAAATCAATATCCTCATTCATACATATGTCCTCATTGGTGTAAAATCACCTCTGCCAATAATCTGAATTATTCTCCTGAGTGGAGAATTACAAATATTAATATTACGTTTTGCACATTGAGCAGGCAAGTCTTATGGAGGCGTCCATGTTTTTGGAATGTCATCAGGTGCATTGTTTAGGATTTAGAATTGTTCTTGTCCTTGAAGGCCACTGTAGCTTCTGTTATTATTCTAAAGGGGTGGGGTTACCCTGGGAGTGTTGCATTCTAGAACTTTCTTGATGATGTCATATTACACACTGCACCTTTAATTTTAGATAATAATTTGTTTCAAAAATGTCCCAATCCATTCAGAATTCTCCACGAACAAGAATGAACTCCAATCAGTGTCATTTCGAGCCATATTGAAGCACTTATCATATTAAACACCATACAGTGCAGTGTAGTTGAATCTGTCCAATCCAATCTACAATACTATTTCCAAGCCATGTATTTCGATTGGCCCGATTCCCTCTTTTCAACACTAACTTATTTCCCATTTGTCCATATTTAGCCTCATGACTTCCATCAATATAATATCTCTCCGTCCAGAATATGGGATCCCTCTTCTTCTCCCTTCTTCTTGAAGTGTGTGTGTGTGTGTGTGTGTGTGTGTGTGTGTGTGTGTGCCTGCGTGCGTGCGTTTGTGTGCGTTTGTGTGTGTGTGTGCCTGCGTGCGTGCGTTTGTGTGTGTGTGTGTGTGTGTGTGCGTGCGTGTGTGCGTGCATTTGTGTGTGTGTGTGTGTGTGTGTTCTATCAGAGTGAGTGATGCCCACTCTCCCTGCTTCATAGCGCTGGGTTTATTGCTCTCGTTTATACCACTACAGCGAAAGAGAGAGAGAGGTTCATTCACTTGATGTTGGGGTCTTAGAACGGGGCATAAAAAAACACTCCCTGTTGTATTTTACTGTTACATCTTAATACTGTGTGGGGGGGGGGGGGTGTGTGTGTGTGGGGGCGGGGGGGTTGTGTGTGTGTGTGTGTGTGTGTGTGTGTGTGTGTGTGTGTGTGTGTGTGTGTATGTGTGTGTGTGTCTATCCTAAAAAATCACCCAGTTCAAGCAGATGAGCCAATATCCAACACTCCTAAACCGCTTAAGATTTTTTTTTTTTTATGTTGTCAAACATATTGGTCGCTAGCCTACTGCACTTTTCCCACGGGTAATTTTCAAATTCAGCTTTGGGATAAAGGGGTGTTCGTGTGAGACCGTTTGTGCATGCTACCCTATTACCCCTGTTGGTTTCATGCCAGCCTGTGTGTGTAGGTGTGTGTGTGTGTGTGTGTGTCTGTGCCTATTGTCTGTGTGTGTGTGTGTGTGTGTGTGTGTGTGTGTGTGTGTGTGTGTGTGTGTGTGTGTGTGTGTGTGTGTGTGTGTGTGTGTGTGTGTGTGTGTGTGTGTGTGTGTGTGTGTGTGTGCCTGCCTATTGTGAGTGACATAGCAGTGAAGCCATGCCAATCAATCATATAGATGATTGCCCCTAGCTTCATTTGGTTGAAAGGGGAGTGTCTGTTTAGCACTGTTAATTGTTTTATGGCCTTCCCACCAACTAATGCCTTCCGCCAGCTGTGTGTGTGTGTGTGTGTGTGTGTGTGTGTGTGTGTGTGTGTGTGTGTGTGTGTGTGTGTGTGTGTGTGTGTGTGTGTGTGTGTGTGTGTGTGTGTGTGTGTGTGTGTGTGTGTGTGTGTGTGTGTGTGTGTGTGTGTATCAAGGTCTCAATACGTTCCACAGCCATAAAAGTAATTAGATTGGGTCTCTGTGTGTTAGGAGTGATGCACACGCAGTCATTGCACCCTCACCACTAATGAACATAGGAGGGAGGGGAGATGTGTGGAACTCTACCCACTGCGCCACAAACATATGCAAATTTGTGCTGAATTATGAATTATTTGAGACCAAATAAAGATAACCTAGGACATTTGTCTCGTACATAAATACAGGGGGAGATAGTGGGTTGCATTCAATATATTGGGGAATCACAAACAAGCTTTTCACACCAACTTAAAGGAATACTTCACCCATACAGAACCAGCGTTCTATCATTATAAAAATCGCTATTTATAATATAATGAATGAGGTTTTTCTTCCCTCAGTCTTTCCTCTGTCTTCCCTTGGCCCAGCTGTCCTGTTAATCCTAACCCTACATTTTTCCCATGTGTGATGTCACACATGGGAAAATGTTGGGTTAGACAGTGAAACCATAACAATTCCTTCTGCCTTTTCTCAGGCTAGGATGAACCGATTTCTAAAATGTTTGCATGTTTATACTAAATAGGATCTCAGAGTTCAATATACCTTCATATTTCCACTGGTGAAGTAGGTCTTTAGGTACGTGCATGTGATGTACACACTTTGTATGTGCGTTTGTAAATGTCTTCACGTTAATGAAAGGAAGTCCCGTGCACAGTTTACACTTTCTGCTGACACGTTTATTCTATGGAAAAAGCAGCGTTTCCCTCTTAACTAGCCTTCATAAAGAAAAGCAGCGTTTCCTTCTTAACTAGCCTTCATAAAGACGTAAACGCTGCCTTTTATAAAATAGACATCTCAGCAGAGTGCGAGACCGTGTGCCGGAGTTCCTTTCATTAATAGAACCCTCCTCTGACGCACCTGTCACATATTCAGGTGTGCAGAAAATGATGTTACAGGTTTTTTTTTTTAAATATCTGCACGTTGAAAGTTGTGATGATTTTATGGTGGGGAATGTCGTTTTATGACACCCATTGAAACCTATTAAAATGTTCTCATGCGTCTGTTATACCTCCTAACCCCTGAAGCTGTTCAGTATCTTCGAATGTTACTGGTGTGTTCAAGGTTTGCTCAACTATTTTTAAAGACAGACATATTAACACCTTAAATCAATAGCCACACGTTAACTACCTGTATATAAGGTGTGTATCTCTATCTGTCTGGGGCAGGACTGTCACAATGGTTTTTTTAAGATAATTTTTTGACATTTTCAAGCTTTACTAGACAGTACAGAGCTGAAATGGGGAGACAGAGTGAGGGAGAGGGGGGGGGGTGACCTGCAGTAAAGGTCCACGGGTCGGATTTGAACCCGCGACCACTGCAACGAAGGCCTGAGCCAATATGGTACGCACTTTATCCACTACACCACCGGAGCACCCCAGCACTGTCACAATGTTAACACACAATGTGTCTCCATTAACATTTAACACCCACTAACATCGTCTCATCACTTCACCTGTCTGAGTGTCCAGCATGACTCCTCCCACATTCTGTCTGTCTGTGTCTCACCTTCACTTGAGAGGACACAGCTCAGGGACTAACTCATGGTAAGTGTGTGTGTGTGTGTGTGTGTGTGTGTGTGTGTTTTGACTTGTGGCTGGAGTGAGATGGTGTAAGGTATCAAGTGTTGAAAATGTATATTTATCTTCCTTTGATGTGTGTCTTGAAGTACAAATGGATCAAATCATTCACCCTGTAGCTGCAGGAAAGTCATACAAACCAACTCACCTGCCTTGACCCGACAACAATCTGTTTCTGAAGCCAAAATAAGCTCACAAAACTCTTAATTTAATTTTTAAATATTTTCTCAGATATTTCTTTTGGCATTTTTATGCTTTATTGATAGTGTAGAGACAGAGGTAAAATGGGGCAGAGAGGGGAGTGACATGCAGAGAACGACCGCGGGCTGGAATCGAACCCGGGTCCGCTGCTGGGCCCGGCCCGGAGGGGGAGGGGGGGGACGCCCTACCAACTGAGCTAAGGGCGCCCCAAAATTCTTAAATTTTGAGCAAAGATAAATGACTGAAATCGCCATAACTAGAATGTGCCGCATTTAGTATGATGTAGATGTTGAAATGTGAAGGACCAATTACATTGAATAGACTGTCCCCACTTAACCTAAAGCCATTCATTTGAATTCTGGTCTCAATGGGATTTACCTGTAATATTTAAAGGGGCAATGTGTAATATGACATCATCTAGAATCCAACGCTCCCTGGGTAACCCCACCCCTTTTGAATAATAACAGAAGCTATAGGTGGGCTTCAAGGACAAGAACAATTCTAAATGTTAAACAATGCACCTGATGACATTCCAAACACATGGATGCCTCCATAAGACTTACCCTCTCAATGTACACAATGTAATATTAATATTTGTAATTCTCCGCTTAGTAGGTTAATTCAGATTATTGGAAGAGGTGATTTTACACCAATGAGGACATATTTATGAATGAGGATATTGATTTAAGTTAATACAATACTTAAAATGTTACACAGTGTCCCTTTAAGGTTAAAAAACGTCATCATTAACCTCACTTCCATGTCTTTTTAAACCCTTTTTTAATCTTTAATCTTCCTCCATGTCCTCCTCCCTCAGTGTGTGTGTGTGTGTGTGGGGGGGGGGGGCGTGTTTTGGGGGAAAGTGGGAGTTTTTGTAAGGTGTCAAGGACAGTTGATATTTTAATTGGGCTTTACATTTTTACCTCTTTTATTATTATTTTACAAAATTAATCAAAACGATGACAGACAAATATCTTGGGAGGATAATGAGATGGATGTACAGGACATGTGTGTGGAGCGTGGGACAAATGAAGCCTTTTTAAGCCTTTTTAATGTTGAACCTAACCTCCCTCCCATGTCCCCCTCCCTCCCTCAGTCTACGGCCAGCAGCAGTAACGGTCCCGCTGGG
>CM049406.2:5487500-5495000 GCA_026929865.2 Hyperoplus lanceolatus
GCTGTTCTTACTACTAGACAATAGAGTAGTGCCTTCCTGTGCATTCACAAATACAGCTGACAGTACACACACCCTGCGTTCCAAATCACAGACTCTTTTTCTTTTTACTACACTACATACTAAAGTACAGACGAGTTTTAGGGCCACGGGAGAGAAAGACAAAATCAGATAAGGAAGATTTATTTTTCATTATGTCGAGAAATGTCAAGAATAAAGACGGTAAATATACCAATTGGAGTTAGTAGGACATCTGGGTATTTTTGGCATACTGCATGTATTGGGACACCCTACATTTTTTTCTGGCATACTGAATAGTATGGAAGTAAGGGGATTGGAACGCAGGGTCAAATGCTTGTTCCACAGTTGTTCAAAAGGGACTCTTATATATCGTTAGCCTCATAGCATAATTGCCTAAATCATATTTACTCTACTCTACTTTTACTCTGCATCTACTCTATTCTACATCTACTCTATTCTACATCTACTCTACTCTACATCTACTTTTCGTTAGCCTAATAGCATAATTGCCTAAGTCATATTTAAAGGGTTATAGAGTAGGGTAAAGTAGATGTAGAATAGAGTAGATATAGAGTAGAGTAAATATGATTTAGGCAATAATGCTACGAGGCTAACGGTATTGAGATCACAGCACTGTTATGTACTGACAATCAAATGGGCAGACGGGCAAATAGGAGTGGGTGCTTTTTTTCAACCCCATAGGGAGGCGTGATGTCTATTTGTGGGCTTTGTGTGTAGGCAGGTGACAATGTACATGTTTCACCATCAAGTTGTGTGTGTGTGTGTCGTGGCTTTATACACACCCTGCATTCCGAATCGCATACTCTTTAATTGGGACATACTTTTACTCTTTTATTTCATCTCAACATTGCGCCTTGATCTTGCCTCTTGCTTTTATATCCGTCTCATCCCTGTTTGTTTTCATATGGAGGCTTCGTCGATGTGACGTCACTTCACGTGCGCGCCAGGTTGTGGGTCAGAATCGCCCAAATAGGATGCAGTTTTCAACAATAACAACTCAAAATCTTACCTCAAATAAAGGCAGTTTGAGTTGGCCCCAGACATCAAAAAACTAGAGAAGACACTTGTAATTGTGAGTCTTCCTAACTTGTTTTATGTTTAACATTGTGCCTCTCTCATATTCATAACTAAATGTAATATTCGACCCAAACCGACTCTGCCAGAGCTTCTGTTGTTTTCTACATGGAGCAACCGGGCGCTCTCAACTCTAGTACTATCAGGGGAGCGCATAACACAAGGCAAAGTGTATGAGAGAAGCAGGGCACTGTGTGTGTGTGTGTGTGTGTGTGTGTGTGTGTGTGTGTGTGTGTGTGTGTGTGTGTGTGTGTGTGTGTGTGTGTGTGTGTGTGTGTGTGTGTGTGTCTGTGTGTCTTGTGTGTCTGTGTGTCTTTCTGCAACTTTATGTGTGTGTGTGTGTGTGTGTGTGACTGCGACTATTTGTGTGTGTGTGTGTGTGTGTGTGTGTGTGTGTGTCTTTCTCTGTGTGTCTTTCTGTGTGTGTGTGTGTGTGTGTGTGTCTTTCTGTCTGTCTTTCTGTGTGTCGTTCTGTGACTGTGTGTGCGCGTCTGTCTGTCTTTCTGTGTCTTTCTGCGACTGTGTGTGTGTGTGTGTGTGTGTGTGTGTGTGTGTGTGTGTGTGCGTGTGTTATTAATAAACCCCTGCCCCCTCATACATGATTCATATAGTGTGTGTTATCTCTGCGGAGGAGACCCAGGCAGAGAGGGGTAGACAGCTCTGATCTTGTGCCCGACACGCCTGCTCCTCTCTGGGCTTGATTCCCTGGCCCGCCTGCCTGTCTGTCTGGAGCTCCTTCATATGGCTTATAATACAATCCTCCTCCTCCTTCTCTCACACTCACTTGTTCTATGTTCATTATCTTTCCTTTCTAGTAGCTCCACATCCTCACCTTTATTCCTCCCCCTACTCGCTCTATGTCACACAAAGAGAGACAGTGAGACACACACACACACACACACAGAAAGACACTCTTATACAGAGGCACACTGACAGAGACACACACATACACGCACACACAAACACACACAGATAGAGAAAAACATGCATACACAGGCGCGCACACACACACACACACATAGAGAGACACTCTCCCCTGACACAAACACACACACACAGTAACAGCTCACCCCTCCCCATTTCCCTTTTACTCTTCCTCCCGTTAACCACGACAACCGGCTTCATCCACCGCTCCTCCTCCCCGTCTCCCGAGTCAAAGCTCCGCACTGAATTTTTCATCACAAGCCACCTGCTGCCTGACACACACACACACACACACTCACACACACACACACACACACACACACACACACACACACACACACACACACACACACACACAGCCAAAGAACACTGCCAACCAGAGGCACAGACAGAGAGCTTTGGCTTCTGACATAAAAACACATTAAATATAGATGGATATAGAGAGGGACTATGAGCCTCCCAGTGTGATAGCAGCTAGAAAAAAAATTCACCCACTATTTTTTTTATTTATTTTTTTAAATTGTATTTACAAACAAAAAGTAAAATTGTCCTTAGCAGTTCATTGCATTCAATTCGAACATATATTATTTTTTTGTAATATTATTTTTTATGCATTTGGCTGACGCTCTTTATCAAAATGTACAGAAACATATTGTATGAAAACATATCACACTCTGTTCTTTGAATTGTCCAGATAAAAGGCCTAAAGTCACACATGAAAAATTAAAAGTGGACCCAGATTTGAACCCTGGGGAACTCCATAATATAACTGGTACAGGGGATAAAGTTGGATGCGTAAAATATTGACAAACCGACACAAGTGAACTGGTTAGATCAACGGCTGGAGATGATTGTAAAATAGCACAGCAAAGTTATCATGATGTATGATTGGCGTCATATTCCCAGAGCTAGTTCGCCAGCTAGAGCAATAATATTTCAATAATTATTCAAAAGAGGTAATTGTACCATTGACTATGTGTTTAATGACTAGCCCTGCGTTCCAAATCACATACTTTTTTTCTTTTTACTACACTACATACTAAAGTACAGAAGAGTTTAAGGCCCACAGGAGAGAGAAAAAAATCAAATAAGGTAGATTTTTCATTTTCTGTAAATTGGTATTGGAGTTAGTGGGGCATCTAGGTGTTTTCAAATGCTCAAAATTGAATGCAATTGAATGTGCCCTCTATTGCTGAACGATTGAGGCTGGAATCCCAATACCTGGACATATACAGTATAACAAGAACTAGCTTCATGCCTAGATAGCACTGGGGAGTAAAACTTTGCACAATTTTGTCATTTGGTTGAACTGAGACCTTTAAGATATTTGGATTTTTAATTGGTGCCAGTGGCTTTCTTCCACGAGGATCTGAGAGTATTGACATTCTCACTCCAATCAAACTCTACAGCAGACTTGATTGGCAATTTATTTTTTTTCTACCCGGAGAGGAGGAACTAACCAGTGTTCCCTTCTGCTGTAGTTAAAAAAAAACTTGGGCGTTGTAATGTAACTTTATTTAAACAGGGACGATGTACAAAAGAAACATTAACCTTCCCTGCGTTCCGAATCGCATACTTTCTACTATATAGTATGTAGAAAAAAAGATTTAGGATGTCCCGATTCTTGTGGCCAGATTTAGGATGGTTAGAAGTACCCGGATGTCTAGATTGTTAGTGTTGAAAACTGCATCCTATTTGGGCGATTCTGACCCACAATCCGGTGCGCACGTGAAGTGACGTCACATCGACGAAGCCTCCATATCAAAACAAACGAGGATGCGCCGGATATAAAAGCAAGAGGCAAGATCAAGTCGCCATGTTATGATGAAATAAAAGAGTAAAATCATGTCCCAATCGTATGCCTACTGCATCCTAACTAGATTATTTTTATCGTCAGATGTAGTATGTAGAATAGAAAAAAGAAAGAGTGTGTAATTCGGAACGCAGGGCTTGTTTAGAGCAATTGAGAGAGAGAGGGAGAGGGAGAGAGAGAGAGAGAGAGATGCATTGTACCAGGTTTTTAGCAAACTGCTTCTTTCCACCTGTTTAGTCCCTGGGCAGGTAAGAAGAATAAATGCTACAAAACTAAACAAGACACAGTGATATCGAAACATGGGATTAAACATTAAACATTAAAAAAGGGACACACGTTGAAGACACACGCTTTTTAAAATCACGTCCCCATTTCAAAAGCCTAAATACCAGCCCACCACTATAATTGCTGCAGCAGGAGTAAAACAATCCACCGACATCTGAACCTGCCCCTCTATTACATCACTCTGCGTTCCGAATTGCATACTCTTTCTTTTTTCTATTCTACATACTACATCCGACGATACAAAGAATCTAGTTAGGATGCAGTATGCTACAATTGAGACATACGTTTACTTATTTATTTCATCATGACATTGCACCTTGATCTTGCCTCTTGCTTTTATATCCGTCTCATCCCCTTTTGTTTTCATATGGAGGCTCTGTCTATGTGTCACTTCAGCTTCGCACTGGATTATGGGTCAGAATCGCCCAAATAGGATGCTGTTTTCAACACTAAAAATCTTGTAGTAGGACATCCGGGTCTTTCTAACCATCCTAAATCTGGCCACAAGAATCTGGGACATACTAAATCTTTTTTCTACCATACTAAATAGGTAGTATGCAATTCGGAACGCAGGGACACTTTTTAAAATCACGTCCCCATTTCAAACGCCTATACCAGCCCACCACTATAATTGCTGCAGCAGGAGAGAAACAATCCCTGACATTCTGAACCTGCCCCTCTATTACATCACTCATGTTTGTGTCATGCTTGTTTCTGTGTGAAAGCAAAAACAAATGGGGGTCGAGGCCGAGGTCGAATTTTGAACAAAAGGGAAAAAATATATCAGATAAATAAAAAGCGAACATTGCCAAGCTGTGCGAAAACAACAGTGGGTATGTGATTGCCCTTTACGCCTACGTACGGAAAAGAAGCCACATAACATACATTATCTCCTGGTGGTTTATAGTCCCTGCGTTCCAATCCCCCATACTTCCCTACTATTTAGTATGCCAGGAAAAGATTTAGGATGTCCCAATACATTAAGGTCAATTGTAGTATGCTGAAAATACATAAATGCCCCACTAACTCCAATAGCATTTTGCAGTATTCGTCTTTATTCTTGACATTTCTCGACATAATGAAAAAAAAATCTTCCTCATCTGAATTTTTTTTCTCTCTCCTGTGGCCCTCTTCTGTACTTTAGTATGTAGTGTAGTAAAAAGAGTATGTGATTTGGAACGCAGGGAAAGACCTACTATTATGAGAAATGCAAGCTTTAGTATGGGTGGTGAATGCTTGACGAAAAAGTTGAAGAAAATAGGATTTTTCGATGGCATTATTCAAGTGTGTAAACCTGTATTTTAACCCAAGGGAAGGTAACAATGCTACAACTCTGTTTTAAGCTAAAAACTAAAATGTCCCATCTGCATTGTGTATGTAAATGTGTGTAACAACATGGACCCACTACAGCCCCTTACCAATGAGTTTTCACATCAGTGCAACAGGGCTGAAGAATACTTTTACCAAATAAGATACAAACAGTGTATAGTTAAAGGTGCTCCGAGGAACTTTTTAAATATTTCTGAAACAGTCTATTTTTTTTCCTCTGATGATCATAAATTACATGTAACAGCAAACGAGACCATCAGTGCAGAGAATACTATTTTTTATATAGTTTTTCTTAATGCCTTTGGTCATGGGTATACGCTCACCCAGGAACAACAGCTGGCGTAGTAAAAACACTACCGCTTTTGTCCAAAGGGGGGGACAAGAATTAACACAAACTGAAAGTTCCTCGGAGCACCTTTTAAGTGTAAAAAAAAACATATCTTCACTCTGAAAGGTTTTAAGTAAAGGAAAAAGTGCTGTGAAAATTGTAAAAGTGTGTCTGGAAATCTAGGCGAGCACGTTTTGAAGGATGTATTTTTGCCCGTTGCTTTGTATGTAATGTACAGTTAGAAGGGGAGCGCCATATCGATAAGTGCCTGAAATATACAGCTCCGGAAAAAATGAAGAGACCAGTCTGTTTTTTTTTCTTAAATCTTCATCTCTACATTACTTATTGAAAATGCTCTTTAATGACAAAAAAAATTATTGGAATTTGGTAGAAATGTTGTCAGTAGTTTATATTATAAAACCAAAAAAGTTAATTCTACTCAAACATATGCCTATAAATAGTAAAACGAGAGACACTGAACATTTCGAGTGATCTCTTCATTTTTTCCAGAGCTATAATATCATAATATTTTACACAAATACAATAAACAATGTGATTTTTTTTTGTTTGTCAGTGACACTACAACAACACACACAAGTACAGTAAAAGTTGGTGTTTTTTAAAAACATTTTTAATATCATTGTAATAATAAAACTGTAATATTTGGGGTACTGTTTCTATTTTATTGACCAACAACAGTTAACAAAAAACGGTGTAACAGTGTATTTTGTATCCCGTTTAAAAAATTGCCTTCAACCATGCTGTACCATGATGTGTGTAAAAGTATAAAACGATTCAAATGAAAGCCAGTGGACGCTGATGTGCAATTGTTTGTTTTTGTTTTGATTTTCTTTTGTTTTTTTGAGAAAACTTTTACATGATGTTATTGAGAAATGTAAACAGCCATTTTTTCCTGTACATATCAAATTAAGAATAAAACGGAAGGCTGTTCCATCGTGTTTACAAACCTTGCCTGTCTTTGCTTGTCTTACCTTTTCCTTGCTCTGTCCCTTTTTTTTTTTTTTTTTTTTTTTTTTTTAACCTTTATTTATACAGGTAAATCCCGTTGAGACCGAAGACTCTTTTGCAAGGGAGAACTGTTTTCCTTTCCCACGTTACCATTCACGCAGACATTCATACTGCTTTGAAACGGGATCAAACCAGTTTTGATTTAAGGGGAGACCCTACAAGTGAATATAGGGTACACTTTGTTACTTATATATCATCATATTAACTTTTTGTAATACCATCTTTTCTGTCTTACCTTTTCTTTGCTCTGTCCCGGCTTTGAAATGGGATCAAACAATTCTGCATTCAAGTGGACACACACACTGCAGGTTAATATGGTAAAATGTGTGCTTGCAAGTTGCAAGTTGATTACTGACATTAAAACATAATTTGGTAACACTTTATAATAACTATCCGTTGTAACTCGTTAATAGATCATTAGTAAACTCTTAATTAATGATTATTAATGATTTGTTAAGTGTTTGTTAGCAGTTTGTTAAGGATTTATAACAATGGTAGATAGTTAATAGCTTAATAATTGAATCAGTTCATCTGGGAGGTAATCCGAGATTAACTGATCACGTCACGTTCAAGTCCATGGCATGCACAGTGTGTATTGAGTTTACTTAAAAATATTTGAAAATGGGGCTGCCCTCAGTTGCCCATGCACTGTGTATAGTCTATAGCCTATTTCAGCCTC
>CM049406.2:5505000-5515000 GCA_026929865.2 Hyperoplus lanceolatus
GGTGATTTGTGCGCAAGGGCCTGGGTGAGTTATAAGTAAGTAAGTAAGTAAAATGTATTTATAAAAGCACATTTATGACAGTTTGCACTGTCCAAAGTGCTGTACATAGTGCATTCAGTAGGTAAACAATGAAGGTAAAATAACAATAACCAAAATAAAAGACGTAAAGCCCATACATCCACATAAACACAGATAGTAGTGCAGAGGTAAGAAGTAGTGCAGAGGTTAATGGGGAGGAAACACCAGGGTGTACATATGGGTTTTGAGCCTTGATTTAAAGGCAGAAATGTAGGGGGAATCACATTTGTCAGGTGGCAGTTGGTTCCACAAGCACGGAGCAACTAGTGCAAAGTACATTTCTGAGAGTTGTGCCAGTGGCATGGCTGTATACGCTGGTCACCAAAAGAAAGTGATTGTCTACAGTAGCTCAGAAGAGGGTGACATCTCAATTCCACTTAACGACACCACTGATGAGAGTTCAGATGGCCAGAAAGATGATGATGGTGACTTTGTCATTGTGACACAATGACGCACAAATCACCCCACTACGTGGGGTGATTTGTGCGACAAGACAACTTTTTTTCCGAAAGCTATATTTCTTAAACAGTTTATTCCAGATCCAAAGTTTTTATTGCCAGGGATGCACAACATCCTGAAATATATGTACATATTTGAGTTGGAGACATAACTGTCAAGGCCTGACTTTAAAATCACTTTGAGTAAAAAGTTGCACAAATCACCCCACCTTCCCCTATATATAAAAAAATAAGCCAGTGCCAGTGCATAATAATACTTGTGAATCTTTGTTGACAAATTACTTGTTTTCAAAATCCCAATGTTAGGTGGCAGATTGTGAGGAGATATTCACTGATTTTGACAAACAGTGATTTGTCAACCAACATTCACCAGAAACACCTAGTATTCCTTTAATAGACAGACAGTTACAGTAGGAATGTTGGGGCGCTCCGGTGGTGTAGTGGATAGAGCGCGTACCATATCGGCTCCAGTCTTTCGTTGCAGTGGTCGCGGGTTCAAATCCGACCCGTGGACCTTTACTGCAGGTCATCCCCCTCTCTCTCTCTCTCTCTCTCTCTCTCTGTCTCCCCATTTCAACTAAAGCTTGACAATGTCCCAAAAAAATAATCTTAAAAAAACAAAAAAGAATAGGAATTTCAAGATCAAGAAGGAAATTAAAGTTAAGCCTCCTCCAATGAAATGCCCTGAGAGAAATAAAGCTTCGAAATCAGACAATGAGAAATCTTTCCCCCTTTCTCTGCAGATACACATAGATATTTTATTGCAGTATAATGTTCACCAGGAGAGTTTTTTTCATGTTGGAAAACAGCTGAAACGTTTCAAATGATGCACCAAACGACTGCTAAGCTGAAGAGAGGAGGGTAGTTCATAAAAAATGCAAAAAAGTATAAATCTGCAGGGTGCTCCGGTGGTGTAGTGGATAGAGCGTGTACCATATTGGCTCAGGCCTTTCGTTGCAGTGGTCGCAGGTTTGAATCTGACCTGTGGACCTTTACTGCAGGTCATCCCCCTCTCTCTCTCTCTCTCTCTCTCTCTGTCTCCTCATTTCAACTCTCTACCATGTAATAAAGCTTGAAAATGCCCAAAAATTATCTTTAGAAAAAAAATAGTGTAAAAGATATGAACTATGAGACCGCAGTGCACAGTCAATAAATGTTCAGCCAGTTGTCTTGGCAACACTTTGATATTAACCGGGCGCAGTAACAGCGGGATCACATTTCAACGCAATAACACATTCCAAACATTCTGTACTGAAGATGTGTTAGAAGTCACTTTTTTTCTTGTGAAAGTGTGTGTGTGTGTGTGTGTGTGTGTGTGTGCGTGTGTGTGCGTGTGTGTGTGTGTGTGTGTGTATGTGTGTGTCTGTGTGTGTGTGTGCGTGTGTGTGTGTCTGTGTGTGTGCGTGCGTGTAATTCCTCACATTCAGTGCTGAACGGATGCTTTTTTAGAACTAAAAAGTGGTGTTGAAGAGTTAAACCCATGTTATTGTGTGTGCATGTGTTTGTGTGTGTGTGTGTGTGTATGTCTGTCTGTCTGTCTGTGTGTGTGTGTGTGTGTGTGTGTGTGTGTGTGTGTGTGTGTGTCTGTGTGTCAGTGTATCTATCTGTTTCTATGTCTGTCGTGTTGTGTGTGTGTGTGTGTGTGTGTGTGTGTGTGTGTGTGTGTATGAGAGAGAGAGAGAGAGAGAGAGAGAGAGAGCAAATGTTTAGTCCATGCTTAGTGTCGACAGCATTAGATCTTTGAGGTCAAAACCAAAAAAAAAAATCTCCAGATGTCGGACAAGTGGAATGGATGTTAAAATCTGGAGAACTTCCTCTAGTTAAGTTTCCTTTGTCTACCATCTTGATTTACGGCCAAAACGTCTTCCCCCCTTTTTGCAACTTCCTCCCCAAAATACCACATGTATAGTGTCATCCGTGACCCCTCCACCCTAGACACGAACGTTGAAAAATTTAGAAAAAAAAATAAGCCCCTCGCACTATTTGAGCAGAAACAGGTGTCTCCTCAAGAAAAAAGAAAAAAAAAGTAAGTCAGATGAAAAATTGAAAAAAAGGAAAAAACAGGTGTCACCTCTCAAACAAGCGCTTATCCGACCTCCCTGTACGCGTGACATTTCCGTAAATGGTAAATGGACTCCACTTATATAGCGCTTTTCCCTGGTTTTTCACAGACCCAAAGCGCTTTACATTGTTGTGTACACATTCACTCAATCACACGCACATTCATACACCGATAGCAGCAGCAGCTACCACGCAGGGTGCAAGCTAACAATCAGGAGCAGTTTAGGGTTCAGTGTCTCTTTTGCCCAGGGACACTTGGACATGTGGCGGAGGAGACGGGGGATCGAACCACGGACACTGCAACCCAGTGGACGACCGCCCTACACACTTCACCACAGCCGCCCGGCTAAATCCTAGGCTATCCGCTAATGGTGACTGTGGCAGTGAAATAAACAGGGCTTTAGCAGTGTTTTGTTGTGTCTCTACTCTGTTGACAGCACAGGGGCTGCGGTGGAAATGGCCCGTGAGATTTCCCCCGGAGGTGATGGGGTGAGTGTGTTATAAAGTTCCAGCACCACTAAAGGAAGAATGCAGAAAATAATACAGACGGTAACGTTTACTAACATGTTGTGTGTGTGCAGTGTGTGTGTGTGTGTGTTGTGTGTGTGTGCAGTGTGTGCGTGCAGTGTGTGTGTGTGTGTGTGTGTGTGCAGTGTGTGTGTGTGTGTGTGTGTGTGTGTGTGTGTGTGTGTGTGTGTGTGTGTGTGTGTGTGTGTGTGTGTGTGTGTGTGTGCAGTGTGTGTGTGTGTGTGTCACTGTGTGTGTGTGGTATGTGGTGTGTGTGTGTGTGTGTGTGTGTGTGTGGTCATTGTGTTGTTGGTATGCATTTTTTTTAAAGGTGCACGATGTAACGTTGGGTGTGTCAGAGAAATGAACATTTTCTAAGGTATATTCTCATAACTGAATAAACACAATTTACTCACAGGAGAATGTGATCCCTGGAACACAGTTTGAAGTTAAAAAAGCTTCCTGTAATATATTTAAACTTAATACTAAAAGTAATTGTTTTAATGTCAGTAATCAAGTGGGAAAGTTTCATGATGATATGTATAAGCTAAACCATTTAGCCTATTCATCTGTAGTGTCTCGCTTTCACTATGTCCGAAATAAACTTTATAACAGGCCTAGTAATAAACTCAAAAACACAGACTTCCAAAACAAAACATCTTCCGGGAGTCAAAAATCCTTGAATCTCCGTCCAACTTCCCTCCTTCAAATGCCCCATGAAACGAGTGTAACACGCTCTGCTCTCCTCTGCTGAGACCCACTTATCCATGAAAAACCCCCATCCTGGATGTTGTGCTTCCCGTATCCGGAGCTCCGATCCTGGGCACGTTGCCCCAAAGAAGTCGTCCCTGTCTGAAGAATCCTGGAAGAATCTCCGGAAAGATCTGAGAGGAATGTACAGTAAATGAGTCGGTTACATGTTTTTGAGTTGTAGGAAGGCCCCAACCCTCAGAGTAGTTATTCAGAAAACTGTGACTGTAATATAAAAAAGAGAAATATATATAATATATCATATTTGGGGCGACTGTGGCTCAGGTGGTAGAGCAGGTCGGCTGATGATCAAAGGGTTGGAGGTTCGATCCCCGACCTGCCACCTGTGTCATAGTTGTTGTGTCCTTGGGCAAGACACTTCACCCACCTTGCCTCGTGTGAATGTCGATAGTTAGCCTGCTATCGGTGTATGAATGTGTGTGTAAATGGTAACGTGTAAATGGGAACAGGTCTCCCTTGCAAAAGAGTCTTCGGACTCAATGGGATTTACCTGTATAAATAAAGGTGAAAAAAAATATATATATATATATATATATATATATATATATATATATATATATATAAGTGTGTGTATCTGGAATGAATTTTAGATCTTTAAGTCCATCTCATGAAAAATGGGAGCAAAAACAAAAGTGTTGCGTTTATATTTTTGTTGAGTGTAAGTCCTAGTTAAGAGCCTGGCGTTTTGCTTTTGTACACAATTAGTGTAAATGGACTAAAAATCAAAAAAACACCATAGCTGCTGTTCTTTGCAAACATGGATATCAGCCATCCTTCAAGCATGAATGAGGTGAGTGCTTCATATTTAAAAGTGTTTTCAAGATAATGTAAGGTGCTCTCTATATGTGAGGAAAGTTGTGTAGACTTCTAAGATATCTGGGCTTGGTTCTAGTACTGTTTGTTGATTGACATGTCTATCTGCCAGTGCTCTGTTGGCCTCTCTGTCTGTGTGTGTGTGTGTGTGTGTGTGTGTGTGTGTGTGTGTGTGTGTGTGTGTGATTGACCCTGTTTCCTCTACCTGTCCTGCTGTTTCCAGTCTGAGTATTTCACCGACAGTTAAAACGAGCAGAAAAAAATATTTCAAATAAAGTGGATGACCTTTGGGGGTCCGGGGGCCGCGGCTTTTATGAGACAGAGACAAGTTTAGCGTGTTGGATTGAACCGTGTTGTGTGTGTGTGTGTGTGTGTGTGTGTGTGTGTGTGTGTGTGGGTGTGTGTGTGTTTCACCATCTGGTAGAGGCGCTAGACGTTACGATCATAGGCATATAAACCGTTTGTGGGACAGCTTATTGCATTTTCTGCTTTTTTAGATTACATTTAAGTACAACTGGTATTCTACGTTTTTGTCAAGAAATCCCACTAATTCACCAACAATGGGTCAGCCTTTCTCCTGACAGTTATCCAGTTTACAATGTATGACAGCACCTGCCGTAAATGCAGTTGGATTTGAATTATAAAAGACTAGACTAATACACCTCTTTTGATGCCGCCATTTTCTTCTAAGGCCATTGTGTTATATATCCAGATTTTGTCCAGGTTACGTCTCTGTCCTTGTTTTTTTTTTTTTTTTTTTTTGTCATTTTTATACTTTATTGATAGTGTAGAGACAGAGTTGAAATGGGGCAGAGAGGGGAGTGACATGCAGAGAACGACCGCGGGCTGGAATCGAACCCGGGTCCGCTGCTGGCCGAGGCCCATGGGGGGGGGGGACGCCCTACCAACTGAGCTAAGGGCGCCCCCCCCGTCTCTGTCCTTGTTTAAGTGTTCTGTCGGACACTGCGACAGTCAACGAGCCTCTGCACAGGTTCACAAAACATTTCATCCTTAGTGTGTAAGATGTAACAGACAGACAGACAGACAGACAGACAGACAGACAGACAGACAAAGTGAGTTCTGAGATGGTTGCCAGTAGGGATGAAGATTAATGACATCGCCGGGTTTCTGTGTCTTGTTTAATAATGCTGATTCATCACTGTCACTGCCATGCCGACGGCCACACACACACACACACACACACACACACACACACAGACACACACACATACATGTATCATATTGTATGGACTGTAAAGCCCATTGAGACGAATGCTATTTGTGATTTTGGGCTATACAAATAAAACTGATTTGATTTGATACACACACACACTAGCATACTAAAGTGAGCTAAACAGGCACACAATCCGCCCCCCACACACACACATAGCCCATAACAAAACATTTATATTTTATCTGCAGTTGTTACATGGCTTTGAGAAATGCCTTTATTTCTCAATAAGGGTTAGGGCCCGCTGTTTAGGATAAATCACTGTTTATATATTAATGGATTGGATTTATATAGCGCTTTTCAAGGCACCCAAAGCGCTTTACATGGTTCCAGGTTCCATTCATTCACACACAGTCATCCTTGTGGTGGTAAACTACCATAGTAGCCACAGCTGCCCTGGGGCAGACTGACGGAAGCGTGGGTGCCATTCCGCGCCATCGGCCCCTCCGACCACCACCTCAAACATACAGCAATCATACACGGCAAGGTGGGTGAAGTGTCTTGCTCAGGGACATAACAACCATGACACAGGTGGCCGGGCGGGGATCGAACCGCCAACCCTTAAATCGTTGGCCAACCTGCTTAACCACCTGAGCCACAGTCGCCCATATAGACAGTATGAAATAAGGTTACCAACTGCCTTGATATGTGTGTGTGTGTACATTTGCATACAATTTCAAGCATATCACAGACTTTTGGAGCATGTGTAAATATAGTGTATGTGGGGGCGCTCCGGTGGCGTAGTGGATAGAGCGAGTACCATATTGGCTCCGGCTTTCGTTGCAGTGGTCGTGGGTTCAAATCCGACCCATGGACCTTTACTGCAGGTCATCCCCCTCTCTCTCTCTCTCTCTCTCTCTCTGTTTCCCCATTTCAACTCTGTACTATCTAATAAAAAAAAGCTTGAAATGCCAAAAAATAATCTTTAAAAAAAAAGATAGCGTGTGTGATTTTAAAGCACGGTGAACAACAAGGGGAGAAGAATGGAGGGTAGGAATGAAGAAAGCAAACGAAATGAGGAAATAAAGGACCTCTGGCCTTCTACTGCCGTGTGAACGAAAAGCTATTCTGTCTTCTGTGTTTCTGCTATAGCCCCCTTCCCATAGTACTGAGAGTGTGTGTGTGTGTGTGTATGTGTGTGTGTGTGTCTGTGTGTGTGTGTGTGTGTGTGTGAGAGAGCGTGTGTGTGTGTGTGTGTGAGAGAGAGAGAGAGAGAGAGCGTGTGTGAGAGAGCGTCTGTGTGTGTGTGAGAGATTGTGTGTGTGTGAGAGAGTGTGTGTGTACGTGTCTGTGTCTCTCTCTCTGTATGTGTGTGTGTGTGTGAGAGAGAGAGTGTGTGTGTCTCTCTTTGTGTGTGTGTATTGCCCTGTTTTCTTTCACACAGGTATTTCTCTTCCCAATGGAAAATAAAGACCAGACAGAGTTGGAGATGAGGGTCTCCAAATGAAAAACCTGGAGTCAGTGACCTGAGGTTAAAGCCTATCTGTCTCTGTCTGTCTGTCTGTCTGTCTGTCTGTCTGTCTGTCTGTCTGTCTGTCTGTCTGTCTGTCTGTCTGTCTGTCTGTCTGTCTGTCTGTTGCCCCCAAAAGCATGAATCACTCTTCTCCTACTCTGCCTTTTGATGTCTCTGGTTGAGAATATTCATTATAAAAAGATGTATGGGGGAATATTATTGTCTTTGTGTTTGGGTTTTTAATTGTTTGCATTAAAAGAAAAGTTGTAGTATGTTGTCATTTAAATAAAAAATAACTGTCCAGATACATTTTTGATCCTACAATAAAGTAATAACAAACACGATGTATGGGGAAAGTGTTGGAGGGTTTCAGGGCATTGTTCTAGCTGTAGATATGTTGCTATTCTATATGTCAAATTAATTCAACCCGTATTTCCATAGCTGACTGCAGACATATCTTTCCTCAAACTCTTCAACTCTGTGTAGTGATCCATTCTTGTCATGGTCTCTCTCTTTTTTTTAACCTTTATTCAAATACAGGTAAATCCCATTGAGACCGGAGACTCTTTTTCAAGGGAGACCTGTTCCCATTCCCACACACATTCATACACCGATAGCAGGCTAACTATCGACATTCACACGAGGCAAGGTGGGTGAAGTGTCTTGCCCAAGGACACAACAACCATGACACAAGTGGCAGGGCGGGAATCAAACCTCTAACCCTTTAATCATCAGCCGACCCGCTCTACCACCTGAGCCACAGTCGCCCCTCTTGGGGAAAGTTGCTTTTTTTTATCTGTTTACTTTTGAAATTGATAAAATGGCGCCAGAGAAATGCACATTGTTCTAAACATGTTGTTTTGCAGAGTTGAGTTGTTTTTGATTCCAGACATATTTTGGGGGGCGGAGATCCATAATGAGCATTGCATCATGGGTAATTGCTCTGGATATTATACTGAACTCTTCCCCATGTAATACAGTGGATTACAACAGGTATCTTCAAGGATAGGCGTATCATTGCATAGCAGCTAGCGTAGCGTAGCTCTTATCTCACACTCATCTCATAATGCCTCTAATAACCATGTAAGGTGAAATTGCTAACATGCTGCTAACCCAATTAGCATGAATTATTCTGTCAGGGGGAGTTAATAGAATAGGTGTTGAATTGATATGTTTTCTTTCGTTTAATTAACCCTGTGTGTGTGTGTGTGTGTGTGTGTGTGTGTGTGTGTGTGTGTGTGTATGTGTGTGTGTGTGGTTGTCTGAGTGAGTGAGTGTGTGAGAGAGAGTGTGTGTGTGTGTGTGTGTGTCAGAGAGAGTGTCTGTGTGGTTGTGTGTCTGTGTGTGTGATAGAGAGAGTGTGTCTGTGTGTGAGTGAGTGAGTGAGTGAGTGTGTGTGTGTGTGTGTGTGTCTGTGGAGTGAGACTGTGCTGGATTAGCATGAACGTCTATCTGACGGACCCCCTTGTTGAAAAACAACGCAAAGGGTACACATTTTTCATTGGAACTTGACGCCAGGGATCATTGGCCATGCGTCACACCTTTGACGAGTATGGAGTGAGACTGTGTTGCCCCACGATCTGCTGTCTGTCTGGCAGAAACAATTACGCTTTTTTTTTTAAGGTGGTCGGACACGATTGTAAAATGTCTAATTATACTGTCTTCCTTTCAGCTCGGACAATTGTGTTGGATAACAAAATTAGCCAGTTCACCAAAGCTGTGTCGAGAAAATGGCTTGTATTGGGGTGTGTGTGTGTGTGTGTGTGTGTGTGTGTGTGTGTGTGAGAAACAATTCGGCTGTATAGCTTCATGTTGGCCATATGAAAGGCTCCTGATGTAGTGTTTTTTTCTCATAAAATCTTGTTTCCTTTTTTCTTTAGAATTTCATTACAAATCCCCAGTCTCTCTCTTTCTCTCACAACACACACACACACACACACACACACACACACACACACACACACACACACACACACACACACACACACACACACACACACTCACACACATTCTAAAACTGAATTTACGACATACTCACAATCGTCAAGAAGGGAATTCCACAGACAATGAATTTTTGGAAGCAGACTCTAAATGTGTGCAGACTGTTCTTTTCCCTTAAAAATATAATTGTGTTCACTCATGTTCTGCCTAATAAACAGAGCTGCCAAATCCCTCAGCGTATTGCAAAATCTGCATTTTTCCCTTTCATACAATTCTTATGGATGTAATTTTTTCCTACTAATTTAGTATGCCAGAAATAGTTTTAGGATGTCCCAATACATGCACGTCAATTGTAGTATGCTGAAAATACATAAATGCCCCACTTACTTCAATAGCATGTTGGAGTATTCGTCTTTATTCTTGACATTTCTTGACATAATGAAAAAAATTCTTCCTTTTCTGTTTGATTTTTTTTCTTCTCTCCTGTGGCCCTAAAACTCTTCTGTACTTTAGTATGTAGTGTAGTGAAAAGACTAAAACTCTTCTGTACTTTAGTATGTAGTGTAGTAAAAAGACTAAAACTCTTCTGTACTTTAGTATGTAGTGTAGTAAAAAGACTAAAACTCTTCTGTACTTTAGTATGTAGTGTAGTAAAAAGACTAAAACTCTTCTGTACTTTAGTATGTA
>CM049406.2:5547500-5550000 GCA_026929865.2 Hyperoplus lanceolatus
AAATCCCTTTTTAATTTTTGCCAGTATTCCAACAGCTGTCACTCCAAACCCACTCATTAACAGCTGTGTACTCAGAGCACACACCTGCCTCATGTAGTATGTACAGACTAGTGTATTGAACATCTGTTTCGTTGTTTAGGTCTCGCAATGGTTTTGAATTCAAACAGACAGCTAGTGTACTAATCATGGCTGTATTATTATCTGATGTCTACAGCCATATTTGATGTAGTGTCCAAATGCCCCTTGGTTGCGTACAAGGTGATATGTAGGTAATATTTTTATCTTAACAGCGGTTGTATAACATTTTTTTAAATATATAAAAAAAAACAAAGTTTAAAAAAAAAACTGATGACCAACTGTAGCCGTTTTTTTGTTTCTAAGTATGCAGATAAGAACCATAGTAGCCATTTTTTTTAAGATTATTCTTTTGACATTTTCAAGCTTTATTAGAAAGTAGAGTTGAAATGGGGAGACAGAGACAGAGAGAGAGAGAGAGAGGGGGGTGGGGGGGAGGGGGTGACCTGCAGTAAAGGTCCACGGGTCAGATTTGAACCCGCGACCACTGCAACAAAGTCCAGAGCCAATATGGTACACCGGAGCGCCCCACCATAGTCCAATTTTTAAAGTCAGACACATAAGTCAGCGAAAGACCAAAACAGGCTTAAATTCCCCTTAGTATGGCACAAACTAAGGAAAAATCATTTATTAAAATACCTTAGTATTTTTTTTTTGTTTTAACTCTAATACAGCTGTAATATTAGATTACTGGCTCTTCCTTTTCCACACCGGTGCGATTTATTAAATTATTACCTTTTTGTAAATGACGGTACACATTAAAGACCTACTTCACCGGTGGGAATATGAAGGTGTATTGAACTTGGAGATCTTATGTAGTATAAATGTGCAAAAAACAAAAAAAAAATGAAATCGGATCATCCTAGCCTGAGAAAGGGCAGAAAGAGTGTTTTATGGTCTCACTGTCTAACCCTACATTGTCCTTCTTGTGACATCACAGTAAGGGTCAGGATTAACAGGACAGCTGGGCCAAGGGAAGACTGAGGGAAGAAAAACCTCATTCATTATATTATAATAGCGATTTTATAATGATAGAACGCTGGTTCCATATGGGTGAAGTATTCCTTTAAGGCAAATAAACACATAAGCAGGATGCAATATAAAAACATAAAACCTTTATGCAAAAAAAGACTATTTAAAAATATGTGAAGAATGTTTGTTTTTGTGTTTATCGTGTTTTAATGAATCCAAGCACGTTACATTATAATCACATAATTGGAGTCTGTGAAAATTGAACACTGAACAATAATGAGTTTTTTTTCTACCGGCATTCGCTGAATAGAGCCAGATAAAGTAATTGTTCTTTTTCTTTTTTGGCATTGTGCGGGTGATTCCAACTCAATATATATGTAGTGATATTGTGTGTGTGTGCGTGTGTGTGTGTGTGTGTGTGTGTGTGTGTGTGTGTGTGTGTGTGTGTGTGTGTGTGTGTGTGTGTGTGTGTGTGTGTGTGTGTCAGCTCTGTATTAGTCAAATACAGGAATTGCAGTGAAGCAGTCATTTGCAATGGAATAATGTTTTCTCTGTCTCCCTCCAACAAAGCTCATACAAAATGTGCACAAAGAAAATTACCCGGGTAGAAATAACAATATGAGACATAAAATAGTGCAGAAGTTATGTGCAAATACATACTAAATAGAATAGATTAAAATGTTAATACAATGGTAGACCTGTGCATTGGTTTGTAGGTAGGATAACATTGCAAATAAAATGTATTTACAGTATCTATGTATTGTCCTAGTATTCAGGGGACATTGTCATATCATTCTTAACAATTGGTGTTTTATACATTTTTATGCATTTATTTTTTTTAAAGGTGCTACGAGGCACTTTCAGGTTTGTTTTCCCTCTTGCGCCCCCTTTGGACAAAAGCGGTAGTGTTTTTACTACGCCAGCTGTTGTTCCTGGGTGAGCGTACCAAAGACAAAGGCACGAAGAAAAACTTTATAAAAAATCGCATTCTTTTCACTGATGGTCTGGTTTGCTTTTGTCATTTATGATCATCAGAGGAAAAACAAGACTGTTTCAGTGATATTTAAAAGTTCCTCGTAGCACCTTTAAAGCTGGGGTATGTGATTCCTGATTGGTCAAAGTTAACATGAGCTGTACACTTTGACCAATCAGAGCGAGGCTCCGATTCTCTGTTCTTATTGGCTGTTGGGACTGTCCATTCACTTTGGCACGACTTTGTTGGTGTAGAACGTGTCAGGGAGGGACCATAGGGGAGGGACCAAAGAGAACAAGTGGAGCGGTTGAGGTGTTTGGATTCGAATCTCTATCCCAACTGCCAATTTCTCTCCAAATCCTCCACCCCAGCATTAAGTACTTTGACCCAATTGGCAGGAAACCCCTTTTAGCAACACTGCTACTGTGTGAGTCAAGCTGAATCCATTAAGCCACATAACAGTGTTGACCTCCACCTGTG
>CM049406.2:5555000-5562500 GCA_026929865.2 Hyperoplus lanceolatus
GCCTTCCTCACAAAGACTCCCTACCCTTTTTAACCCTCTTCCCTTCTGCCTGTGTAAACTCTAAAGTTCATGTTTGGTCAGAGTGTGTAATTGAAGTTGAATAATGTGGCTTGTCAAGGCTGAAATTAACATGGCTCCAATCCAAGGTCCAAAATTAAAAAAAACTGGCCAACTGGCAACAACGCACACACACACACACACACACACACACACACACACACACACACACACACACACACACACACACACACACTGGCAACAACCGCTGATAGAATTTGTCTCAATTATGAATATCTTTCAAGCAATAGCATAAAAATAAAACCACCTTGGTTATTCACTGGATAGTATTCGATAACTCGATCAAGTGTTGAACATGTTATGCTCAGTTGAAGAGTCGTTCAGTATGTTTCATGGATTTAAATCTTTATTTGGCAATTTAATAAAAAAATAAACCCCAAAAATGTATGGTTCTGCAGAAGATATACAATCCATTAAGGCTTTTTTAAACGGGTAAGACTCCTACCAGCATTTCTCAAACCACATTTTGAACCTGTCTGTCTGCCTGCCTGTCTCTATATCGATCTATCTGTCTGTCTGCCTGCCTGTCTGTCTGTTCAGACCTCAAATCCATTGTTTGGGAACCGGAAAAAATGGTTATTTGCTGGAACTCAATTATTTTATTTTGTTTCTTGCGAACTGTGACGTGATCTACAAGTGTTAAAGGAAAAGAAAATGGCGACAATTTTATTTGATAATCTTTGTTGTCTCTGAAGGGTTATTTGTTTTGCATTCAGCATTAAAACACAGTCATACAACTAATAAATAGACCAATTTCCAGGGAAGCACAACATAAAAACTTCATCTGGCCAGTTATCCATCAATGAAGGTACTGTATAGTGAATATTTCAGCCTGTATTCAGCATTCAAGTGGTAGGGACATTGATAAAATAACTCATATCACTATTGAGTGTTGTGCATTTTAACCGTCCGTACAAATATATCTTGTATAAATCATTGTTTCATATATAGTTAATTTGAGGCAATGCTTCTTAGTGTGTGTGTGTGTGTGTGTGTGTGTGTGTGTGTGTGTGTGTGTGTGTGTGTGTGTGTGTGTGTGTGTGTGTGTGTGTGTGTGTGTGTGTGTGTGTGTGTGTGTGTAAAATAACTTAATCTTATTATTTATTGTTGCAAGGGGAGAGATTAGGATAACATTGTTTTAATGACACTCAAATCCCTGTCCGGTGCTTTTAATGCAGAGCTCATAGTCTCATTGGCAGCTATAGCCACAGGTTTCAACGTGAGCTCACCACACTAACCCCGCGGAGACTATCTCTCTAATCACACAAGGGTTGCCCTGATTTTATTCTCAGCACTGCAGGACCAGATGACACAGCTCTCTCTCTCTCTTTATTTTTCTCTCTTTCTGTCTCTCTTTCTTTCTGTATCTCTCTCTCTCTCTTTCTCCCTCTTTCTGTCTCTCTCACTCTCTCTCTCTTTCTCTCTCTCTCGCTCTCCCTCTTTCTCTCTCTGTCGATGAAGAGTTGGTTTTTGCACAAGTTTTTATTGAATAAACAATTCTTTCAAACATATTGGGATTTTATTACAGTAGCACTTTGTTGAACTGATGCATTGTAAAAACAAAAAATTATCTCTCCCTCCCTCTCTCCCTCTCTCCTCCTCTCCCTCCTCCTCTCCCTCCCTCTCTCCCTCTCTCTCAGTCCCATCTCTCCCTCCCTCTCTCCCTCTCTCCTCCTCTCCCTCCCTCTCTCCCTCTCTCTCAGTCCCATCTGTCCCTCTCTCTCTCTCTCGCCCTGCCAAGCAGAAGCATCACAGATTGTGACTCTTGTATGACTTCACAGGCACAGCGGGTCTTCAAGCCTCGTCCCATTGCAACCTCTCTGTAAGTGAGAAGTCAGTGATTTGATGGTTCTTTCTCTCTCTCTCCCTCTCTCTCCCCTTCCCCCCTCTCTCTCCTTCTCCTCCCTCTCTCTCTCTCTCCCCCTCTCTCTCTCCATCTGTTTTCCCCCTCTCTATCGCTCTCTCCCTCTCTCTCCCTCTCTCTCTCTCTCTGTAAGTGAGAAGAAGGCATTCAGTCAGTGATGTGATGATGTGATGGTTTGTGTGATCATGCGAATGCTCAGTTGGGTTTTTTCACACAATCTGTGTTAAATGTGTTACCCATTTAGCAGTCAAGGCAAGGCAAGGTGTATTTATATAGCACCAGTCAGACACAAGGCCACTCAAAGTGCTTTACAGGGGCAAGATTAAAATGCATAAAACACATTATAAAACATTTAAAAGAGAATAAAAGAAGCAAATCTAATAAAAATTGCAGATTAAAATGGAAACAAAAGTCTTCAGACTCGATTTAAAAGAACAGAGTTGAAAATGTGAAGTCACTGAAAGTCACATTTTGATATGAAGTTGTGACGTGGCCTCCGCAAATTATCATCTATAACCAACATCGTTATATGAAACAAAGTTGCTTTTATGAGTCAACATCTACATTGGAATTGAAATTAGAGGTGCTACGAGGATTTTTTAAATATTTCTGAAAAGGTCTAATTGTTCCTCTGATGATCATAATTTACATGTAACAGAAACATGAGACCATCAGTGCAAAGAATGCTTTTTTCATATAGTTTTTCATTATGCCTTATTTGTCATGGGTACGCTAACCCAAAGGACAGCTGACGCAGTAAAAACAATACCGCTGTTGTCCAAAGGGAAGTAGAACAGTGTGAAAACCAAGGTGCGCTTGTTGAAGAAAAAATTAAAACCTTTATTGATACGGCTAACGCACAGAAACAAGTTTTTAAAAACTATGCACCAATGCGTTGCGGCACACAGGCCCAAAGTAATGAATTTGGTGGACACCTACTAAAATATCTGAAAAAATAAATAAAATAAGCTAATAAGGGTAAACAGCTTCTTCTTCTTGCAAAGAAATAGTCCTGGTATTTGGCACTATGGGTGACCGCCCCCCCCTCCCCCCTCCCCCCTCCCCCTCCCCCTTTCACATTACACACACTCATTTAATTCCATGTTAATGTGTAAATGTGCAGCTATAATTCGATAATCCTTTGTTTTTATAGCTTGCAGTGTGGTGCTAATGCTTCTATGCTTGGTCCCCGTGTGTTTGTAACAATATTACATGTGAAAGCGTTGGTTTCAGGGCGTGCTGAAAGTAGGTTTAATGACTACTATAGTAATCAGCTATGGAATAACCACAGAGAAGCCCCTACAATATTCATGAAAATATCCCTGATTATTATGTTAAAAGCACCAGGGAAATATCGTCATTGATTTGAAAATGGCTGTTGGTCCTTTTGTGTGGGCAAAAAAAAAACCCGGGTTTACCATTTGGGTTTTCACAAGAATCGTTTTTCACGGCATGACAAAATAATTACCTTTCTGTGTTGTGTGTGTGTGTGTGTGTGTGTGTGTGTGTGTGTGTGTGTGTATTGTGCTCTGTGGACCCGTTTACATTAGCTGTTCATTAAGAAGCCTTTGGTGGTGGCGTTATGAAGTTATAATGCACAGTCATTATAGCAGACATCATAAAACACATGGCGCGGTTATGAATTAGTGAGCACTTTCACATTAGCGTGGCGCATTGTTCTAGTAATTGAGTTTAAAGACGCAGAAGACCTCTCATAGTCATAGAGTCACTGAAGGCAGACACAATGGGGGCGACTGTGGCTCAGGTGGTAGAGCGGGTCGGCTGATGATCAAAGGGTTGGAGGTTCGATCCCCGCCCTGCCACCATGTGCCATGGTTGTTGTGTCCTTGGGCAAGACCCTTCACCCAACTTGCCGTGTGTGAATGTCGATAGTTAGCCTGCTATCGGTGTATGAATGTGTGTGTGAATGGTAACGTGGGAAAGGAAAACAGGTCTCCCTTGTAAAAGAGTCTTCGGTCTCAATGGGATTTACCTGTAGAAATAAAGGTTAAAAAAAAAAAAAAAAAAAAAAAAAACAATATGCCAACAATAGCAAATTTATTGGACTCATAAGATAGATGGCATATGATTTAAGCATATTTCAAGACAAGAGAAAGCTTAATTTAAAGGGAAAATTGGTCAATTATTTGATCCTATATGGCATATAACTTATTTATTTCTATGTATCCTATTCTATGAACCATATAAAAAATGCTCCAAGGAATTTTCAATTTGTGTTTATTTTTCCACCCCCTTTGGACTAAAGCGGTAGTGTTTTTACTACGCCAGCTGTTGTACCTGGGTGAGCGTATATACCCATGACAAAGGCATTCAGAAAAACTATATAAAAATGTTTTGCACTGATAGTCTCCTTTGCGGTTACATGTCATTTATGATCATCAGAGGACAAATGAGACTGTTTCAGAAATATTTAAAAGTTCCTTGTAGCACCTTTTAAATGGGGAATGGGTTATTGTTCTTTATATAGAACTTTATATGCCATGTTTCTCCTTTGCATCCTCAGAACCATTTAACTCTGCAAATAATTGAAGGCCATATGCAAAATACATCCAAAACAGCAAACTGTACTTGATTTTCTTCATATTATGAAACATCGTAGCAGCCAATAATGTCTTGCCGCCAATACTGTAATAACTTCCGGTAATATTCTAACTTTCCAATAACGTAATACAACTTTTGGGTGACATCGAGCTTTCTCCAGAATCACTGATTCCACCTTTTTAATGTTACTTTTGACTGAAACACTTACAATATATTTTGTCAGTTTGTCTTCTAACCTATAAGACATTTCTCTTCCACTTTTAACCAACCGACTTCCATGTTCCCGGCTTGCAACCCTCTAAACATCACTAAAGAAAAATGCAAGAATCAAGAAAACATCTGTCGCATAGCCGACTGTAAAGGCCAGCAGAATCACACGCTTATTAGCTCATTCACCACCAGAGAAATGTACACAGCTGTGTGTGTGTGTGTGTGTGTGTGTGTGTGTGTTGTACAGTGTTTGTGTGTGTGTGTTTTACAGTGTTTGTGTGTGTGTGTGTGTGTGTTTTACAGTGTGTGTGTGTGTGTGTGTGTGTGTGTGTGTGTGTGTGTGTGTGTGTGTGTGTACAGCTAGTCCGTTGGCAGGGACATCAAAAGGTTCAAACCCCGCTGTACACCATCCTCTAGAGATGGGTCCCGGTCCCAACAAGCTGTCCCCCATGGGGCGAGGAAATGTTCCTACCCTTCATCTCTCAAATGGCTCCAATCCCCCGTCCCAAAAGACATGTCCTCTGTGAGAAATAGCCAAAGATTTCATGCAATTTGAGTCACATTTGAAAGTAACACATCTGTACCAATGCGTCGCGGCAAAGGGTGACCAACCAGAAGAAAGATAGGCTACGAGCAGGACATGTTTCAATAGGACAAGGACATGACAAGACTCAGAATCAAAAGCATAGTGAAAAAAGAGTGATTTTTTTTTTAATAAAAATTAAATACATTTCAAAAAAAGATAAGAATCACCAATCGAACAAAACAATTTAATTATTAAAATTATAAAAACAATCTAAAAATAAATAAATAGATGCAATATCAAAGAAAAAAAAAACGCAGAGAAATGCTCCTACCCTTCATCTCTCAAATGGCTCCAATCCCCCGTCCCTAAAGACATCTCCTCTGTGAGAAAATAGCAAAGAATTCCATGCTGTTCTAGTCACATTTGATGTTAAAGACCTTTTTCAGCGGTGGGAAGGTGAAGGTGTATTGAACTCTGAGATCCTATGTAGTATAAATGTGCAAACATTTTAGAAATCGGTTCATCCTAGCCTGAGAAAAGGCAGAAAGAGTGTTTTATGGTCTCACTGTCTAACCCTACATTTGACCAAATATGACATCACTTCAGTAAAAATGTAGGGTAATGAATAACAGGACAGCTGGGCCAAGGGAAGACTGAGGGAAGAAAAACCTCATTCATTATATCACAATAGTGATTTTATAATGATAGAACGCGGTTTCGTATGGGTGAAGTATTCCTTTAAATTTGAGCTAAAAATGTCCTGCCATGCCTGCTTGTTGGACTTTTAATGTCTCCGTTTCACAAAGTTTTTTTAATGTCTCCGTTTCACAAAGTTTTTTTCACAATACATAGGTGCTCTTGCCTTGACCTTATGAGTCGGTTTTGGCTTTAAAAAGTTAGATAAGTGCGAATTTATCCAGTTCCGATTGTAGAAGAAATATCAGACTTCAGTGTGTGACCTTTATAGCTGTGACAGATCAGCCTGTAAGTATGTTCCAACACCTTTCACTTATAAGGTCAAAGAATCGGTCTATGTTGAAAGAGTGTGTGATTCTGCAATAGCCACTAATCATATAGGAATATATTAAAAAGGAGGATATAAGATAAAATGGCTAATTAGGAGAAGATAGGGGATGCCAAAAAAAATTATTTTATGTAGGTGTACTGTATGATATCACACCCTTAATGAGGATATGTGTTTCATGTAGAATAAAACCTGATATTCCCTCTGATAAGTTTAGTGAAGCACAGTTAGCTGCCAAAAGCTTCTTCCATCCACCGTGTGTGTGCAGGGGCGTTGCACCACATTCTGGGCCCCTATACAGGAAGTCCTGATGGGCCCTCTGAGAGGCGGTCTTACAATACAAACATGTAAAAGCTATGTTTGTCTATAGTCCAAAATTTATGAGTGACTGGTCCCTCTCTGAGCCAGATAACAACATAATGTTTCTATTGAAGAATGACCAAATCATTACGCATACTTGAACACAACCCCTGGTATAATGACTCTTAATAACCATGCACACACACAGTGTTTCTCACAGGAATTTGGCAGACTGTGTCGTGGACCCTGGACCTTGTAGGGGGGTCCGGGGGAATGCTCCCCCGGAAGATTTTTTTTTAAATGTTAAAGTAAAATTCATCAATCTGGTGCACTTTGAGAAGAAAACTAAGGCTAAATCAACTGTTTCCTATGTAAGCTATTTAGTACTATTTTCTAGAATAATGTATAGACACAGAATGACCAAAAAACAGATAGAAGAAATGTACATGTTTAAAAAATCCAGTCAGCTTCAGGAATTTTTTCCCTTCGTTTGTATTTTTTTAATGGCCCAATATAGGCCGGCGATCTTCGTAGTCCTGAACAATGTTATTTAAAAAATAACAAATGTACTGACGAATGAAAGGCCCCTGATATCCGTTTTTTTTCTTCCTAAATAAAAATGTTCTGGGCCTTCAAAGATCAGGGGCCTATATTGAGCCAGTGAAAAATAAAAATAAAAATACATTTTTATTTTTTTTGGGTGCAGCCCCCCTCTGCCTTGGGCCCCCCCAAGCCTGTCCGCAGTCCGACGGCCCTGAACGTAACTGACCATCGTCAGATGCTCATAATTACCGAGTAGAAGTTGAATGCGTCATAATACAATTCAATGCAGCCTCTGGATGGGCGCATAGGCTACTGGAGCACTGTCAGACAGTAATATGTTTTAAACACATAGTCACTGTAGAAACCGTTGCTCTACAATGAACTGGCGACTTT
>CM049406.2:5572500-5595000 GCA_026929865.2 Hyperoplus lanceolatus
GGTGAGTGTATACCTATGACAAAGGCATTAAGAAAAACTATGTAAAAAATAGTATTCTTTGCACCGATGGTCTCGTTTGCTGTTTCATGTAATTTATGATCATCAGAGGAAAAATTTGACTGTTTCAGAAATATTTAAAAGTTCCTCGTAGTGACTTTTAGGGCAGGAATATATTTTCATCAACCAAATCTTTGCCTATGGCAGTGAAATCAAATATTTGTGTGTGTGTGTGTGTGTGTCTGTGTGTCTCAGTGTGTGTGTCTGTGTCTGTGTCTCAGTGTGTGTGTGTGTCTCAGTGTGTGTCCGTCACAATGTGTGTGTGTCTGTCTCTGTGTCTCTCTGTCTGTCTCAGTGTGTGTGTCCGTCACAATATGTCTGTGTGTGTGTGTGTATCAAATCAGGGAGAGAATTGGTTCTACAGTCATAGTGGATGTAGGTCTAGCACCATCGGGCTAATCAAAACAGGACACAGAGGTTATTGAAATGCCTTTTGGAAGGTCGTTCAAATTCAAAAAAGCGCGCACGGGACTCGAGATAAGTGTTTTTTAATAGAAGGACCTTCGGCTATAGTGGACATGAAAAGAGAGAGCACAATGAAAGGGCTCCTCTACTATTAATTGACACTCGTGTGGGTCCATTAACCGCGTGTAATTTCTCTCGATCGGATTGCTGTTTTCAAAAGCGATCATGGGAGTTAATTACGTTCAAAAAGAGTCTGTGTGTGTGTGTGTGTGTGTGTGTGTGTGTGTGTTCGAGTGTGTGTGTGTATGTGTGTGTGTGTGTACTTCTGGATGTGTGTGTGTACTTCTGGATGTGTGTGTGTGTGTGTGTGTGTGTGTGTGTGTGTGTGTGTTAGCGGCCGCGGTTTTCATCACAGGAGATTGTGGGGCAGGATTAATGGGCAGGCGTCTCACTGAAGAAATCCAATAGAAAAGAGTGATTAGCATTCCGGGGAGATAGTTGGAGGATTCGGGAGCGTTCGCTGATAATCAGAGCGTATTACTCTGAACCAGCTTGACACACTACATGTAATTTCGTCCCCATGGGAGAGGGGATTCTTCAAAGTATGTGTTGAATAATTATCTTTTTCTTAAAGAGGACCTATTATGCTACTTTTCTGGTCTTAATTTCTTGTTTTACACTGCTATAGAGCAACCTGACACGAATCACATCACAAAAAACTATGTAGATTTTCGGGAAGCTCTTTCTCTTATTTTGGCGATCCAGCACATCCTTCGGCTCCCTCCGCCTGTGCTTCGGCCATCTCCGCTCCCCTCCCCCCCCTCCTGCAAACCCCACTCCGTTGTGATTGGTTACCTTCCTTCCGGAACACTTTCAGTGGCGGGAAGCGCGAGCATGGACCTATAAGGGCGCGAGGCAGACGCGAACAGGGAAGTGACAGCATTACCATACATGGAAACATCCACGTGGAGACGTCACAAAGTTTTATGCGACGTCACAAATTATGAAAGGGTAGACCGCTTTGAAGACGTGACTTCTCGACTGGCTAGAATAGTGTTTAGTGCTCTGCACAGACACCCCAGACGGTCAGCAGGGAATATGTCGAAATGCATGTAAGTCATTATTTGATAATTTAGTATGGTTAAGCATGACTATGAATCATCATAACAACGTGTATAGGTCATAAAAGTCAAAAAGCATCATAGGTCCTCTTTAAAGGTGAGTGTGTAATATGACATCATCAAGAAAGTTCGACAAAGTTCTAGAATAATTCTGTAACCCAACCTAATAATAACATAAGCTACAGTGGCTCAAGGACAAGAACAATTCTAAATTTAAACAATGACCTGATGACATTCCAACTATGAACTTTCAAGATGGCGGCACTAGGCCTTGGTAAGGTATGAGAAATATGGAAATATGAGCCCTTCTAAGGGTAAAAGAAAAAAATTAAAAACATTTTTTCAGCTATTATGCACTAAATTAAATGTACTTATGGATATTATAATTACTTTCTACAAAATCTGCTAGGAAATAAAACCCAAAATTCTACACGCTGCAGGTTTAAGGAAGGGTATTATCTGAAAAGTCCTATTGTCCTTGAAATAAACACGTCAGAGCTGTGAAACAATGGCTGTGTTCGAAAAGCCCTATAATGTCCTACTCATACTAACGTCCTACTCATACTAAAAGCCCTACGAACGTCCTACTCATACTAAAATCCCTACTAACATCCTACTCGTACTAAAAGCCCTACGAACGTCCTACTCATACTAACATCCCTACTAACATCCTACTCGTACTAAAAGCCCTACTAACGTCCTACTCATACTAACGTCCTACTCATACTAGAAGCCCTACTAACATCCTACTCATACTAAAAGCCCTACTAACGTCCTACTCATACTAAAAGCCCTACTAACATCCTACTAACGTCCTACTCATACTAAAAGCCCTACTAACATCCTACTCATACTAAATGCCTACTAACATCCTACTCATACTAAATGCCTTCTAATGTCCTACTCATACTAAAAGCCCTACTAACGTCCTACTCACACTGAATTTAGACCTTGTAGGCGAGAAATGCCCGGATGAGCACTTACTTCCAAGAAGATGTTGTATTTGGATCGATATGGTTACTTTTCCTACTCAACCGCCCCACAATGCAATGTGTCTTTTCAACCGACATGGAAGTTTTTTTTTAATTCTTTATTATTATTATAACCATGTCATTTAAGGAGTTGTTTGCATGATAAAAAAGCATCTGAAAAGAGTTATAGGCATACTTATCAGTCTACATTAAAGATGTTGTCATTTTAGATTGATCAACTTTACAGAAATGTGGTTAATGTGAGGCTATGGGCTATGCTCTGGTTCTCATGACACATTATGGTCATTTTTGAACCAATCACAGCAGTTTTCTGTCCCAACATTCTATAATAACAATGACTGTTGCCACGGAGACTGTTCAAAATCCCCATGCCCACACAGTCCTGTCAAATGGTCTAGACAGTAAAAAACAAAAAAAGCTTTTTTAAATGTTGAATTATTTATGAACATTTATTTTTAATCTGATTTTTGGAAAAGCTTATTGAGACAACCGACTTTGATGTTATATATTGATTTTTAGCTTTTGTAGATGAGGTTTCCAGAGGGTTTGTGTTACGTTATCATCTGAAATGTCCTAATGTCCTTGAACTCAACAAGTCAGAGCTGTGAAACAATGGGATACCGTTATAAATATGTTTACACGTGTCCCACTATAGTCTATTCTTGGGGAATATATCGTGCTTGTTTTAATGTGACCTTAAGAACAGTGTGCTTACGACCATGGCCACATATTGACGTGTGTGTGTGTGTGTGTGTCTTTGTGTGTCTTTGTGTGTCTGTGTGTCTGTGTGACACTGTATCAACTTGTGTGTGTGTGTGTGTGTGTGTGACACTGTATCAACTTGTGTGTGTGTGTGTGTGTCACTGTATCAACTGTGTGTGTGTGTGTGTGTGTGTGTCTCGACCTCCTTTGTGGTTGTCTTGTTAAAGTGATTGATAGGATGCAGCAGCCCCGGGTGTCACTGACCTCGCCGACTGGTTTATTTTTGATGTGCAGTGGAGACAATGGAATTCCCCCAAACGTTTTTTTTTCTGAATTCTTTATTGACACAGATTCTGTTGACAGGAATGAGATCAGCATAAGATTTGTCAATGTCAGTTTATAGACACATTCAAATAAAAATAGTTTCGAGTGGAATTATGAGGTAGGTAAGATGGCCTAGAGGAAAGAAGGGCCTGTAACCATGAGCTCTCTGGTTCGATCCCCGGCACCGGACAGGAGGGTGTTAGTAGAAAAACTAGTGGTGGCTTGTATTATATCTGCGGGGCCCACCATCTCTACCATTGTGTCCTTGAGCAAGGCACTTAACCCAAAACTGCTCCTATGGCTGACCCTGTGCGAGGACCCCCTCCGAAGCACCAAAATGGGTGCGTCAGGGGCGCCCGTGGCACAGTGGGCAAGGGCGCCCTCCCGCCCCGCAGCAGACCCGGGTTTGAATCCCGCCAAAGTCCGTTCTCTGCATGTCTTCCCCTCTCTGCCACATTTCACCTCTGTCTCTACAAATATTTCTAATAAAAGCAAAAATGCCCCAAAAAAGTTCTAAAAAAATAAATAAATGGGTGTGTCAATCTTAAAAATGAAAGGAAGGGGGGCGCTCGTTTAGTAGTGGTTAGTGTCGCCCTAGAAGTGAAAAAATAAATAAAGACTCATTGATTTTAGAATGATACTCAGTTGTGCAGTGAACCCATAGTCAAGACGTTTCTTGTCTTCAAAATAGCTGTCTAAATCATGTGTTTATTCATGGCTCAGGTGATGACAGTGAAACATATGGCTGAAGCATTATTGCCCCAGACCCAGGAGAGGCTGGGATTAGGTTTCCTCCCACTGAGCACAGCAGCGCAGCAGCACAGCGAGCGCTAATTCACTGTCTCCTGGGGCAAGCTGGGTGAGGAACACGCGTCATGGCAACAGATTGTTCTGAATGAAAGGTCTTTTTTTATTTTATTTCTTTATTTTATTTTTTTTAATGTTGAAATTGAGAGGTAGGAGGGTTTTGACTTTGGACAGAAAACCTTTTTTTTCTGGGTTTGAATAAGAAACACATAACAAGATGTTCTCTGTTCAATATGATGGAGTATTAGAGCCACTGTGAGGAAAACTAAATACTAAATAATTAACTTGTGTACATGGCATACTGAACCACAATTGTCTTCCAACTCGTAGAGATGTCAACATATTGTTAACTTATGTTGGTCTTCGATTCATCTAATGCAAGCTTTCACTCATCGAACATTTCCATTATATTGGCATAGTAGCTCGTCTTTTCACTGATTTTCTTAACCAATATGAATTCAAAATGTATCAAAAATATACAAACTATTAACCCAGCAACTAGTATTAGGATAATGGATGGACGGATGGTTACTTGCTGGTAGAACATCCCTTATATAACCCCTAAGGTTCTCAAAGTTATCTTCATTCATCAAGTAAAGATAATATGTCTCATTGGAAAAAGTCTTACAGTCTCAATTAAATGCCATATATGATCTAGTTTGTTATTTCAGTTAATACACCAGATGCATTGCTTGATTGTTTTAGCAAACATACAAGTTCTATACACCTTCTTAAAATAAAAAAAAATAAAAAAATAGAAATAAAAACAATAAAATCTCCTGATAAAGCATTATTCTTTAGTGTGAGTCTTTATATCATCTGGGCTCAACTTGGTTCCTTCATTGGAATAGATTTCACTTGTCTGATCTCTCTAACATACACTCACTTCTGGGACATTACCCCGGATACACAAACCCTGAGTTCCAATCCCCATACAACCCTACTATTTAGTTAGCCTCGCTCCGCCCGCCTATCTACTTCTGGCCAAATTTGATTTTCCCTTCAGTAGTCAGTCTGGGGACGGGGCGTATTAGCGGGATTCTGCTCAGGCAGATTTCTGCCGGTCCAATCAGCGAACAAAACGAGTGGCTGAGAACGATGACGTCGAAGTCGCGCTCCAGTTTCAGTTGAATGCTGCGTTCCTTTATACTCGGAAGAAGGAGATTTCCGACTTGGTAGTTCCGAGTTCCGACCTGTCTGTGTTCCAGTGCATCTGCTCGCGAAAGTATGGACGCCTAAAACCTTTCTCCTCCAAATAACTAAACGTTAGGCTCTAGCAAGTTACTGTTGCCAGGTTGCCGGTAGATCCATAGACTACAAGATGTAGTGAAGTCGGAAATGTCCGAGTTTCCAGTACAACTGGAACGCACCGTCATAAGCCGGCTCATGACACACGTGACGACCAAACGTTATGCGATTGGTTTGCTAATCCAGAGTGGCACTGGGCAGATCCAATAGTTTTAAACTTCAACAGACACCCGCCTCCAAGTGAGTGAACGTTTGCCTATTACAGCACTTCCAGACCTTCTGTACAAATGAAATGAAGTACGATGGTCTGGTTGGACCAGGCTACTATTTAGTATGCCAAAAAGATATTTAGGATGTCCCAATACATGCACGTCAATTGTAGTATGCTGAAAATACATAAATGTCCCATTAACTCCAATAGTGTTTTGCAGTATTCGTCTTTATTCTTGACATTTCTCAACATAATGAAAACAAACAATCTTCCTTCTGATTTTTCTTTTCTCTCCTCTGGCCCTAAACCTCATCTGTACTCTAGTATGTAGTGTAGTAAAAAGAAAGAGTATGGGATTTGGAACGCAAGGACACTTTCGGCCACATGCAGTTCCAAGCAATTAGGGGTGAAAAGTGTTAATTAAGGTCATGCTCCGAAAACCGCTCCGAGGCAGCTGTCAGTAGAGTACACAATGTTTCGGCTTTGCTTTTATAGCACAGTCTTTTCCTGTGCCAGCTACCTGCTGCAGTCCTGTGGTTGGAAATTGTTTTTTGTTAGCTCAAGGCTAAAACAGCTCCACTGGGTTTACAACATATAGCCTTTCTGTTTGCAACTGCACTGAGAAAAGATTCCAAAACAAAGTCATACAAGCTGAGTAGTCTTCGGATATTAAAGGTGCAGTGTGTAATATGACATCATCAAGAAAGTTCTAGAAAGTTCTAGAATGCAACGCTCCCTGGGTAACCCCACCCCTTTCGAATAATAACAGAAGCTACAGTGGCCTTCAAGGACAAGAACAATTCTAAATTTTAAACAATGCACCTGATGACATTCCAACTATGACACTTTCAAGATGGCGGCACTAGGCCTTGGTCCAAAATATGCAGAAATATGGACATATATGAGACCCTTTCTAAGGGAAAAAAAAAAATTCTAAAAAAAAAATTCAGCTATTATGCACTAAATTAAATGTACTTATGGATATTATAATTACTTTCTACAAAATCTGCTAGGAAATAAAACCCAAAATTTTACACACTGCAGGTTTAAAGGAATACTTCACCCATACCGAACCGGCGTTCTATCATTATCAAATCGCTATTATAATATAATGAATGAGGTTTTTCTTCCCTCAGTCTTTCCTCAGTCTTCCCTTGGCCCAGCTGTTCTTTTAATCCTAACCCTACATCTCCCCATGTGTGATGTCCCACTAGTAAAAATAATTTGGACAGTGAGACCATAAAACACTATTTCTGCTTTTTCTCAGGCTTGAATGAACCGATTTCAATTTTTTTTTTGCACATTTATACTACATAGGATCTCAGAGTTCAATACACCTTCATATTTCCACCAGTGAAGTAGGCCTTGAAGGGAGGGCTATTTTATTCTTTGAGGGAGGCTGTCAAAAGGTAGTTTGAAATCACATATAATGAAGGAATATTTTTAAAGTGTTATAAGTCTAAGGATGTTATTTTTTGTTTTGTTGCAAACTGGTTATCTACTTTGTAAGTAATCACACATCACTTAATCAACTTCTAATACTATTTGAAGATTTATTTCAACACTGTTGTCACCTTGCAGCTTTTAGAAATCATTTTTATTTTGGGTGTGATTTTAAGGGTGACTGAATCATGAAACAGAATTCCCTTTTGATTTAATCTAAAGATTTTGGACGGATTGTGTCCAACCAGATATATAGGCCTACTGTATTTGTGCTCATTTTATTATTATTATTATTATTATTATTATTATTATTATTATTATTATTATTATTATTATTATTATTATTATTATTATTATTATTATTATTATTATTATTATTATTTGTTTTAATATACACTGTAACATTATAACTATGTGTGTGTGCATTTATTTGTGAGGAGAGTCATTTAAATAGAAATCACAAAATACATATATAAATCCTTCTGTGTGGATGTATTCATATTGAGAGCAATCTGACTCCATATCCTTCTAATGGTCAGACTGGTCGCTAGCTGCCACTAGTGAACAGGTGAAACTCGAAAAATTAGAATGTTGTGCAAAAGTTCATTTATTTCAGTAATTCAACGTAAAAAGGTGAAAATAATATATTATATAGGCTCATTACATGCAAAGTGAGATATATGTCAAGCCTTTATTTGTTATAATGTGATTATTATGGTTTACAGCTTATGAAAACCCCTAATTCAAAATCTCAAAACATTTGCATATTACATGAAATCAATAAAAAAGGGACTTTAAATACAGAAATGTCAGCCCTCTATAAAGTATAATCATCCATATGTACTCAGTACTTGGTTTGGGACCCTTTTGCATGAATTCTTGCCTCAATTCCAATTCCTTTTCCATGATACTCTCATAATATGAGTTTCACCTGTAAGTGTGTTTTACAATGGGGTCGAACTAGAGACAATTTGTGTTCTTTAGTTGAATGCATTATTTAAATGCATTAGACATTAAATACCATTCCATACTTGTATAAGAAAATTACACTATGATAATATTGAGTGAAGTTTATTATAATTGAGCAATTTGCATTAATTATGTGTGTGTGTGTGTGTGTGTGTGTGTGTGTGTGTGTGTGTGTGTGTGTGTGTGTGTGTGTGTGCTTTGGGATCTTCTGATATGTCCCGATGCGTTCTAGTTTTTTTTTTTTGAGGTACGGAATTGGCAATTCATTTAATGAGATAATTGTTCAAATATTGTATTCACCAAAACCAGTCATCCAGAAAGGGTTTGCTCAGGCAGGCAGGCAGGCGCTAATCAAAAACGTGTGGCGGGCGTCTCGGCTAATTGATGCATAGCTAATGACCTGGTGATTTAATATGGGCTGGCAGTCGAATCGCAGAAATATGGCCCGGGAAAAAAATGAAGAGACCAGTCTGGATTTTTCTTCAATCTTCATCTCCACATTACTTATTGAAAAAATGCTCTAAACGACAATATTTTTATTGTGAATTTGGTAGAAATGTTGTCAGTAGTTTATATAATAAAACCAAAATGTTCATTCTTACTCAAACATATCCCTATAAATAGTAAAACGAGAGACACTGAACATTTGGAGTGGTCTCTTAATTTTTTTCCGGAGCTTTATATGTCGGATCTACAGATGGGATAAAAAGGGGAGTGGGTTAGGGAACAAAGACCCTGCAATGTTGTATGATGTGTTCAAGGATCACTGAACACTGTCTCGACCGTAGATCCTTGCACGTTTATAAGCGAAAATGTCTAATTACGGAAGTGTGTGTGTGTGTGTGTGTGTGTGTGTGTGTGTGTGTGCGTGTGCGTGTGCGTGTGCGTGTGCGTGTGCGTGTGTGTGTGATGGATGTTAATTAGGGTTTGTCCGGGCATATGGAGATTTGCTCCTTAGTATTGTTAGTTTAGTTTAGCTGATTGTCATTGGCTGAGAAGGCTAATGAGATGGCAGTGAGTCCGGTCTGAATTAAAGGTGAAGTCAGTGACATGTGTTGTTGTCAAAATCCCTTTTTTGTCAAAATCGGTGAATATCTCCTTACGACTGGATAGCTGTACGTACTGTGTTTACTACTTTTGTTAACACACAGCCTAGGCTTTGTAAACTGCCATGTAAATAAAGGTTTATGTAAAAAAAAGGGGGGCTAACTGTTTGCAACATGCCCGTTTACAGAGCCTAGGCTGTGTATTACCACTGGATTTTTTTTTCTCAGCGCACACACAGTACGGACAGGTAGCTGATTGCAAGGAGATATTCCCTGAATATGATAACAAGCATTGTCCAGAATCACTGACTCCACCTTTAATAAGATTCAGCGACTTATCCCTTTTGTTTTGTTTTTAAAGGTCACAGTTTAATAGTTTGACAGCGGGGCGACTGTATCTGGCCGGTTCCATTCTCCACTTAACAAAAGCAAACAGACAGTAATTACTGAGATCCTGTTCACACTATAAACCTTCTCATTCTAACCAGGGTCAGTGGTTTCTCCTCATCTGTATGCAAGCGCCACACAGGCAGCTGTTAAAACCTCTGTAAAGCCTGGTGTAAAATAGTATATGACGTTTTGGTGTGGGTGTCTCAAGAAGCTTTTACAAATATCTGATTGGAAATAAAATTGTTCGTAAATATTATAAAATTTGGTTTGAAAAACAGTTTTTCTTGACAATTATTGTTATGTCAGAATGTTTCAGTTGAAAATTGGGATGAGCAATGAGTCCGAGACATTTGAGATTGTGAATTTGAAAATTTCTAATAGAAATTCATTGGGTTTTTTCATACATTTTTTAAATTCTCTGACAATGTTCTTGTCCAGTGACCCATGGAGACACATGCTCATGCCAATGTTTTCACGCTTGTATCACAAATTGAAAGATTGTCGCACTTATCTGCTCCACTATAACAAGAAAAGAGCTGATAAATGAAATCTTTTGGACGCTATCTTACCCTGTGTTCCAAATCACATACTTTTTCTTATTACTACACTACATACCGAAGAGTTTTAGGGCCACAGGAGAGAAAAAGAAAAGGAAGATTTTTTTTTCCTTATATCGAGAAATATCAAGAATAAAGACGAATACTCCAAAATTCTATTGGAGTTAGTGGGGCATTAATGTATTTTCAGCATACTACAATTGACGTGCATGTATTGGGACATCCTAAATCTTTTTCTGGCATACTCAACAGTAGGGAAGTATGGTGATTGGAACACAGGCTTAGTGTCCCCCTGATGTGAGCCACAGCGGTACATAAAGCCATTATCCCATGCTGTTTCCCTGGCGATGACAGATGGTCTATTGGGACCGGTGAGGCGTGTTGCTTTCGGCCGCCCCTCTCTCCCTGCAGACTCTATTGGCGGACGGGGCTTCTGCACCGGGCCTAATATTAGACTCAGATAAGGACACCTGCAGAGTGAAGACATTTGGCATCACGCTGAAAGATATAAGGGAAACCTGAGAGAGGGTGTGTGTGTGCAATATACAAATGCACACACACACACACACACACACACACACACACACACACACACACACACACACACACACACACACACATAGCATGGAGAAATGCAAGGAGAAGGATGTCCTCTCTGTCAGTTGCTATTCTGCCTTTTTAGAAAATATATCTCTTTTTCCAACCCAGCTTCATATGATCCCAGCTTCAGTTAGGATTTAAGCTGGAAGAGGAATGACTTTCACCAAACGTATACAATTGTTGTGTTGTATGGATTTCACCTGATGTTTTCATACAGAGCGACTCACAAATGTTGGAATCAACCCAAGAACTGCAAGAAGCTTGAAATTACATCAAATTTCTCATATATGCGTAAATAGTAAATGGACTTCACTTATACAGCGCTTGGTGTGGATGCACCGTAATAGCCTATAGTGTTCAGTTCGCTCATTGTATTATGTGTTATTCATTGACTTTTGTTTAAATATGTAGAACCCATAGTAATTTAATATTAATAAAACAAGTATGTATACAGATATGAATTGCACATTTTAGGAATGACTGCTGTATGATGACAGTGGTATTTGAGAGAATGTCATTCCCCCCTTAGAGAGAGCCCTGTTGGCATGTTTCCTCCCCCATGTTGCTGCACCTTGTTTCAGATGCATTCTGCTGTTCAGAGGCACGGAGCACATTCATCACACAGACAGAGCCACTGGAAGCACAGTGGGCCTGTCATCTGCAGCACACCTACTCTGTGATCAGTGCTTCTCTCTCTCTCTCTCTCTCTCTCTCTCTCTCATTATATATATATATATATATATATATATATATATATATATATATATATCACTCTCTATTGCTCTCTCTCTCTCTCGCTCTCTTGCTCTCTCTCTCTCTCTCTCTCTCTTGCTCTCTCTCTCTCTGTCTGTCTGTCTCTCTCTCTCTCTCTCTCTCTCTCTCTGCCTCATGCAGAGGGAGGGATGGAGCCAATGATGGGAGGAGATATGAAAAGAAAGGGTGTTACAAATGTTTTGGTCGCATTAAAAAAGTAATAGGCTGCGTGTATAAGCCCTACTAACGTTCTCCCTCCCACATACTCAACATGTATATCATTGTTTCTTGAGAAGCGGGACAAAAGACTGAGACTCTCTCTCTCTCTCTTTCTCTCTCTCTCTCTCTCTCTCTCTCTCTCTCTCTCTCTCTCTGCCTCATGCATAGGGAGGGATTGCGCCAATGATGGGAGGAGATATGAAAAGAAAGGGTGTTACAAATATTTTGGTCGCATTAAAATAGATGTGTGGATGCACAGTAAGTGTTGCTTTGATTGACTAGAACTAACTTGATTAGAAGAGGGAAATTGCTATCGTGTAGACATGTACATGGAGAATTTATCATTTTCATTCATATATTGCCATGAGAAGCCGACAACAATTGATTAAGAGAATTTGAGTGTCAAGGAAAACATTTCAGGTAACCATTTGTAAGCAACGGTGCGGACAAACACAAACAAACACAAACATGACATATTAATGCCAGAAATCAAAATAGATGTTAAGTTACCTTATTAGTCAACGGTTACATTGACATGTGTCTTTTTTTTTTACATATCCACTCTCAAGTTACCACGCTTTGGAGGGGGTCCTCACGCAGGGTCAGCCATAGTACAGAGCCCCTGGAGCAGTTTGGGGTTAAGTGTCTTGATCAAGGACACAATAGTAGAGATGGTGGGCACCGTAGATGTAATAGCGGCCACCCCTAGTTTTACAAATAACACCCTCCTGTCCGGTACATCGTTTGAAGCATGAATTTCCCTTTACGAGTAGTTGGTACAAACTATATCTGCATATTGGATTAATTATATGAAGGACACTCTCCCTAAGAAGTTCTAGAATACCTCACAAGTACATGCTGATACATTTTTACTATTCATAATTCTGGTGATATTTGCAGAGAGATGTCTGACTATGACACACACACACACACACACACACACACACACACACACACACACACACACACACACACACACACGCACGCACACACACACCTAGTGATGCAAAAACTAAAGTAAAACGTTGAATTGGCAACTCCTTCAAGCACTTATGCTAAATATGCTTTGGATGTGCTTGAGAGGAACATTTCTCCAAAACAGCACACACAGTAATTATGTATTTTGCATATTTAAGAGTTTTCAGCACAGAAAGTGTGGTGTGTTTCCGCTTAATGAATGTTTTATAGATTTTGGTTTTGAAACGGATATAAGCCTTTGCATTTTACCCGATAAACTCATTTTAATCAACTAAACGTAAATGGGTTAAACTTTGACCATTCCCTGCAGGATGCCAGTCAGTGCAGTATTCCATCCTTGTTGCACATCTCAGGCAATGTTTGAATTTTAATGTAGTTTATAATGATTAAAGGAATACTTCACCCATACGGAACCGGCGTTCTATCATTTATAAAATTGCTATTATAATATAATGAATGAGGTTTTTCTTCCCTCAGTCTTTCCTCAGTCTTCCCTTGGCCCAGCTGTCCTGTTAATCCTAATCCTACATTTTTTACTAGTGTGATGTCACACTAGTAAAATGTAGGGTTAAAATGTAGTGAGACCATAAAACACTCTTTCTGCCTTTTCTCAGGCTAGGATTAACCGATTTCTAAACTTTTTGCACATTTATACTACATAGGATCCCAGAGTTCAATACACCTTCATATTCCCACCGGTGAAGTAGGTCTTCAAGGAAAGTTTTGAAAAATGTAGCTTCATATCTGAGAAAAACACTTGTCAGCTGCAAGCGATTCGTGATGATATCAGCTGCTTCACCCACATGCAATTATGATAGTACCTGTGTAGTGCCTTCGATCTTTGATTTTTCTGTGTGTGTGTGTGTGAGATAGAGTGTGTGTGTGTGAGAGAGTGTGTTCGTTCATACACACTAGCAACACACCTTGAGGGCGTGCATAAATGTGTTGAGAATCTGTTTACCCGCGCTGTCAACACAATTTAGGAATTGTGTGAGTGAGTGAGTGGGTGAGGATAACAACTTGGGTGGTTGGTGGATAAAATGTTGGTAAATTTATGTTGAGGTTTTGGTAAAAGTGAAGGCAAGACTTTTAATTGTGTGTGTGTGTGTGTGTGTGTGTGTGTGTGTGTGTGTGTGTGTGTGTGTGTGTGTGTGTGTGTGTGTGTGTGTGTGTGTGTGTGTGTGTGTGTGTGTGTGTGTGTGTGTGTGTGTGTGTGTGTGTGTGTGTGTGTGTGTGTGTGGCTGAGCGGTCTGCAGGAATTGGTTACCTATTCAAACATACATTAAAGAAAATCCGAATTTGTTTTTTGAGGGGGGACTTTGGCTTTTCAATCTCCCCTTTCTGATGTGATAGGCCTACTTCAAAATTTGCATAAAAGTTGGGCTATGTGAACCCAGCTAAACAGGGTGCTAATATGCTCACAGTATGGATCATAAACCAGGCATGGGTGCTCTCTCGTATTGTTTTTGTTTGCATTGCGTTGGATCATCTCCCTGCATTGGTTACATTCTTGTTTGTGGTATGTTAGCCTCATCTTAACCACACACACACACACACACACACACACACACACACACACACACACACACACACACACACACACACACACACACACACACACACACACACATGTAGAGAAAATTAACCTTTAGGTATGCCCGCTCATGATACACATATTACACATAATAGCTTTAAATCAGCAGGCCCTAGATGGAGTGGAAAAGATCAACTAGGAGAGTTTGAATTCTCAGAGCAGTTTCTCTTATTACGGCTGCCTGTCAACTACAGAGGAAGTGACACCTTCAGGGAACTTTGACTGACTTCTCAGAACATACAGATACAGAACAGAGGAAGTTGCAGACACTGAATGACCATTGAGCACATGCAGACTTAGAACAGAGAAAGTAACACCTTTGCACGATTAGATGTACAGCTGCCACATTCGACGGTTAAACGTTGCACCTCGAATACCAGATTGAACTAGATTGATAAGGGCCCCCCACTTCTGCACTCGACAACATGCACACACAACCACTGATAGAGGGAGGAGCCGGAGAATCTTCGATGAGGTCCGTGCACGTTTAACTGTACGAGACATCTACTCTGCTTTCAGTGAAATAAATATCACTTTTATTAACTAAACATCTTGACTGGAAACTCCGTCCTTCATGCCATTCCTGTTGAATTCATTTCACAACACACACACACACACACACACACACACACACACACACACACACACACACACACACACACACACACACACACACACACACACACACACACACACACAGTCTGCTCAACGGCTGCGATCATCACTTGGCATGAACACACACAGCAGCTTGTGCCCTCTGGGGGGTTGAAGTGTTGTGGGTTAGGAAGGCAGGTTTTTCTGACTCTGCACCTTGTAGTACACTGGGCTCTCTGTCTGTCTCACACACACACACACACACACACACACACACACACACACACACACACACACACACACAGCCCTCCTGTCAACTCAAGGACTCCTCTATCAAGTGTGTGTCACTTTCTCTCTGTCTGTCTGTCTGTGCAGATAGCTAACAGATGTCTCCAAGTCAGAGTCAGTGAGTGACATACCATCACTGTGTGTGTGTGTGTGTGTGTGGGATTATAAAGCGTGTAACAGGATTACAAGTGAAATTCTAGCTGTTGTTTGCTGCTCTCGGTGTGGGCAACAACACACAGAAGCCGACTCAGATTACCAGTAATGTTGAAAGCTTGTCATCGCTTTTTAAAGATGGAGTCAGTCAGTGCGTTTCCATGGCACAACTAGATTGGATTAAGACATATACCGAACTAGACACTCGAACGGGCCGTGTCACTCATGTCTGAGTACACATGGCCTTTCAGAAATCGGATAAATACGATACGTCTTTACGATTTGTGTGTGTGAAGTAGATCGGATAAAGGTGTTTACATGCATTTTACAAGTCCTGTTGAAGCCTTATTCGTTTATTTGAACCTGCATGTAAACACATTGACGCACTGAGAAAATGTGTTGTCTAAATCACTTAATGTCAGAATCAGTGAATATCTCTTCATGGTCTCTACTACCTGTCCGTACTGTGTGTGCGCTGAAAACAATTCTGGTGTTAAAACACAGCCTAGGCTCTGTAAATGAGTATGATTGTGAGCACACAGGGCCCACCGTGACTATAGCAACATACTCGTTTACAGAGCCTAGGCTGTGTATCAACACTGGAAACAAAAAGGTATTCCAAACCTGTACAATTGTGTTCGGGACAGCCCTAGATTTTTATTCCAAATGTTGGCTGTTAGGAAGAGAACTGTAGGCCATTGCGGTTATATTACTTGAGGCAGTATTGTCTTTCCAAATGTACTTTTCCACAAATTTGTAATGGTTTAAGGGCTTGTCATTGTAATAGCATTATAATCCTGGATGGATGACACACACGCATGCATGCACACAAACACTCACACACTCTCACACACACACACACACACACACACACACACACACACACACACACACACACACACACACACACACACACACACACATCGCACACACTCACTCACACACTCACTCTCACACACACTCACTCACACACTCACTCACACACACACACACTCACTCACTCACTCACTCACTCACTCACTCACTCACTCACTCACTCACTCACTCACACACACACACACACACACACACACACACACACACACACACACACACAGGCTGACAGTCATATCGTCAGCAGTATATGGCAGCCTTCCTCGCGATGAGTCCTCAGTTCCGTCAATAACGTGAGGACATTTTTCTATTTTAAGACAAAAGTCCAACTCCCAATTGTTCTTCCCCTCTGTCTATCCTGGATGGTTGTGACATTACTCAAGCCTGACATCATAGTTTTTAAGAGAAGAGTTTTTTTTGTTTTCAACATTCTTCCCGTAATGAAATTCATACTCAAAATAAGCGTCCAAGAAATGTGATATCCGAACATTTGGCTCATTGAAAGAATGTTTTCCTGGAAGGGTGTTGAAAATATGAACTCCTTGAAGAGAAGGGAATTTATTTTAGTGCCTTATGAAGAGAGAATCATTTACATTTTAAAGGAATACTTCACCCATACGGAACCGGCGTTCTATCATTATAAAATCGCTATTATATTATAGTGAATGAGGTTTTTCTTCCCCCAATCTTCCCTCAGTCTGCCCTTGGCCCAGCTGTCCTGTTAATCCTAACCCTACATTTTCCCATGTGTGATGTCAAACATGGGAAAATGTAGGGTTATACAGTGAGACCATAAAACATTCTTTCTGCCTTTTCTCAGGCTAGGATGAACCGATTTCTAAACTTTTTGCACATTTATATCAAATAGGATCTCAGAGTTCAATACACCTTCATATTCCCACCGGTGAAGTAGGCCTTTAAATACAACATGTCAGTTAAGTGTGAAGTAAAATCCATCAATGTCTGGAAATGACAGTGTATCTTTGAATAATGGGACAATCGCAGCATGGTTTAGGCTAGAACGAGGGAGACATAATTGCCATAGGGAGAAATGGTAAAATGATTTTATAATAAGAAGTAGTTTCTAGTGAAGCTGTGCGTTTGGCCGCTGAAGGGAATATTATGAATTGAAAGAGTCCACGGAACAGAAAAGAAATGCGAGAAGGAAGTTTTATTTTTAATTATGAGCTTTGAGAAAAAAACTTTAAATGCAATTTAATCAGGCGCTCCGGTGGCGTAGTGGATAGAGCGCGTACCATATTGGCTCCGGCCTTCGTTGCAGTGGCCGCGGGTTCAAATCCGACCCGTGGACCTTTACTGCGGGTCATCCTCCCTCTCTCTCTCTCTCTCTCTCTCACTCTGTCTGTCTCTGTCTCCCCATTTCAACTCTGTACTGTCTGAAATATTCAAGCCGGCAACATATGTGACAGCTGTGATATTCACCCAGATATATAAAAAAATCATGTTGGTTCACATTGAGCATTTATATAGTGCACAGATCCTTGCATTATCTGTCATTACACAGACCCTGCTCGAACACAACTATCTAGATAATTACCAAGGATTTTTTTTTTAAACTAAACGTAGCGCCATTGTTATCTCCTATGCAGAAGCTCTTCTTCTACTCGGGTTTGACATTCAAGCCATGTTTTATTATCATGTTGATAGTCTTTATAAAACCTATCATTATGATTTGAAAACATCTTCCTCCCCGCCAGGGAAATCAATTCAATCTCAACGGGCTTTTATTGTTTAATTTATGAGATGGGATTTTAATTCCACCGGCTAATGAAAACGAATGAAAACTTCCATTCAGAGCTCAGCCCTGGATCAGCATATCAATAGCATTGATACAAGGCATTTTAATACGTGTGTGTGTGTGTGTCTGTGTGTGTGTCTGTGTATTTGTATGTGTATGCGTGTGTGTGTGTGTGTGTGTGTCTGTGTATTTGTATGTGTATGCGTGTGTGTGTGTGTGTGTGTTGTGTGTGTGTGTGTGTGTCTGTCCCTGTGTGTGTGTGTGTGTGTGTGTGTGTGTGTGTGTGTGTGTGTCAGACATCTCTCGGCAAATATCACCATTCCGGCTTGTCAACACGTACTATTTGCCCCATCACTTAGATATCAGTCCTTGTAGTTCAAGATCATACACAGAAGAACTTGCTTTGAATATGTGAGAAGGTAGATTTGCATATTTCAGGGCTGCTGATAGAAACGTTTGTGGTTGCAAGTTCAAGGGAAAAATGTTGTTTTTTTCAAGCACCAATCAATTTGAGCTTTCTGTCCATTTGTCTTCCATAACATGTCTTCTTTCATACTAGTATACCATTTTTTTTTAAATTTACATTTATGTGTTTATCTGACTAAACCTTGTCTGTTTGCGTCTTCATAGTTCTGCTAGAGGCTACAACCAAGTTCAACGGCCATTATAGTTTTTTTTCAACATCATAATAGCTCAACTTCTAAAGCAATTTACATCAACTCAACTTTCCATAATCATTCCTATCACTATTTTGAATTATGCATATTTCAGGGCTGCTGATAGACACATTTGTGGTTGAAAGAGTTTACGTTGAGACACTGTAGTGTAGGCAAAAGCAATATTGTATCAAGTGCATGTCAATTTTGAGTTTGTTTTTTTCCTATGTTGCTTCCTTAACATGTCTTATTTCATATTAGTAGCAATTTAACGACAACAATGTACATTTAGGTGTTTATTTGACTAAACCTTGTTTGTTTGCGTCTTTATGGTTCTGCTATACAACCATCTTTAACAGCCGTGATCTCAGCATTATTTTTTTTCTTCAATACTCTGAACCAAAGATCTCAACTTCTAAAGCACCTACATATACTCAACTTTCCATAATCATTCTTAGCACTATTCCAAAGGTTATTACAGAAGGATGTGTTCATATATGTTGTTAGTTGTCTGATGTATGATACATTTTGTACTTGAAATGCCTTTTTAACACACATTTTTAAGACCTGTATATAGTATGATTTTAATAATAATAATTAAAAAAAAAGTCTATCCGAAGTCTGTTGTGCAAAAACTGTGGACCCTGATATGTTCTCAAAATGAAATAAAGAGTTTAACTCTGGCTTTATCCGATCGCCATTTTTTTGCTAATGTACAGATAATTAGTTAGATATTGCCTAATTTGCATTTTCATTCAAACATAAATGAAAATAAATATGGTTTCAATGCAAGTAATCAGCAGGCAAGTCTCATGATAATATCTCTGTAAGTTGTTCAGTGTGCAGTGTCTGGCCTTAAACATTCAGCAGGTCCCATGGTTAGCCCTTCAACCACCAAACAGACCTTGAAAGGAGGGTGTGTGTGTGTGTGTGTGTGTGTGTGTGTGTGTGTCTGTGTGTGTTTCAAAAAGCAGCCGATTATATTCGACAACAAGGGTAATTTATGGGTCAGCGTAGCCAAGTCACGGTGTATTAATTCTCAGAGTTGGGGGCACGGCCGACACACACACACACACACACACACACACACACACACACACACACACACACACACACACACACACACACAGGGGTGAGTTGAATGAAATGTTGAATGGACTTCCACTTACTCTTTGCAGGTGGATTGGAATTCTAATATGTGTGTGTGTGTGTGTGTGTGTGTGTGTGTGTGTGTGTGTGTGTGTGTGTGTGTGTGTGTGTGTGCGTGTGTGTGTCCAGCTATAGTGCTCCTCAGCTTACTAATAAAGCTTTTAGGTTGCAGGAAGGCGACTGTGTATATCCCTGCTACCGTAGCCAGGGAAAAAAGACTATAGAAACAAGGCCAAAGTCTGAACCATATAGACAGGTCCTGACCTTGAGGTTGGAGTGTCCATGAGAATAGTAATGACAGCTGGTGTGTGTGTGTGTGTGTGTGTGTGTGTGTGTGTGTGTGTGTGTGTGTGTGTGTGTGTGTGTGTGTGTGTGTGTGTGTGTGTGTGTGTGTGTGTGTGTGTGTGTGTAGGTCCCACTGTTATGAGTTATACTACTACTAATGTCATGGTCTGTCTTTGTCTTGTCTTGTTTTGGTGTTTCCTGTTTTATTTTGGTCTGTCTTGTTCCTCCCCATGTCCTGTCAAGCTTCCCTCCTGTGTGATTACTGCTCCCTCCCCTAATGTGTTTCACCTGTCCCTCGTTGTCTACCCTGTCTTGTGTGTGTGTGTGTGTGTGTGTGTATGTAACTCTCAGTGTTTCTTTGTCCCCTGTCCGAGCATTGTACTGGTTGGTGAGTCTGTCCCTGTATGTTCCATGTGCCTTTGTGCCTTTTTGCGTTTCTGGAGTTTTTGTGGTATTTTTTGGACAATAAATGACCCTCACTTGAAACTTTCTGCCTTTGGGTCCTGCTTGCCTGTCGTCACCGTAACAATGAATGCTTCTATTACTACAACTTGTTTAAACATAATTGGTCTTATCATTGGTGTCACTCAAAAAGTCAGCATTTCTCCAAGTGCACAGTTAAAGGTGCAACGAGGAACTTTTAAATATTTCTAAAACAGCAAACGAGGCCATCAGTGCAAATAATGCTATTTTTATATAGTTTTTCTTAATGCCTTTGACATGGGTATACGCTCACCCAGGGACTACAGTTAGCGTTGTTGAAACACTACCGCTTTTGTCCAAAGGAGGTGCAAGAATTAACACAAACTGAAAGTTCCTCGGAGCACCTTTTAAAGAATGAAGCAAGCCTATTTTTAATCTATTTTAACCTTTATTTTGAAAGGTAAATCCCATTAAGACCGGAGATATAGCAGGCTAACTATCGACATTCACACGAGGCAAGGTTGGGTGAAGTGTCTTGCCCAAGGACACAACAACCATGACACAAGTGGCAACGCTGGGATCGAACTACCAACCCTTCCATCATTGAGGTACTAAAGTTATTAAGCCTATTAAAGCATTTTCAGGAAGTCTAGTCAGTAAAAACCTTGGTGATTATACACAACATATGGAGGCGTGCAAACAATGAAAGAGACAGCAAGAGAAGTCTCTATGGTGAATTCATTTTTGCCATATGTGTGAAAAGCCTGTAAGCATAAATATATCCAATGTATGTTTGTGTCCACATATTTACCAAGACAACACATCTCCACATCCCACTTGTGTGAATTTTTTTTTTTTATGGGAGTGTTTCCCTGGATACAATGGATGCATTCATGAAGTAGGTTTTGCACATTATATTGTCTGTTCTCTAGCTAGTATATAGAACATACCTTCAGTATCTCCCACGTAAAATTCCTTCCTATACCGTCCTATATTTCTAACAAGAAAATCAGCATTTAAGAGTCATTGAGCAAATCAAAGAAAGTGTGCCGTTGAGCATTTACACAATCCACTGAATGCCTTCAATACATAATCCAGTGACTGTCCCTGCGTTCCAATACCCGTACTTCCCTACTATTTAGTATGCCAGGAAAAGATTTATAATGTCCCAATACATGCATGTCAATTGTAGTATGCTGAAAATACATTAATGCTGCTTGTTGTTTTTTTCATGTCTACTTGTGCACACTTTTGTGGGAAAGCTTGTTGTTTTTTGTGTGATGTATTTTGATTTCATTCGAGCCCGGAGTGTGTTCTTGTCGTAAAAAAAAAAATTGAAAACCCAATAAATAAATGGAAAAAAAAAAAACATTAATGCCCCATTAACTCAAATAGCATTTTGGAGTATTTGTCTTTAATCTTGACATTTCACGACATAATGAAAAACCTGATTTGTTTTTCTCTCCTGTCCTGTGGCCATACAACTCTTCCGTACTTTAGTATGTAGTGTAGTAAAAAGAAAAAGAGTATGTGATTTGGAACGCAGGGTGTATTTAAATGCACATTCTTCCAAGCCGTTCACAATTCTCAAACGAACACACACATCAACACATATCAGTCTCTGACACGCAATACCTGCTAATAAAAACACCTCTATTTTCTGTAATACCGGTGACATTTTGCTTGGCATTTGAAAGCACATCCACGTATTGTTTCCACGCAGGCTTCAGATTATCCTTTTTATATTGCTTTTAAATCTCCGGATCAGTATTTTCCCCCCCGTCTTAAAAAAAACACACCCTTCAGTTTTGAATATTTTTTTGCGATGACATTTGCGTCGGGGGCGATTGCTATTTCAGATAGAGCCGTGACACCCAGCATGTTATTTAGATGTCACATTGGAT
>CM049406.2:5605000-5632500 GCA_026929865.2 Hyperoplus lanceolatus
TAAATATTAGAATTCAGTGTACCAGCCAAATAACATAGTTACAAGGATGTAGTTAATTTGAGATTAAAATACACAGTCTAACCTGCTGTCCCTTAAATGACTTTTGTTTATTTGAGTTTACAGAACTCAGCAGTGGCTTCATAATAAAGCCGTAGTCCAGCATAGAGCGGCTGAGTGAATGTGGTCTGGACTCTGTGTAGGAGAGTCATGGTCATGGTTTTAGAGACGCTGTAGAAGGACAGAATACCTGCACTGTGATCCAGGTACACTCCTATTCTGGAGGACGGAGGACCTGAGACGGGAGTTTGGACATTGTTGAACCAGAAAGTTAAACTGTTTTTGGAACAATCTAATGCCCAGGATTTATCATTGTGTCCAAATCCACATTCTATCCCACTCCCTGCTCTGCTGATATTCTTGTATGCGACTGCTACATAAACCCCATCCCCCCTCCACTCCACCTCACAGTAACAACGTCCAGTCAGACTCTCTGCACTCAGGACCTGCCCCCAGTTAGTGAATCTGTCTGGATCACTAGAATAACACTGTTGTTGTTCCATTCTTGTAGCTTTTCTGTTCCCCTCAGATAATAACAGCTGTGTGTTTGCTGTTTTTGGATCCAGTGTGATGTCACGTGAATATCTTAAGAAGTCAGCTCTGGTCTTGGGCTCTGGTTGTGGTGGTGACAGTAAAACATCCACGTCAGTCACTGTCGGTGAGATGTTTGTCCATGTCTCTCTCAGGACGTCCTGTAGTTTATCTCTGGCTTCTGACACAGCCTCTGTCACGTCCTCAAAGTATCTCAGAGGACGGATGTGGATGCTGGATGTAGATTCACTGAGTGCAGACAGGGATGGGTAGTTGTGTATAAACTGGTTGTGATCCTCTGTGTGTGAGAGCGTCTTCAGCTCAGCGTCTTTCCTCTTCAGCTCAGTGATCTCCTGCTCCAGCTTCTCCTGAAGATCTTTGACTCGACTCACTTCAGTTTTCTGTTGGGATCTGACCTGCTGCTTCACATCAGAGCTTCTTTTCTGGATGAGACGGATCAGCTCGGTGAAGGTCTTCTCACTGTGCTCCACTGCTTTATCAGCAGAGCCATTGATAGCCACCACCTCCTGTTGAAGCACCTTCACATCTTTCTCTCCATCCTGGATTCTCTGCTGGATGGTTTGTCGACTCCCCTCGAGCTCTTTCTGCCTCTCGGCCCGTTCTGCTGCAGCTGACACTGCGTCGTGGCCTTTGTGTTCGTCCACAGAGCAGAGATAACAGATACACTGCTGATCAGTGCGGCAGAACATCTTCATCACCTCATCATGACGAAAGCAGATGTTCTCCTGGAGCTTCTTGGATGGGTCCACCAGCTTGTGTTTTTTAAATGCAGGAGATTCATAATGAGGCTGGAGGTGTTTCTCACAGTAAGATATCATACAGACCAGACAGGACTTGAGGGCTTTCAGTTTTCTCCCAGTGCAGACATCACAGGCCACATCTTCAGGTCCAGCATAGCAGAGATCAGCAGGAGAAGCAGCTTGGAGTCCAGTCTTCTTCAACTCCTCCACTAAAACTGCCAACATGGTGTTTTTCAGCAGCAGAGGCCTCGGGGTGAATGTCTGCCTACACTGAGGGCAGCTGTAGATTCCCTTATTATCCTTTTTATTCCAGTAGTCTTTGATACAGTTCATGCAGTAGCTGTGTCCACAGTGTAGAGTCACCGGATCCTTCAGTAGATCCAGACAGATCGAACAAGAGAAAGTTTCCCGATCCAGCTGAACTCCTTTCTGCGCCATTTCAACTCTCTGTGTGTGTGTGTGTGTGTCACCGACTGGCTGAGTTTCGTTTCACTAGAACCGAAACTTAGTTTGAGCTCTGATCTGAACAGCGTGTGTGTGTGCAGTGAATGGGGCCTGTCAACTGGTTACACCCATCCTACATGACTGTAGATCTAAAGGGGAGGGAACTAGGACATGTGTGTGTACAGAGTGGAGCTGGCTGTACTTTAGAGCAGGAACAAGAGGGAGGGTTTATCGGGCTTTGCTTCATTACAGCAAGAGGAGCGGCTTGAATGAGAGAGATACAGTGTGTTTAACAGTTGTTTAATAGAGAATATTTGGAAATACATCAGATCATTCCTAAAACCTTTGGTGAATATGGAGAAGTTTCTACATTCCTATAGTAAAAGTTACAGGGGGAAACATATTATTTTAGACCTTATCTTAAGTGTGCCATGAATGTCACTGTGCCTGATGACATCAACTTGAGAACAAGAGTAAAAGTAGTTTATTAAGCCAACCAAGGAGGGTGCTTAAGGCCAAACAGTTCAGTCGTTGACCTGCAGGAAGACATGTAAAAACTTCACTGAGCACAACACCAGTAAAGAGAGATTTACATATATGTTATATCTTCCTTTTTGATTGTCTTGACTGTCTAAGTTGAGTATCTGCTTTTTTTGGAGACTCATGACTTTCACTCCACTACATTTCGAAGACAGATATTGTACTTTTGACTCCACTACATTTCTGGGAAGCTTATCTTTGTTTTATTCTTAAATTAAACTGGTGAGTCATTCTGTCTATAACCATGTGGGTTTATTCATATCTAGCACATGCTACACTATTATCAGGTCCTTGCACACTGCACCTCTATGACATCATCAAAAGGTAGCCTCTGTAGTCTTTCACTATAACTCTGTGTATTAGTCAGATAACACCACATCTCCCCATTTAAGCAAAGTGGCTTGACTGCATTGTATCTGAACAAGGAAAACAAGCTTTATCTAGATAAAAATAAATCTTTACCCAAAATAATCAAACATATATTTCTTCCTGAGCCTCGAAAATATGGCAGGCAATTGTAAACAAGAAACCATGGACTATTTTATCCTTGTAAACAAAAATAACTGTCTTCTTTAACATGGTTCTACCAACATTTAACCCATTGATGACGGCTGCTGCGCGATGCCACATTGGCTCTCCTGCCTGATGCTGCGTCGCGCAGCATTGTTACTTTATCTAATTTTCATGGCATTCCCAGCATAGAATGCACTGTCATTGGTTCAAATACACATGAGGTGGGTTTTGTTGATTTTTTTAAGACCACGTGACCACCCAAAAGTTGTGTGGTTTGCTGAAAATCACGTCAATCAAAAAAATAAAAAATAAAAAAATAAAACTAAATAATAAAAAAAATACGCCGGCTATGTCGGCGACAGAACAGTTAGTGGCGTTTGGTGCGCATAATCAAGGTCTACTATAGACTACTGACGAAAATCACAAAACACATTGCATCTATTTATTAACAATATTTAATAATTTTCTAATTCATCTCTTTTTGATGATTTTTAGAAATATTTGTTGGTTTGTAAGCGCTAAGGGAGCATGTTTAAATAAAACCTGAGAACCTTAACTTTTAAATGTATTTTATTTCATGTTTCTATGTGCTAAAGTTAGATATTAAGGTTTTGGTAGATTGAATTATATTTTTAAAATAGGGTTGATATAGATTATAATAATGGGTTAAACACATTTGAGAACCTTATCAACATTCTGGTTTGATTGTTGTCTCTGAAATGTCTCTAGTTTTCAATAGATTTTCAATTTATAAGTCCAATCTAACTGTTCTTATCACAGCTCTCTCATACCTGGTTCTTGGGGTGGATGTCAGTTCTGCAATATTCAGGTTTTGTGGTTCCGTTGAACTCTGGCCCGGACCACATCCAGGGGGGGTGGGGCTCTGCTACACCACCTCCACTCTGCTCTGGTGAGCGCTCCATGGGGATGAGATGGTGACGATTTGGACCTGACTTTCCTATGAGGTCCATCCACAATGTATGAGAGTGGGGCGGTGTGGCTGCCGATAACAGCTTCAAATATTGATCTACAGGCTTCTGTTTCCAATTCAGACACACTTACGTAAATTCACTTTGAAATATTCTTAAAAGAGAGACAGTCTCTGAAGGTGAAAATGTATCGCTTACTGTAATGTGAACACTGTACTTTCAATTATTAGTTCATTATTTTATCCACCAGGTATAAAGACAATAACAAACACATTCTCGAAAAAAGAAAATCTTTATTTATAATGTAAACCGTCAGTTTGTTAACAGATCACATCAGTAAAGTCTGTTCAATGATTTTCATGTACAGATTCACTTGACTTCAATCTAAATTACAAGAAAAATAATTAATGATTTCTTTATTGATTATGAAAATTACAGTTTTATATAACATCACAGAAGGACATTTCAACCTCAATTTAAACAGTATGATTTGATCTGTCAAACAATGGAATGTAGATCTAACTATAGATATATTTACAATTTTTTTGTAAAAAGTGGTACAAGAACAACATTTGTAGGATGAATGAAGATCCAGTGCTTTCTGTCTAAAGACCCACACAGAGGAAAAGGACACAACAACATGCAAATATATCAAAACAAATATTCAACAATCATATTTAGGGCACAGAGAACATTACATGTTCATGCAGAGAAAAGTCAGGTCAGGTAAACTAAAGTCAACATGAGCATTGATAGCCTCCGTAGCTAGAGACACGCAGGAAATATTTTACATAAAAATGAATGAGAAGATGTCAAAGTCCCGCCCATAAAGTTTGATTGACAGCTGATCTCAGTGCAGTGAAGAAATACAACAACAATCATCTCCCAGCAACAAACACGAAAACAAAATAGATTTTTTTTTTATAGAATTGTATTTTAGAACAGAGGTCAATCGTGTGTGTGCAGATCTAATGCAACATTCGAAACAGGAATTTTTAAATGGTCGGCCAACTGACATGACAGTAATTTTGCGCGGGTTGACAAATATTCCTAACTCCTTTTAATATGCATATTAGCATTCAGTTTACCCCCCAAATAACATAGTTACAAGGATTTAGTGAATTTGGGTTGCCAGGGCCTTTAAGGATTAAACTACACAGAGTCTAACCTACTGTCCCTTAAAGCGGACCTATGATGCTTTTTGACTTTTATGACCTATAAACGTTGTTATGATGATTCATAGTCATGCTTAACCATACTAAATGATCAAATAATGACTTACATGCATTTCGACGTATTCCCTGCTGACCGTCTGGGGTGTCTGTGCAGAGCACTAAACACTATTCTAACCAGTCGAGAAGTCACGTGTTCAAAGCGGTCTACCCTTCCGTAACTTTGTGACGTCGCATGTAACTTTGTGAAGTCACCACGAGGATGTTTCCATGTATGGTAATGCTGTCACTTCCCTGTTCGCGTCTGCCTCGCGCCCTTATAGGTCCATGCTCGCGCTTCCCGCCACTGAAAGTGTTCCGGAAGGAAGGTAACCAATCACAACGGAGTGGGGTTTGCAGGAGGGGGAGGGGAGTGGAGATGGCCGATCACAGGCGGAGGGAGCGGAGATTGCCGAAGCACACACACTCAAGTGTTGACAGGACATGCTGGATCGCCAAAATGAGAGAAAGAGCTTCCCGAAAATCTACATAGTTTTTTGTGATGTGATTCGTGTCAGGTTGCTCTATAGCAGTGTAAAACAAGAAATTAAGACCAGAAAAGTAGTATAATAGGTCCTCTTTAAGTGACTTTTGTCTATTTGAGTTTACAGAACTCAGCAGTGACTCCAGAATAAAGCCATAGATCAGGAAGATGTAGTCCAGCATAGAGCGGCTGAGTGAATGTGGTCTGGACTCTGTGAAGGAGAGTCATGGTCTTGGTTTCAGAGACGCTGTAGAAGGACAGAATACCTGCACTGTGATCCAGGTACACTCCTATTCTGGAGGAAGGAGGACCTGAGACGGGAGTTTGGACATTGTTGAACCAGAATGTGAAATTGTTTTTGGAACAATCTAACGCCCAGGATTTATCATTTCGTCCCAATCCAGATTCTGTCCCGCCTCCTGTTCTGCTGATATTCTTGTATGCGACTGCTACACAAACCCCATTCCCACTCCACTCCACCTCACAGTAACAACGTCCAGTCAGACTCTCTGCACTCAGGACCTGACTCCACTCAGTGAATCTGTCTGGATGACTAGAATAAGACTGTTGTTGGTCTATTCCTGTAGCTTTTCTGTTCCCCTCAGATAATAACAGCAATGTGTTTGCTGTGTTTGGATCCAGTGTGATGTCACGTGAATATCTTAAGAAGTCAGCTCTGGTCTTGGGCTCTGGTTGTGGCAGTAAAACATCCACATCGTCAGTCACTGTCGGTGAGATGTTTGTCCATGTCTCTCTCAGGACGTCCTGTAGTTTATCTCTGGCTTCGGACACAGCCGCTGTCACCTTCTCAAAGTATCTCAGAGGACGGATGTGGATGCTGGATGTAGATTCACTGAGTGCAGACAGGGATGGGTAGTTGTGTAGAAACTGGTTGTGATCCTCTGTGTGTGAGAGCGTCTTCAGCTCAGTGTCTTTCCTCTTCAGCTCGGCGATCTCCTGCTCCAGCTTCTCCTGAAGATCTTTGACTCGACTCACTTCAGTTTCCTGCTTTGATCTGAGCTGCTGCTTCACATCAGAGCTTCTTTTCTGGATGAGACGGATCAACTCAGAGAAGGTCTTCTCACTGTGCTCCACTGCTTTATCAGCAGAGCCATTGATAGCCTCCACCTCCTGTTGAAGGACCTTCACATCTTTCTCTCTGTCCTGGATTCTCTGCTGGATGGTTTGTCGACTCACCTCGAGCTCTTTCTGCCTCTCGGTCCGTTCTGCTGCAGCTGATACTGTGTCGTGGCCTTTGTGTTCGTCCACAGAGCAGAGATAACAGATACACTGCTGATCAGTGCGGCAGAACATCTTCATCACCTCATCGTGACGAGAGCAGATGTTCTCCTGGAGCTTCTTGGAGGGCTCCACCAGCTTGTGTTTCTTAAATGCAGGAGATTCATAATGAGGCTGGAGGTGTTTCTCACAGTAAGATACCATACAGACCAGACAGGACTGGAGGGCTTTCCGTTTTCTTTCAGTGCAGAAATCACAGGCCACATCTTCAGGTCCAGCATAGCAGAGATCAGCAGGAGAAGCAGCTTGGAGTCCAGTTTTCTTCAGCTCCTCCACTAAAACTGTCAACATGGTGTTTTTCAGCAGCAGAGGCCTCGGGGTGAATGTCTGCCTACACTGAGGGCAGCTGTAGATTTCCTCATTATCCTTTTCATCCCAGTAGTCTTTGATACAGTTCATGCAGTAGCTGTGTCCACAGGGAAGACCCACCGGATCATTCAGTAGATCCAGACAGATCGAACAAGAGAAAGTTTCCCGATCCAGCTGAACTCCTTTCTGCGCCATTTCAACTCTGTGTGTGTGTGTGTGTGTGTGTGTGTGTGTGTGTGTGTGTGTGTGTGTGTGTGTGTGTGTGTGTGTGTGTGTGTGTGTGTGTGTGTGGGGGTTGTGTGTGTCAGCGACTGTCTGAGTTTCCTTTCACTAGAAACGAAACTTAGTTTGAGCTCTGATCTAAACAGCATGAGTGTGTGCAGTGAATGGGGCCTGTCAACTGGTTACACCCATCCTGCATGACTGTAGGTCTAAAGGGGAGGGAACTAGGACATGTGTGTGTACAGAGTGGAGCTGGCTGTACTTTAGAGCAGGAACAAGAGGGAGGGTTTATCGAACTTTGCTTTATTACAGCAAGAGGAGCGGCTTGAATGAGTGAGATAGTGTGTGTGTGTGTGTGTGTGTGTGTGTGTGTGTGGGTGTGTGTGTGTGTGTGTGTGTGTGTGTGTAACTGCAGCCAAGTGCTGACGAGAACCTTTATTAGTGTTAGATTATATTGTTTTATCTTGATCAAATACATCTTAAATCATCTCTTACCACTACACCACTAGCGCGCCAGATGACTTTGGCTCAGTGCCTGTCCAAACTGTGGGCACGATGTTTCAGGTTGTAATGTTGTGCATCTCTCATTCTCTTCTCCTTTTCTCTACCCAACAACAGCCTCACTGCAGGTCCAGAATGGTTGGAAGCTGTGGCACCATTATGCGAAGCCTCCTCCCATATCAGAAACTGGGCTGGTATGTATCAATTCTGCAGTGGGTGAGGTAGCTCTGTGCGCGAGCAAAGTTGGGAGGAGTCGGTAGCTTTCTTTAGGAGACCTTCCACAATATTAACACTTAACAGCGTGTTCTGCCCCTCCATTAAAGCTGGGGTGGAGGATTTGGGGAGGAAATGGCAGTTGGGATAGAGATTCGAATGCAAATACCTCAACCGCTCCACTTGTTCTCTTTGGTCCCTCCCCTATGGTCCCTCCCTGACACGCTCTACACCAACAAAGTCGTGTCAAAGTGAATGGACAGTCCCAACAGCCGATAAGAACAGAGAAGCGGAGCCTCGCTCTGATTGGTCAAAGTGTACAGCTCATGTTAACTTCGACCAATCAGAAATCATATACCCCAGCTTTAATTTGGGGAAACCTTGAGCCCCTGGGAACATGGCTGAAGGCAGTAATATGTCTTTGCAAATGCTGGAAAGGTGGTTCTGGAGACTTGAGGCCCATTTTTATTCACCACTGTATCAGTATCCACTGTTTAGAGTCCACTACCTTATGATGATGATTATGACTGTTATTTCTTTCTGTTGGTGTCAGCGGTTTTATGGGCTGTGTTGGCGGAGAATGAAGAAGTGGAGAAAGTTTCCACATTGACTGACATCCTCTGTTTCGCAATTTCTGCTTGAAACGAGGGAAAAAGTCCTGCAAAAACGTTTAGTAACCATAACAAGGATCAGCTGCTGTTTCGTGTGTGTGTGTGTGTGTGTGTGTGTGTGTGTGTGTGTGTGTGTACTCAGTAGGTAAACAGTTTGGAGGGTGGTGTCCTATTTAAAAATCTAAAAAAATCAAAAAAAAAAGGAAAATTTGACGGAATGATCTAACCTGTCTTAATCAGTTGGCCAAAATACTGACATTGTCAAGACATTGTTTTTCAAGGTTCAGGGTTTATTAATTTGCCTTCCTTAAGAGAAATCTGCCATAGACAAGTGCAAATAGCTGCGCGGACAACACAATCATATAGACAACGACCATCCAGAATTAACAACATAAACTCATGATAGTGCATATTAGCCATTCTAGGTACACACATTCACACTATAAGTAGAAAGCAAAGAGCAACCACTGCTACGCAATACACATATAGGCCTACTTGCTTTTTTAAACGCATACACACTGCTCATACAAACATGCAGTACATACTGTAGTGCTAAGGTACAGAACATATTCAGATGTATATCCAGATACAGCACTCAAAATATAATAGCATTAATAGAAAAAAAATTATAAAAAATATATAAAAACATGTTACTCTGAATCTTGAATCGAATCAATCAAGTTTTTTAACTCATACTGAGGCATAGACATGCACCAGAAAACACACACACACACACACACACACACACACGCACTTTACCTACAGTAGGCTCTTTGTGAAATAAATACTGCTATGGCAACCACTAAAAAAACAACTCTAAAGTCAGACAACAAAATGGCTACGCAGCAACAACAATTAATAACTACTGTTGCAAGAGTCGTGAGAGACGTGGAAATAAATCTTTAATGTCTCCAAAGGGAACAAAAGAATCTAAGCTTCAGAGGCTCATTCTGTTTAAAAGATGCATGAATCACTTCTAGCCCAGATTAGCTCATAAGTAAGAAGTGTCTTTTTATATAATTATTGGATCAGTGTACCGTTAATAGCCAGTTAGTAGTTAGGGGCGACTGTGGCTCAGTTGGTAGAGCGGGTCGGCTGATGATCAAAGGGTTGGAGGTTCGATCCCCACCCTGCCACCTGTGTCATGGTTGTTGTGTCCTTGGGCAAGACACTGCACCCACCTTGCCTTGTGTGAATGTCGATAGTTAGCCTGCTATCGGTGTGTGAATGGTAACGTGGGAAAGGAAAACAGGTCTCCCTTGCAAAAGGTCTCAATGGGATTTACCTGTATAAATAAAGGTTAAAAAAAAAAAGTAGTCAATCATTTTTTTTTTTCTGTTTTCTACTTTATGAATTCAGGCTATTTCTTTAAGTATGTTTGTTTAGTTTTAGTTTTTTGTTTTTTTTATCGGCATAGCAACTTAAAAACTATTTATTTTCCCCATATGAAGAGTAAAAAGTAACCTATGGAACGATACCAAGATTAAGGCTTACAGTGTTGATAGTTCTCTCAAAATGTTGCTTCAAAGAAAGCAGTTGTTAAATCCAAATATTTAAGTCTAAATATTTGAAATAAGTCACTTGTTCAAGGGGTAATCCATATTTACACACGGCCGTCTTCATCAGATAGTGCCGCGATGGAGAGCAGCGAGTCATCGTTCACGGGCACAGGGACCCCGCCTCTTTATAGTGCTCTGTCTCCTGATTGGATAAAACCGAGCGGGATACTCGGACATTTGATCTGGCAATTACTGCAAAGCTGAATGACTGGGAGACCTGTGTTATGAACTGTGCATACTGTTTACGTGATTGCTGTATTAAAGCTGGGGTATATGATTTCTCATTGGTCAAAGTTAACATGAGCTGACACTTAGACCAATCAGAGCGAGGCTCCGATTCTCTGTTCGTATTGGCTGTTGGGACTGTCCATTCACTTTGGCACGACTTTGTTGGTGTAGAGCGTGTCAGGGAGGGACCATAGGCCATTTTCTCCCCAAATCCTCCACCCCAGCTTTAATATAGAGGGATTTGACACATATATATTAACAAAAAATATCACTTTTCCTTAGAAAGAAAATAATAGACATTTGATCTGGCACTTACTGCAAAGCTGAATGACTGGGAGACCTTCCTTTTAAAATAAATGAATCATGTCTGGAGAAATGCATTGAATTTAAATCCTGAGATGTGTTGATTCATTCCGTATAACCATATAATTCCCGGCAAGGCCATGCTGTTGATCTTACAAAATCTATTTAACACATTCTCAGATGATATTGGCACATTTTCAAGCTGTGTAAATGTGGTCTGTATGAGTGTACATGTGTTTTATGTGCATATACACCCACACACAGGCTGACCTGTTTAGGGAAGTATGATGTATTGGCGTATGGATTTGTATTTGTTAGCAAGCGGGCGCACTTCCTAAACTCCCTGAGAGAACTGAGTTGAACGGCTGTTTTCGATAATTATAGTGTGTGTGTGTGTGTGTGTGTGTGTGTGTGTGTGTGTGTGTGTGTGTGTGTGTGTGTGTGTGTGTGTGAGTGTGAGTGTGTGTGTGTGTGTGTGTGTGTGTTAATATTGATTGGCCTGTAAACAATCGTCTGGTCTGAAACAAATAATCGATGTGATGGAGTGACAGTGTCTGTGTTGACGGACGGGCTACTTCCTCAATGACTCGTTCTCCGCCCGTTTAGGCCTCACAACCCAAAGATAACACCATTGTGTTTCAGTTTGACACACACACACACACACACACACACACACACACACACACACACTCCACCAGATGGTTGGAAATGTGTATAGCCTTTTGATAGTCATCATCGTGTTAAAGTGGTTAAAAATGGAATTATGCAGCTTTTTTTCAAAGTTAAATTGTGAAGTAACCTTTTCATCAAATATGTTTAGAAAAAAACGTCTGTCTGTCTGTCTGTCTGTCTAACTGCCTGCCTGTCTGTCTGTCTGTCTAACTGCCTGCCTGCCTGTCTGTCTGTCTGTCTGTCTGTCTGTCTGTCTATTGAGATGTGTGGACCGCTGTGTCTTTTCAGAGGACGTCTGGATTTCATTTCCGACTCAGTTTCCACGACTTGTTTGTACTTTCTAGGAAAAAAGAAAAAACCTCCCGCTGAATGGCCCCAGATCCTTCCAGACCGAAGTGTCCAATTATTAATGGCGCTCTCTCTGTCCACCTTCACCTCTGTTTCTTGTGTGTGTGTGTGTGTGTGTGTGTGTGTGTGTGTGTGTGTGTGCAGCTTTCTACACTACACAAAATGTCAGCAGGCCATCCACTGTTGAGTGCTCCAACCATGCTTTTAAGTATACATTTCAGAAACAGGGGAAATTGCACAAGATTCCAATGTCTTATTACACACACACACTCACTCACTCACTCACTCACCCACCTACACTCACTCACTCACTCACTCACTCACTCACTCACTCACTCACTCACTCACTCACTCACTCACTCACTCACTCACCCACCTACACACACACACTCACTCACTCACTCACTCACTCACTCACTCACTCACTCACTCACTCACACACGCACACACTCACTCACTCACTCACTCACTCACTCACTCACTCACTCACTCTCACTCTCACTCTCAAACACACACATACTAAGATGGGGGGGGTCAAGACAAATGTAAAACCATAGCAGATTATAGGACTTGTTGAGATGGATATGTTAGTATTTTTTGCAGTGTGGAACAGGGTGAGTAGTGGAATCTGTGTCGGCAGGAAAACAAATGGCCTCGTTCACGGCCCAGTGAACCATCGACTCTGTAACCAGCCGAGTCCTTCAGATAGAAAAGATGCATGGGATGGGGCTTTAAAAAATTTGCAGGTCTCTCTCTCTCTCTCTCTCTCTCTCTCTCTCTCTCCCCCCCTCTCTCTCCCTATCACTCTCCCCCTCTCTCTCTCTCACCCTCTCTCTCTCCCATGTCTCTCTCTTTCCCCCCTCTTTCTCTCCCTCCCTCCATCTCTCTCTCTCCCCCTCCTCTTTCTCTCTCTCTCTTTCCCTCTCTCACTCTCCCTCTCTCTCCCTCTCTATCCCCCCATTCCAAGCCGCTGCCCCATAACACCGGGGCATCTCACATTGGAATAAAAATGAGGTGTGTGGTGGCTGGAAAATTGAACATGTTGTCAGGGCCCAGGCAATGGATGTTTTCTAGTGATTTAGGAAGTGTGTGTGTGTGTGTGTGTGTGTGTGTGTGTGTGTGTGTGTGTGTGTGGGGGGGGGGGGGGGGGGGGGGGGGGGGGGGGGGGCGATTAGGGCCATTCATTCTGAGTAATGTAAATATAGTGATAGTGATAGCAGGGTTTGGTCATGTGGAAAAGGGGGAATGTTTGGTTGAGGTGACTGGTAATGGGAGTTTTACTGGGTGGTCTTTTTAAAAAAATATATATTTTTTTAATGGTGGTCAATGTGGTTTTTCCTTTGCATATCCAGATTTTAAGGATTCCTATAATGTGGCGTTTTTTGAAATATAACCATACACAGCTCCGGAAAAAATTAAGAGACCAGTCTGGATTTTTCTTAAATCTTCATCTCTACTTAACTTAATGAAAATGCTGTTAATGACAAAAAAATGTATTGGAATTTGGTAGAAATGTTGTCAGTAGTTTATATTATAAAACCAAAATGTTCATTCTACTCAAACATATGACTATAAATAGTAAAACGAGAGACACTGTATATTACACAGAGAAAATGCAGTTAACATCTGACAGTTTTATTTTATGATTGCAGCAAAGTTGTGCAGTGGTTTGTAAAGCAGGCATCATTTCTGTCATTAGTGGTTTTCAGTTGGAATTGAACCTGTAACCTTGGCATTGTTGATACCTTGCTCAAGTAGCCTTAAAGTCAATCATACAAGCAATAATGTCTTATAGTTTTGCCTTCAATTGGTGTATTTCTTCTGGGATTTTTTTAGGAGGAATATACAGTCAGGCATACAGTATAAAGTGTAGGTTTTGATTCCCTTCACTCCTTCTCAGTTGATGTGTTCTTTTCTTTTCTGAATACCGTATGCCACACATGGAAAAAACAAATATCAGAGGATTATCTTAATACGATGGCTGGAATGCGAGCGGCTTACACACAGTCGTCTCAAGTTGTGTGTTGTGTGTCGGTTTAACAAGTGGAATCAAATCGACATTCAAAAACATTGTGAAAATCACACACAGGTTGCTCACTGGATAAATATGTGGTGCATTATATAATGCTTTATTTTCTAAATGATCTTATGTTTTCTCATCCTTTTGCTGGAAAAAAACAAAACAAAAAAAACATGGGTCTTTCTTTTACACCACTTTCTTTATTAAAAAAAATCTTACTTCAATTAAAAATCTTGTTTTACTGGTGAACTAGGCTAGAGAAAACAGTACATTTAAATAGTATTGTATATATTTAGACATGTAATGCAGCCGCTAGTTGTCAAAATTACTTTTTATCGAAATGTTCAAAATCGATTAGCCCCCTTTTTTTTTTTTATACAAACCCTTTCTTTACATACCAGTTTACAGAGCCTAGGCTGTGTATTAACACTGGAATTTTTTTCTTACTCACTACACCTTTAAGAGCGATCTATGTAACCTCTACATAGCAGGAGCGAACATTCTAGTGGAATGTGTAATAAAAAAACAGCTGGTGGCCACGGCTTGCGCTCTCTCACACACACACACACACGCACACACACACACACACATACATACACACACACACACACACAAACACACACCTACACACTTATTAACTGGAAACCCTGACTGGCCTGAGTTTGACCGTTTAACCCCTGAGAGCTGCTGTGCTGTAATTGTCATGTTGAAATCTCACGGGCTGGTTGGAGCATGTTTGAAGTGGACAGTGGTCATTTTCTTATCTAACACACACACGCACACACACAAACACCTACACACACACACACACACACACACACACACACACACACACACACACACACACACAGACCTTTTTCTCACACTTTCTCTCCACATAAAAACATGCTTGGACACACACACACACACAAATACACACCTAGACTAACACACACACACACACACACACACACACACACACACACACACACACACACACACACACACACACACACACACACACACACACACACACACACACACACACACAGGCCTTTTTCTCACACTTTCTCTCCACATAAAAACATGCTTGGACACACACACACAAATACACACCTAGACTAACACACACACACACACACACACACACACACACACACACACACACACACACACACACACAGGCCTTTTTCACACACTTTCTCTCCACATAAAAACATGCTTGGACACACACACAAATACACACCTAGACTAACACACACACACACACACACACACACACACACACACACACACACACACACAGAGTTCAGTTCAGACTTAGACGTCTTCTCAGGCACCAAGTTTCCCGCATTCCAAACACATTTCACACAGCTTCACTTATCTTAGAGTCTAGATGGAACGACATCAACAATCTCCACACACACACACACACACACACACACACACACACACACACACACAGACACCCCTCCATAAATGAGTAACAGACCTCCTGACCGCTGCCCCGGGTCACTGATCACACTCCCTGTGACCCGAGGTTGTGATACTTTCACTTTACCTTTGTGCTTTCATTTAAAGCTGGGGTATGTGATTTCTGATTGGTCAAAGTTAACATGAGCTGTACACTTTGACCAATCAGAGCGAGGCTCCGATTCTCCATTCTTATTGGCTGTTGGGACTGTCCATTAACTTTAGCACCGACGTTGTTGGTGTGTAGAGCGTGTCAGGGAGGGACCATAGGGGAGGGACCAAAGAGAACGAGTGGAGCGGTTGAGGTATTTGGATTCGAATCTCTACCCCAACTGCTATTTTCTCCCCAAATCATATACCAATTAATTACCAATTATTATAGATCAATTTCAAGAGTTGGATGTCATGCTTTAAGGCTGAAAACTGCAGGTGATTGGGGTAAATGTCTAACATATACAGTGCTAGCTATCGTCTTGAAATGTTGCTCGTTGATTACTTACATAAGATTCAAGATTCCATTCCAGATTCAAAGTGTTTATTTGTCATAATGCACAATAAGCAACATGTTCTCAGTCATGCAATGAAATTCTTCCTTTGTTTTCCACTGACTGAATGCCAAGAGAGAAACATGAAAATATGCAATTATAACAACTTTTTTTTTAAGGAATGTTTGAATAAATATGCGAATTTGGCAATATACAGGATATCCAAGTTATTTTCATAGTCACCTGTAGCTATCTATGTAAAATAAGCACCTAAATATCTTCCTGAAATCGCTTTTTCCTACGCAGAAAAAGGCCCCTGAACATTACAAACCAGTGGGAAACACAATAACGGTGCAAAAAAATACAGATTACTCTTTTAACCCAAAACATTTTATCACATAGAAAGTGTGTGTCCCTGTAGGATTTCCCACGCTCCTCCTGTGTCTTTGAAGTGGTCTCGGCCGTCCTGAGCAGAGAACTGGCTGTCATGGGAAGGTGTTCAGCTGATTGATTTCACCTGGAACTTTAGGACTGTAAAATCTGACCCATGCGTGAATAATCCCTTAGTGTTAAAAGTTCTCATCATGTTTTTATTAAAGATAATCATAACGTTGTCAACATACGATCAAATTTTTCTGTATTGACCCTTTAGAATATATAATAGCTTGATTTTGGATAGTTTAGAGTATTGACACAGTCACGCTTTCTCTTTCTGTAGCCAGTATCCACCCTGTATCATCTCTACTTGCTTCTGCACGTACAGCACCTCCACACCAACTTGCTACACACACACCGATGCTTTGCTTGCATTACTGATTGATTTACTTTAATGGTGTGTTTGTGTAATCATTAGTTTTAATACATTATTCTGGTTGATGTTTTCCCTCCATTTCACATTCCCTAAGCTGGTACGTGGTAGTGTTTTGGTTTGAGAAAAAACAGATTTTGATGGTCTTTTAAATGTACTGTAAGTGAATGTAAAGATTCTAAACTGAACTAAAACAATTCAATTTAATAAGCGTTATTGGCATGAATGTAATACCATACAATATGCAATATTGCCAAATCACCATATCATTATAAATACAAATTCAATAATGAATAATAATAATAATAATAATAATCAAAATGAAAGTTATCATGATAATGTTTTAAATGGCAATATTCAAATGAATATAAGACACATTAAAGCTGGGGTGGAGGATTTGGGGAGAAAATGGCAGTTGGGATAGAGATTCGAATCCAAATACCTCAACCGCTCCACTTGTTCTCTTTGGTCCCTCCACTATGGTCCCCTCCCTGACACGCTCTACACCAACAAAGTTGTGCCAAAGTGAATGGACAGTCCCAACAGCCAATAAAAACAGAGAATCGGAGCCTCACACTGATTGGTCAAAGTGTACAGCTCGTGTTAACTTTGACCAATCAGAAATGACATACCCCGGCTTTAATTCAAATAATAAAATGCAGAAAGGGAAAAAGGAAATCGTTTAAGGCCTAATGTGTGTGTATATAAATCATCAACTATTATTTATTTTTTGAACAAACATTCTTAGTTCCCTTAAGAGAAGAAGTCACGAGGATATTTGGAGTCAAATTTGTAGTTAGAAAAAGAGAAGTACAGAAAAAGCATGAGCAACAGTTCCTCCTATGAAAGCGAGATTCCTGGAAGTAGCTCACATCACACGCCAGTTATATTAGAACGTCTCTGCCTTTTGTCCTATTTGTTGGTTTTTAGTTTTTTGCTGTTTTATGCTTCTTCTTTGTTGATTGGCAGTTTTATAAGTTATTTCATGTTCACTGCCATATTGAATGTTTTCAGAAGTAATGGCCTTTTTCAAGAATGTTGTTGACTGAACTGTACAAGGAGTAGGCCTGTTTTTTTCTTTCTAAAGATACAAGAAAAAACAACATTCCAAACTTTGATATCCACACTCTATCTCAAACACACACACACACACACACACACACACACACACACCCTGACAGAAACAGTGTCTTCCCTAACAAGCATCATTGTCGCATCGCTTGACAAAGTATTAAGGTTTTTTTTTTCAGGCGTGTCAGATTTTTGGCACATGTACTCAAAACCTTTCACCGTGGCAACAAGTGCCAAGCAACGCAAAAGGGCTTCGGCTTAATCAATAATGACTGTGCCAAGGGAGGCAATGAAAAAGGGGAAATTTCAAACAGCTGTCCCTAAAAATGATCCAGGCAAATATCCTACTGTGCAGAAATGTGTGAGGAATGCATATGAAAGCGGTTGTTATTTTTCTCTCAAAAGCCCTGAGTCGGTAACTGTAAGAGAATAAAAATATCTCAGCCAAGTACTGCTTAAAGGGACACTGTGTAACATTTGAAGTAATTTATTAGCTAAAATCAATATCCTCATTCATAAATATGTCCTCATTGGTGTAAAATCACCTCTGCCAATAATCTGAATTATCCTCCTGAGCGGAGAATTACAAATTTAATATTACATTTTGTACATTGAGCAGGCAAGTCTGATGGAGGAATCCATGTTTTTGGAATGTCATCAAGTGCATTGTTTAAAATTTAGAATTGTTCTTGTCCTTGAAGGCCACTGTAGCTTCTGTTATTATTCTAAAGGGGTGGGGTTACCCAGGGAGCGTTGCAATCTAGAACTTTCTAGAACTTTCTTGATAATGTCATATTACACAGTACCCCTTTAAAGGTGCTACGAGGAACTTTTAAATATTTTTGAAATAGTCTTTTTTTGAAATATTTTTTCCTCTGATGATCATACATGACATGTAACAGCAAATGAGACCATCGGTGCAAAGAATGATATTTGTATTTAGTAGTTATTCTGTAGTTTTTCTTAATGCCTTTGTCAAAATCTCAGCCACAAACTACTTAAGGGACAACTATACAACAATATTATATATGGATATTATGGGTATTTTGAAGAAATGTCCTGTCTGTCTTCCCTTTGTTTGTTTTGTTTTTCAGGTTCATCGTAATTTGTTTGTAATTTGTGCTAAATAAATCTTCACATCCACTCAGTGTCTCTGCCATTGGGTCCCTCTCCTATGCCATTCATTTATTTATTCATTCATTGTTTCATATTAATTTATATTTGAGGAAATCTAAAAAGCTATTGGCTCTTAGCTCTCTTAAATCAAGTCTGAAGACTTTTCTGTTTCCTTTTTAACCTGTAAATATTTTCATTTGAATGTTTTATCATATCTTACATTCGCTTTTCTAATGCTTATTCTTAATCTTGATGTATTTCATGCCCCCTGTAAAGCACTTTGAATGGCCTTGTGTCTGAATTGTGATATAGAAATTAACTTGCCTTGCCTATAGTCCAAGATGCCGAGATGCTCAAGCACTGTTTAATTCACCACTTCAACTGGACGATTGGTCAAATTACTCAAATTGTCCTTTCTCGGCCTCCTCGGGTAATGGCAGTAATTATCAAAATCCTCGAGTCCTCAAACACTCTTACACACAGACAGACAGACAGACAGACAGACAGACAGACAGACAGACAGACAGACAGACAGACAGACAGACAGACAGACAGACAGACAGACTGACTTCATTATCACGTTCCGAGTCCTCAATCAAGGCGTTTTCTGGCCGGCATCATTTACTATTTACTCCCCAATCAAGAGCCTCATCACTGGATCCTTAGGGAGGTGTAACTGGCAAGGCTACTGAAGAACCAGGCTGTGTGTGTGTGTGTGTGTGTGTGTGTGTGTGTGTGTGTGTGTGTGTGTGTGTGTGTGTGTGTGTGTGTGTGTGTGTGTGTGTGTGTGTGTGTGTGTGTGTGTGTGTGTGTGTGTGTGTGTGTGTGTGTGTGTGTGTGTGTGTGTGCGTGCACAAACGCTTGGTCTGGGTCCCAGAATGAACCAGAGAAGGCCGTTTGGAACCTTGCCAGGACGAGAGATCTTATCTGCAGTGCCATGACCTTGTGTTGAAATGTCTTTTCAAAGCGTGTGTGTGTATGTACGTGTGTGTGTATGTACGTGTGTGTTTATGTACGTGTGTGTGTATGTACGTGTGTGTGTGTGTGTGTGGAATAAGTGGGGATTTGACAAATGTGGTTTAGATCTATAGGAGTTTTGGTTCTGGTGTATTATTTTATTACGGGGGAGAGCTCTTAAAAAGCTCAATTTGCTAAGGGTGTGTGTGTGACTGTGATATGCATGTATGAGCATTCACACATGGTTATGTAGTGAGGTAATCGTGTGTTCTATATACATTCACACACACATGTACATACCTACATGTGTAATTGCCTGTGTGTAGGTCTTTGTGTACTGTACATGTTGGTCTTTTGTTTCCATTGTGTGCAGTCGAGTGTGCTGCCAAATCAGGCTCCGTATACATAGTAAGATAAATACACACATTTTACAGTGCAGTTTATGTATTCTATTATAAAAAAGAGAAGCAATCATATGTGTAGAACAAAATTAGGTGCAATTTATAAATGACGATTCAACAAATAACTTAAAGTATCTACGAGGAACTTGTGAACATTTCTGAAACAGTCTAATTTTTCCTCTGATCATAAATTACATGTAACCGCAAACGAGACCATCAGTGCAAAGAATTCTATTTTCATATAGTTTTTCTTAATGCCTTTGTCATGGGTATACGCTCACCCAGGAACAACAGCTGGCGTAGTATAAACACTACCGCTTTTGTCCAAAGGGGGTGCAAGAATTAACACAGACTGAAAGTTCCTCGTAGCACCTTTGTAAGTGAGTCATTTAGCTGCCCATAGCATAATTAAAACGTATTTAAATAAATTAACTAAAGAGACACATTCGACAAAGAAACAAAATGTGGCTTCATTTATGGGAGAAATGGCATTGTTTGCATCTGACAGCGGCCAGAAACCTGGTTCACAACAGGTGTACGCGCCACACGATCAACTAATCCTGGCCAAACAGCTGTGATTCGCACACAGTTTTATCATTTCGTATATAATGGACTTAATGGCGGCAGCTCCTTGTCATGGTAATGGCATTATGCTCCTCTCAATGTGTGAGTAAACTGACAATGAATGCACACGAAAATTTACACACTCTATGATAGGCTGCAGTGTATTTCACATAGCCTGCTGCAGCGCACACACACACACACACCACACACACCTAATAACATAGTGAGTGCAATCAATCATGTACTAGCAAACAACTCCAAACAGGAGAAAATACCTTTGCATGAAAAAACAAGTGGCGCATTGTCGGGAGTGATTTGCAGTTCGGTTCAAATCTGTTTGCACTAATGTCGTGTTTATTAGTAGATTTTAAACATGTACCTCGGCTTGTAATTTTTGAGAAGAGACCTGGATGGATGGATGGATACAGACAGACAGACAGACAGACAGACAGACAGACAGACAGACAGACAGACAGACAGACAGACAGACAGACACGTTATTCAACAGGCAGTAATAGACAAAACACGCAAATGTGAATTCAACAAAAGTAATAGTAATGTATGTATTCTGTGCTCTATCTATTTGTGTAGCACTGTTACTCTGCATGTAGCTCTCAGTCCTCCCAATTACAGTGCATAAAAATAGGATAGATAGACAGATAGATAGATAGATAGATAGATACTTTATTCAACAGGCAGTACAATTGACACACCCTAAATGTACATTCAACACAAGCCGGTAATGTATGTATGCAGTGTGTAGCATAGACCCCACTGTTACTCTGCATGTAGTAATAAGATGGACGGACGGACAGACAGACAGACAGACAGACAGACAGACACTTTGTAATGTATGCAGGTCTATATCTATCTGTGTGTCGCATAGACCCCAGTGTTACTCTGCACGTAGCTCCCAGCCCACCACAGCAGCTAATGGATCACTGTCACTGTCTCCTGTAATTACTGAGGTATGACTGTCATTATAGAAACTGCCTCTCCTCCTCCGCTATCCCACAGCCATTACGTGTGTGTGCGTGTGTGTGTGTGTGTGTGCGTGCGTGCGTGCGTGCGTGTGTGTGCTTCTGCCTCTGCTTTCCCTTTAAGCGGATGTATAGGCTACATACACATTTATGTGTGTGTGTGTGTGTGTGCAGAAATACTGAACACCCATCTGTGTCCTATAGCTAGTAATTATGTTACACTGGCTTCTGTATCTCAACAGGTTTTCATAGATATATTTTTTTACTGAAATGGTAAAACATTCATAGGGTTTTCTGTCCATGTTATAAAATTCAAGATGGTTTATTGTGATATGCACATTAACAATTACAGCAGCAGTCACTGGCAATGACGTGCTTAAAGTCCAAGGCTCCTCTAAACAATGTCATATAGAAAATGTATAATAGACTTAAGACACAAATAACACAACAGTATAGTGCAAGGACACAGTGCAGATAGAAAGTGTAGAGATAAGGACGGTGCACCATAAACATATACAACCCGATCTCACGGTAAGGCGTGTAATAGACACGCATGGACCGGCGTGTGTATTACACGCCTTGCCTGACCAGGGCGTGTGAGTTACACGCGCCGTAGTCAACATATAAAGTAAAATGGCGTATACTTGAGGGATGGGGGAGGGGGAGGGGGTGGGGGTTGTACAAGTATTGTATGTCTCATATACAGCTCCGGAAAAAAATGAAGAGACCACTTCAAATGTTCAGTGTCTCTTGTTTTACTGTTTAGAGGCATATGTTTGAGTAGAATGAAGCTTTTGGTTTTATACTATAAACTACTGACAACATTTCTACTAAATTCACAACAAGAATATTGTCATTTAGAGCATTTTCAATAAGTAATGTAGAGATGAAGATTTAAACCTGCAGTGTGTAGAATTTTGGGTTTTATTTCCTAGCAGATTTTGTAGAAAGTAATTATAATATCCATAAGTACATTTAATTTAGTGCACAATAGCTGAATTTTTTTTTTTATTATTTTTTATTTTTCCCTTAGAAAGGGTCTCATATATGTCCATATTTCTGCATATTTTGGACCAAGGCCTAATGCCGCCATCTTGAAAGTGTCATAGTTGGAATGTCATCAGGTGCATTGTTTAAAATTTAGAATAGTTCTCGTCCTTGAAGGCCACTGTAGCTTCTGTTATTATTCGAAAGGAGTGGGGTTACCCAGGGAGTGTTGCATTCTAGAACTTTGTAGAACTTTCTTGATGATGTCATATTACACACTGCACCTTTAAGAAAAATCCAGACTGGTCTCTTAATGTTTTCCAAGGCTGTAGTTAAATTAAATGTAGATGAAATAGCCCACTGTATATTGAAAATAAAAACTAAAAGTAATAACTATAGTCAAACAGGATACTGTACTTTGTAATAGAATAATGTTATATATAATTTATAATATATAAAATAATTCTTTGCACTGATGGTCTTGTTTGCTGTTACATGTCATTTATGATCATCAGAGGAAACATTTCAGAAATATTTCCTCGCAGCAACTTTAATTTTGTAAAATATTTTATGTAGCGATGTAGCATTTGGCCACGCTAACATGCTATTTGGTGGGAAAAATGACCTATCTAACACGACATTATGATAACTAGTGGGTAATGTTGTTACTGTAATCTAGCACCCACAACTTTTTATCAATGCATACTGGAGCTCACAGCTTGCACGGCCTCTTAATTTGAAAAAGAAACAATTCACTATAATTTTTTTAAACTGTTAGTGCATCCTATTCGGGCCCATAATCCAGTGCGCACCTGAAGTGACGTCACATCGACGTAGCCACCATATGAAAACAAACGGGGTTTGAGATGGATATAAAAGCAAGAGGCAAGATCAAGGCGCAATGTTAGTATGTCCCAATAGTATGCTTACTGCTGCATCCTAACTAGATTATCTTTATCATCAGATGTAGTATGTAGAATAGAAAAAAAGATTGAATATGAGATTCGGAACGCAGGGTATATTTTGATTTCAAGAGTGTTATTACTTCAACTTAATTCATTTTACTAAGACCTAGCTACTGGAAAACATGACATGATTATAACTGGTGGGTAATGTTGTTACTGTAACCTAGCACCCACAACTCCTTATCCATGTATACTGGACCACACAGCTTGAGCGGCCTCTTAATTTGAAAAAGAAACAGTCGCCATAATGTTGTTAGCATTCCACAACCACACGAGCCTTTGTCGGTTAGACGATGGCCAAGATTTTTTTCTAGTTAAGCAAAATATTTGGACAGAAAACTCAATATAATGGATGTACAATTTCCGCTGATTACAAATACTGCAGGATTTATTTTAAATCTTTCTTTGTTTGTTAATTTACACAAGGCAAATCGAAATTCATTCTTTGCATATCCTCTCACAAGTTACCACACTTCAGAGGGTGTCCTCACACAGGGTCAGACATAGTACAGCGCCCCTGGAGAGCAGTTTTGGGGCTAAATGTCTTGCTCAAGGACACAATGGTAGAGATGTTGGGGCACCGTAGCCAAATAAACTGTCATAGCTACTTTTCTGCTCAAATCAAATCAAATCAGTTTTATTTGTATAGCCCAATATCACAAATAGACATTTGCCTCAGTGGGCTTTACATTCCATACAGTATGACACCCTCTGCCCTTACACCCTTAGCTCGGCTGAGAAAAAAACTCCCAGTAAAAAACCCTTTACCGGGATTAAAAAAAATTGAGAAATCTCAGGGAGAGTCGACAGATAAGGGATCCCTCTCCCAGGACGGACATACTGCAATAGATGTCATAAGTAGAGAAAAATCACAAAGGAATTCGATCATTGACCAGATGTTTACATGGTAATAAAAAGTAAAGTGTGAATAGTGTGGATGCAGGAGGACTTCAGATGGTGCCAAAGGGGTGTATTATATATTGGGCGACTATAGCTCAGGTGGTAGACCAGGTCGGCTGATGATCAAAGGGTTGGAGGTTCGATTCCCGCCCTGCCACCTGTGTCTTGGTTGTTGTGTCCTTGGGCAAGACACTTCACCCACCTTGCCTCGTGTGAATGTCGATAGTTAGCCTGCTATCGGTGTATGAATGTGTGTGTGTATGGTAACGTGGGAAAGGAAAACAGGTCTCCCTTGTAAAAGAGTCTTCGGTCTCAATGGGATTTACCTGTATAAATAAAGGTTAAAAATATTTATATATATACGTTTGAGTATATAAAATAATGAAATACTGCTCCATAGTCGTTAAGTTGATCCAAAGTTGAACCAGAATTCGACAGTGAGATGATTTATACAGCTCAATGTTTGATTAGGTTTATACAAATTTGCTGTAATAAATAATTCAAAGCTTTTGCTAAGTGTTGGCAGGGAAACACTAATTGGATTTTAGGATTTTTAAGTTGATTGGTTTGAGATTTCTTTAGACTGAAATGCCCATTCGTCATCATGGCTGACTTCTCTTCTTGAATTTACGATCACACAGGCGTTTTTATACCTCAGAGGTTTTTTCATTTTTCAAAGAGCATCGATATTTTTTCTCACCTTTGGTACTGTGGAGCCAGGAATGTTTTGTTTTTGTTTATTATTATTTTTTGGAAATGGTCCAACTGACAGTCAACTGATAAGGTCTTTGAGAAAAAAAGGACTTTTAGTTCTGGAACATGTAACATGTGAATTCACTCCTCTCACATATACTCCTGGAACAACTTACAACACCAAAGTAAAATAAAAACCCTCATATCAGACTGTGGCTCAGGTGGTAGAGCGGGTCGGCCGATGATCAAAGGGTTGGAGGTTCGATCCCCGCCCTGCCACCTGTGTCATAGTTGTTGTGTCCTTGGGCAAGACACTTCACCCACCTTGCCTCGTGTGAATGTTGTTAGTTAGCCTGCTATTGGTGTAAATGTGTGTGTGTATGAATGTTAACGTGGGAATGGAAAACAGGTCTCCCTTGCAAAAGAGTCTTCGGTCTCAATGGGATTTACCTGTATAAATAAAGGTTTAAAAATAAAAATAAATAAATAAATATCCGTTAACCAATTTAAACATATCATTTTGAATCAGCCCCACTCCACCTGTGACTGTTTTGATTAGGCTATTGTTCTGCTTCACCCATTTGATCTGAATGTTTTGATAGTTATTGTCTCTTTGTCAGCTTGTTGTATATTTGCATTGTGTTTGTGTGTGTGTATTGTAATTTTACTCGACATCATTGCAAACAAGGGTCAGCCCTCAATTGATCTTTTGAGGATAAATAAAGGAAAAATTAAATATGACAATGATCCAAATAAGAAAAAAATTGCTGTGTAATATGGAAGATTAAAGGTAGAGTCAACAATTCTGGAGAATGCTTGTTGTCAAAAAAATTTAAAAATCAGTGAAGCGAATATATCCTCACGATCCGCTCTCTGTACTGTGAATATGCTGACGTGTTTAGAAAATAATACAAAAATAACCAGTTATGTACAGCTCTGGAAACACTTCAGAGACCACTCCAAATGTTCAGTGTCTCTCGTTTTACTATTTATAGGCACATGTTTGGGGTAGAATGAACATTTTGGTTTTATAATATAAACTACTGACAACATTTCTACCAAATTCCAATACATTTGTTTGTCATTAAGAGCATTTTTTAATGTAGAGATGAAGATTTAAGAAAAATCCAGACTGGTCTCTTTAATTTTTTCCGGAGCTTTACTTACATTCCGTCACATCCCAACAAACATGGCTGCAGTTTATAACCCATTTAACACACACATACACACAGTACAATCTCCATAATCTGGCTACCCGCCCTCTCACACTCTCACTCACTCACTCACTGAACTCAACGCCAAACACACTCCCTATAATTAACAAACGTGAGCGAACATTAGAGTGATTTATTGAGCCCTTATAGGCCTATTATTAAATCTTGATTAATAACGGGCCCTCGAAAATACTTGGAACTACTTTGCATGAAGATGGAAAAATATCAAGATGCTGATTAACTCGCACAGATTTTTTTTTTAAATAAATCAAGCTATCGATGGCGGCGGCTATCCAAAATAAAAACTGTTGCCAATCGGACTTCAAAGAGCTGGATTCTGTTATCACACGAACACACACACAGAAAAACACACACACACACACACACATACAAAAACACACACACACACACATACATACAAACACACACACACACACACACAGACACGCACACAACACACACACACACACACATACAAACACACACAGAAACACACACATACATACAAACACAGACACACACACACACACACACACACACACACACTTATTTCTGTTTCCCGCTTTTAGACTTTGCGTCACTAACATGTACTTTGCCACTGAAGCTATTTCCGTGGTGCTCCGCAGTGCTGCGAGCGCACCGGGCTGCCAAACACTCTTTATTGTCTCCGCTCAGACACACAGGAGAGCTGTAAACATTTCTGAAGATCAAAAATCTTGGAGTCTGGAATCCTATTTGAAAAAACGCTGCCTGGGAATATTAAGGTGTGTTTTGTGATCTTTGGATCGTGACACAAATGGTGTGTGTGTGTGTGTGTGTGTGTGTGTGTGTGTGTGTGTGTGTGTGTGTGTGTGTGTGTGTGTGTGTGTGTGTGTGTGTGTGTGTGTGTGTGTGTGTGTGTGTGTGTGTGTGTGTGTGTGTGAGAGAGAGAGAGAGAGAGAGAGAGACAGTGTGTGTGAAAGTACCTGGTACCTACTTAAACAATGTTCCAAAGGTAGCTTCCAGGTACGTTGAATGTCCCATCGTAAATGTGCAGCACCAAAATCCTGCACCACAAACAGCCATGCTACCTGTAATGTTTTTTGGGGCATTTTTATGCTTTATTGATAGTGCAGCGAGACAGAGGTGAAATGGGGCAGAGAGGGGAGTGAC
>CM049406.2:5652500-5672500 GCA_026929865.2 Hyperoplus lanceolatus
CTCTCTCTGTATGTCTCTCCTCTCTCTCTCTCTCTCACACAAGCACAACATGTTTGTAAGGCTATCTTTGTGAGGACACTCATTCACATAATGCATGCCCTAGCCCCTTACCCTAACTCTAACCATCACAACTAATTGCCTAACCCCAACCCTTACACTAACCCTAACATGAACCTAATTCATAGCTGAACCTTAAATCCTGGTGTTAACCCTCAAACAGCTTCTTTAAAGGCCTGTCCCAAAGTGAGAACACTTTGCTAAAAGTGTAGCACTTTATTGTGATGCCTTTTCAATAATTGTTCCTTGTTTTTTTAAATTAGTGAGCGCTATGAAACTCATATTGTTTTTCTGTCTGCTGTAGGCTACTGTATCTGTCGCTGGCTCCTTGGTGTCCTTTAAGAATATGTGTTGCAATGTTCAGAACGTATTCAATGTTCCACCTGTATATAGATCAGACTATGAATAGAGCGCTTTGACATCGGCGCACTTTGACCAGCTGACTCTCGTCTCTCACAAGTAAATATTTGTCCGATTGGAACGAAGGGTGAACTTAAAGCCCTACTTCACCGGTGGAAATATGAAGGTGTATTGAACTCTGAGATCCTATGTAGTATAAATGTACAAACATTTTAGAAATCGGTTCATCCTAGCCTGAGAAAAGGCAGAAAGAGTGTTTTATGGTCTCACTGTCTAACCCTACATTTTACTACTGTGACATCACACTAGTAAAAATGTAGGGTTAGGATTAACAGGACAACTGGGCCAAGGGAAGACTGCGGAAAAGACTGAGGGAAGAAAAACCTCATTCATTATATTATAATAGCGATTTTATCATGATAGAATGCTGGTTCCTTACTATGGGTGAATTATTCCTTTAAGCTCTGCTATAGTTTCATCACTACATCTGTGACGTTGTTTAGGTTTTTGATTGGATTTCAAAACAATTATAGACAAAAACACTCTGAAAGCTGTCCCATATGAATCAGCTCACACATATGAAACACACGCTAGCACACACACGAAGGCAGAAATTAACAACATATGCAGGACTGTACTGTTTAATACATGTGTACAAGCTAAGAAGCACACACACACACACACACACACACACACACACACACACACACACACACACATGTCCACACACAGTTAACTATAGCGTGAAATCAGATCCACTGCTCATCAGTAAGTCGCATATAAACACAAACACGCACATAGAGACGCACACACACACTGTCGCACACAGACGCACACACACTTTCGCACACAAACGAAAACACATGTCAGATTAGATCCTTAACGAGCAGATTAACGAGGAGAGAGTTTGGCATGGGGAGAAAGGGGGGAAACCCGGTTAACAACGTCTCACACACACACACACACACACACACACACACACACACACACACACACACACACAGCTGCATACGAAAGGATTTACAGGATGCACGGCCCTGATGCGCTCCAGATGTCCTACAAAGCATAAAAACACATGCTCAGGCACAATACATCTATCAGGGTCAACACTTGTGACGACAAATCTTGTTTTGAACTATATATGTCCGCGCCCGGTCGTCTTTTAAACTGTTATCCTGTATTAAAGCTTAAAGGCCTACTTCACCGGTTGGAATATGAAGGTGTATTGAACTCAGAGATCCTATGTAGTATTAATGTGCAAAAAGAAATTAAATCGTTTCATCCTAGCCTGAGAAAAGGCAGAAAGAGTGTGTTATGGTATCACTGGCTAACCCTACAGTTTCCTTCTTGTGACATCACAGTAAGGGTCAGGATTAACAGGACAGCTGGGCCAAGGGAAGACCAAGGGAAGACTGAGGGAAGAAAAACCTAATTCATTATATTATAATGGTTATTTTATAATGATAATGCTGGTTCCGTATGGGTGAAGTATTCCTTTAACATATTTTAAATCCACTGTTCTGTAGGCACTGGATGGATGGACAGTTAGCATGTACAGCTACGGAAAAAAAATAAGAGACCAGTCTGGATTTTTCTTCAATCTTTATCTCTGTATAACTTAATGAATAATGCTCTTAATGACAACACATTTATTGGAATTTTGTAGAAATGTTGTCAGTAGTTTATAGTATAAAACCAAAATGTTCATTCTACTCAAACATATGCCAGTAAAACGAGAGACACTGAACATTCGGAGTGGTCTCTTAATTTCTTTCCGGACCTGTATATATGATGCCAGTAAACGGATGACACGGTGGATTGAGGGATCGGTTGTGTTGAATACATTTAAGGGATACATCCTAAGCAGTGTAGCCGTCTCGTTTCGAGGGATATTTAACATGATATTTTTTAAGACATGGCTCCTTTCAAATCTCAGCTCAGGCTTCATGCAAAAATCTAAGTCTTTTTCACATCCACGGAAATCCTCTATAGACATGGATCGTAGGACTGTAAGCCATCATCACATGACTGAACAATGCAGAATTTTTTTTTCATGAATTTCTGTTGCCTTGGCCTGGGGAAACCACCTAGAGGCAAATGGAATCAGCCACGCTTTCTTGGTTGAAGCACTTCTCTTTAAAATTCTTTGCCGATTCCATGGAAACTATTTTAGACTATTTTAGACTGTTTTTTTCTGGACTGTAGTACTATAGCAGACTTCACACCTCAGCAAAATCTCTCAGGGTCCATAAAAAACTATTCAAATTGGCTTTACTGTGAACATGGCCCTACATGATCTGTTATAAAAGGTGCTGTGTGTAATGAGTATTTTAGCATCATCTAGTTGTGAAAGTTCTAGATTGCAACGCTCCCTTGCTAACCCCTCGCATTTGGGAGAATTTACAGAAGCTATGGTGGCCCTTCAAGGACAAGAAGCTATAGTTACTAAAGATGGCATCATCCACCACTGCCTCAAGTCTTTCCACAATATCAAGTGATGAGGTGAAGATGTATTTAGTTATTTATTCTATAGTACTTCTTCTTCTTCGTCTTCCAACTGGATATACAACTAAATATAAAAATGCGTAAGGCCGTTAAGTTTGTCCGTTTTGTGCTACTGTAGAAACATGGCTGTGCAACATGGTGGTGTGTCCCACTTGATATAAAAGGCTCATTCTTAAATTAAATCAAATCAAATCAGTGTTATTTGTATAGCCCAAAATCACAAATACATTTGTCTCAGTGGGCTTTACATTTCATACAATATGATACAGTATGACACCCTCTGCCCTTACACCCTTAGCTCGGCTGAGAAAAAACTCCCAGTAAAAACCCTTTACCGGGATTAAAAAAAAATTAAGAAATCTCAGGGAGAGTCGACAAAGTAAGGGATCCCTCTCCCAGGATGGACATGCTGCAATAGATGTCATAAGTACAGAAAAATCACAAAGGAATTTGATCATTGACCAGGTGTTTACATGGTAATACTAAAGTAAAGTGTGAATAGTGTGGATGCAGGAAGACTTCAGATGCTGCCAGAGGATCCACACCGTCTTAGGTCATACAGTATCTCACAAAAGTGAGTACACCCCTCACATTTCTTCATGGGACAACACTGCAGAAATGATACTTTGATACAATGTAAAGTAGTCAGTGTACAGCTTAGATAACAGTGGACATGTACTACCCCTTTAAAATAACTCAACACACAGCCATTAATGTCTGAGTGCCCTTGTGAGATACTGTACATGGAACAACAACTTGTATTCTTAAGCAAATATACACTCATTAAACCTGCAGTGTGTAGAATTTTGGGTTTTATTTCCTAGCAGATTTTGTAGAAAGTAATTGTAATATTCAAAAGTACATTTAATTTAGTGCATAATAGCTGAAAAAAATGTTTTGAATTATTTATTTTTCCCTTAGAAAGGGTCTCATATATGTCCATATTTCTGCATATTTTGGACCAAGGCCTAGTGCCGCCATCTTGAAAGTGTCATAGTTGGAATGTCATCAGGTGCATTGTTTAAAATTTAGAATTGTTCTTGTCCTTGAAGGCCACTGCAGCTTCTGTTATTATTCGAAAGGGGTGGGGTTACCCAGGGAGCGTTGCATTCTAGAGCTTTCTAGAACTGTCTTGATGATGTCATATTACACACTGCCCCTTTAAAACCTAGTTGTGAATATTCTATTCCATTTCAACCATGTCCATTCTTACCATCTGTAAATTGACTGAAATTACCAGAATTAAACACGTCTTTTTTCCTCTGCTAGAGATTTGCAGACAGACAGACAGACACATACACACACACACACACACACACACACACACACACACACACACAGACACACACACACACACACACACACACACACACACACACACACACACACACACACACACACACACACACACACACACACACACACACACACACACACACACACACACACACACACACACACACACACACACACACACACACACACACACACACACACACACACACACACACACACACACACACACACACACACACACACACACACACAGACAGACAGACACACACACACACACACACACACACACACACACACACACACACACACACACACACACACACACACACACACACACACACACACACACACACACACACACACACACACACACACACACACACACACACACACACACACACAGACAGACAGACAGACAGACACCTCGACCTACTTATCTCTTCTTTTTGTCAAAATTAACCTGACCTAAATGTCTCAGAACATCCCAAAAGTCACAAGACACTGAGAATTCTTGTAGGCCGTAAAATATAAATGACTTTCCTCAAATTCCCAAATCTGCCTTTCTTTGTGAAGTAAAAAAGAAGAAGCACACACACACACACACACACACACACACACACACACACACACACACACACACACCCTATGAAGTTAAAAAGGGAGCCCGTGAAACTTCAATGTTACGCTGTTAGGGTCAGTATAGGGCTACAGGGGTTAGGGATCAGTCAGCGGGTCAGACTTTGGGTTGTGTGTGTGTGTGTGTGTGTCTGAGAGATGAGCCGCTTGGGAAGGCTTTGTCCTGCTAAATGCGCGACAGGAAACTGGCCCCCCCATAGGGAGCCAAAATGGATGCCGGACAATGAAGTCTTTTTATTTTATTTTTTTTTGGTTGAAGAATGTTTAGTGTCTGTCTGGGGTTTAGGAGAAACGCCTCAGGGTGACCTCCCATTGAGACATATGGGTAGGAGATACACACAACAGAGACACACAGTGACACATACAAGCACACAGACATATTGAAACACATACACACACACATACATATGGAAACACACATAGATAGAGGCACATACACACACACATAGACAGACACACACAGACACAGAGATAAAGACACACACAAAAACAGACACACACATACAGATAGACACACACACACACACACAGACACACGGATACAGACACACACACATAGGCCTACATAGACAGACACAAACACACAGAGAGATAGAAGCACACACACATACGGATACAGACATACACGCACGCACAAACAGACACACACACACACACACACACACACACAGAGCTTGGGGGCAGATGAAAAACAGATTTAAGTGTGTGGGAAGCCACACACACACACACACACACACACACACACACACACACACACACACACACACACACACACACACACACACAGCTATGCATACATATACACAGATATACGCATGGTTGTAAAAGACATGTATGTAGTCAGCTTTTCTTTTTGCGTCTGAACTAAACATGGGGCTTTTATTTTAGTATTCTGTGTGTGTGTGTGTGTGTGTGTGTGTGTGTGTGTGTGTGTGTGTGTGTGTGTGTGTGTGTGTGTGTGTGTGTGTGTGTGTGTGTGTGTGTGTGTGCGTCTGTGTATGTGTGCGTCTGTGCACGGTTTCTGTGTGTGTTATGCGTGCATGCGTCTGTCTGTGTGTGTGTGTGTCCGTGTAACGTCTTTATATTTATACTTTTAGCTACTTTGAGCAGCACAGTGAACATCGGAGCGACTGTGTGTTCGTATGTGTCATGAGCTGTGAGCTATTCTGAATCAGACTGAAGGGATTATAACTGGTTTAAAGGAAATGTCTATTAGTCAGAATCACCAGTGTGTCATTGGAAACAACATTAGATCTGATGTTATATAAGACAACACTTTGGTTTAGTGCATTCAAGACCCAAGATGTTCATTTGTGATGAGTACACGCGCTAAGATGATTGATTTCAAGTGAAGTATAGTTTAAGATTACAGTAGTGTTAAGATTATATAAGTAGCAATGTTTCAAATCTCCTTTAAAAGTAAATACATTTCGGGGAGCTCCGGTGGCGTAGTGGATAGAGCGTGTACCATATTGGCTCTGGCCTTCGTTGCAGTGGTCGCGGGTTCAAATCCGACCCGTGGACCTTTACTGCAGGTCATCCTCTCTCTCTCTCTCTCTCTCTCTCTCTCTCTGTCTGTCTCCCCATTTCAACTCTGTACTGTCTAATAAAGCTTGAAAATGCCAAAAAAATAATAATCCTTAAGAAGTGTTTAGATCCTATAGATAAGTAGCAAATCTCCATTAAAAGTAAATGCCTTGTCCATTATTAACACCAAAGACAGCTGTTTTGTGTAAGTCCATGTCCGGCTATTTTACACAGTTTGTTAGATTGATTTTCTCTAAGTTTTATGGACCTATTAAGCCAAATGATTGGACACTGTTTCACCTCCAAAAGCAGCGATCCACAGAGAACAGAGGTCATTTTGTTGTCTGGTTTTATTTGTCTATAATAAAAACCTAATTTGGCTTGAACATGATTATCCTCTCTCCATAACTCCATTAAGTCCTTAAATAGAACTTTTCTAAGTCACAAGTTGCAGCACTAGGAGGCATTTCTGCATAATAACGTCAGTCTTTGAACACACACACACACACACACACACACACACACACACACACACACACACACACACACACACACACACACACACACCAACTGTTTGCTCTTTATCTTTCTGTCTGTCAACGAGACTCTCTCATTGCCAAAACCGAATGCGTCCCTGCTGGGCTTTCTAATATGTGTGTCGGTTGATTAATCTCACATGTTTTTGGAACAAGAGAGGCGTGTGTGTGTGTGTGTGTGTGTGTGTGTGTGTGTGTGTGTGTGTGTGTGTGTGTGTGTGTGTGTGTGTGTGCGCCTGTGTGTGTGTGTGTGTCTGCGTGCCTGTGTGTGTGTGTCTGTGTGTGCCCCTGTGTGTGTGCCCCTGTGTGTGTGTGTGTGTGTGTGTGTGTGTGTGTGTGTGTGTGTGTGTCCCCTCTGTGATTGAACATGTCGCGGGCCTTACAACACATGTCAAAGAGCAGTGGAAGTGACATCGTGTGTATTGCTTTGCCCCTGTGTCTCTATGGAGAGGTGTGGATTGAGGGTCGCTTGACAAAAGGGTCATTTTACCCTTTTGAAAATCTACTCTACGTTTGGGATTTCTAAGATTTCTGACTCCGGAAATGGTGGTGTTGTGTGTGTGTGTGTGTGTGTGTGTGTGTGTGTGTGTGTGTGTGTGTGTGTGTGTGTGTGTGTGTGTGTGTGTGTGTGTGTGTGTGTGTTCTGGGTTTGTTTAAAGGTGCAGTGTGTAATTTGACTTGGCGTTTGGATCAGACTTTGTAGAAATAGGATATCATTTTCCTCTGTATGTTTTAATGAGTGTATATTCGCTTGAAATATTTTTTTTTATTTTTTATTACGACCACTGCAACGAAGCCTGGAGCCAATATGGTACACGCTCCATCCACTACAACACCGGAGCACCCTACACACTGCACCTTTAAAGCTGCAATGTGTAGAATTTTGGGTTTTATTTCCTAGCAGATTTTGTAGAAAGTAATTATAATATCCATAAGTACATTTAATTTAGTGCATAATAGCTGAATTTTTTTTTTTTTAATTATTATTTTTTCCCTTAGAAAGGGTCTCATATATGTCCATATTTCTGCATACTTTGGACCAAGGCCTTGTCACCGCCATTTTGGAAGTGTCATAGTTGGAATGTCATCAGGTGAATTGTTTAAAATTTAGAATTGTTCTTGTCCTTGAAGGCCACTGTAGCTTCTGTTATTATTCGAAAGGGTTGGGGTTACCCAGGGAGCGTTTCATTCTAGAACTTTTAGAACTTACTAGATGATGTCATATTACACACTGCACCTTTAAATCTCAAGATACTCAGACAGAATTGTCACGTAGTTGCTGACTGAATTTCTTTATGGTTATTTGCATACAAAGTTGCGGCACTCTGACTCTGACCCCGATGGAAACTTCTCCATTCCCCAAAGTGTCGGCTCTGTATTAAGTTCTTCTGAAGTTGAGTTTGCACCAAATCTCATTTCATCCTTGAAGGTCCCTAAACATTCTGTCTAAGAAAGGGAGGGAGAGACAAGAGAGAGAGAGACAGACAGAGAGAGGGGGAGAGGGAGAGAGAGAGAGGGAGAGAGAGAGTGTTTTATAGAGACAGAGAGAGGGTGGACAGAAAGAGAGAGAGAGAGAGAGAGGGGGTGAGAGAGAGGGACAGAGAGAGAGAGAGACAGAGGGAGAGAGAGACATAGAGAGACAGATAGAGAGAGAGACAGATAGAGTGAGAGGGAGACAGAAAGAGCGAGCGAGAGAGGGAAAGAGAGAGAGAAAGTGAGACAGACAGAGAGAGACAGAGAAAATAAAGTGGTGTACTCTCTCTCAGATTAAGGCCTTCTCTAAATGAGAACACATTCCTCGTCCTCCTACTTGTCTCAGTTTTAATTTCCCTGCAGGATTCTGTTGCCGCGGCTTTTATATCTGCGCGGGCGAGGTGAAAGATGGGGATATTCATACTTTGGCAGCTTGGCCCAATTTGTGTGCGTGTGTGTGTGTGTGTGTGTGTGTGTGTGTGTGTGTGTGTGTGTGTGTGTGTGTGTGTGTGGCATGTTTTTAATAGAATTTCCTGGAAAGAAAGAATGCGTTTTTTCTCAAGCATTCTTCGTCATCGTACAAACTGAGTTTAACCAAATAATTTGTGAACAGATCAAAGTTTAGATGTTCTTGTTTTGGTTTGAAATGTGTGTTTGTTGCTTCTGACTCACGGCATAATGGACATGGAATTAAATGTGTGTGTGTGTGTGTGTGTGTGTGTGTGTGTGTGTGTGTGTGTGTGTGTGTGTGTGTGTGTGTGTGTGTGTGTGTGTGTGTGTGTGGGGTGTGTGTGGGCGGAATGAGTGAAAGAGTGTTGTCTCTGTCTATGTTACGTGTTTGGCTAACCGGCATCTAGCGAGTGCTTGTCATTAGTTTGCTGCTCAAATGTCTCATTCTTCCAAAATGTGTTTTTTATTTAGTGTTTACTGTTTTGTGAGGACCAAGATTTTGATATTGAGGTTGAAGACATGTTGGGTCCTTACTTATCCAAAAAGCTGTTTACAGGTTACAGGTTATTTTGAGCTCGAAGTAACGAAAGCATGAATAAATGTTTGTTTGGGTATGTTAAGGAACTTGTAGCATTAGGTCAAGGTAAAGAAAAAAATGGTGGTCTTGGTTAATTTTTGCAAAAGTCAACAATGAAGCAAAGGTCACTATATATAAACATTCAAGTGAATCCACAGTCAGTCACTGACCTTACACATAGCGTGTGTGTTGTCTAAAACTACCCACATGCAACAGAGAGACACAGGATCCAAAATAGTTACCCTACTGAAAAACAACATTGTCTTTGTCTGTGACCATAACCCATGCAGACAGCAACTATGACATAATCGCAACAAAATTCGGGAAAACAAATTAGTATTAAAGTGCAACCCTTATCTCAAGCAGACAAGGTTACGCAACCCCAGATCAAGCATTCCCTGTTTGCATTCAGTGTGTAAATAAGCAACGTGACAGTTTCTCATCTCGCATGGCTGGTTCCAAACAACACTGCATTGTACTCATACAACCGTGGAGCAAAACATCACACAAATATCACACAAAAGAAATTAGTATTTAGAATGTACTTAAAGGCCTACTTCACCAGTGGGAATATGAAGGTGTATTGAACTCTGAGATCCAGAGTAGTTTAATGTGCAAAAAGTTTAGAAATCGGTTCATCCTCGTCTGAGAAAAGGCAGAAAGAGTGCCCACTGGTGAAGTAGGCCTTTAATGTAATGACTGTTTTATCTTTATCGTACTCTACTTTATCTGATTATTATTATTATTATTATTATTATTATTATTATTATTATTATTATTATTATTATTATTATTATTATTATTATTATTATTATTATTATTATTATTATTATTATTATTATTATTATTATTATTATTATTGTTGTTGTTGTTGTTGTTGTTGTTGTTGTTGTTGTTATTATTATTATTATTATTATTATTATTATTATTATTATTGTTGTTGGTGTTGGTGGTGGTGTTGTTGTTGTTGTTGTTATTATTATTATTATTATTATTATTATTATTATTATTACTACTACTACTATTATTATTATTATCTATTATTATTATTATTATTGCTCCTATTGCACCGTGGGTCAGAAACAAACTCCATTTTGACTCTTTTGTATGCCTGTGTATTTTAAGAATTGACAATAACGTCGACTTTACTTTGCTTTACTAAGGTACATGTCAACCTCATTTGCATAGAGTTGCATTTTGTCAATATTTGATCGCTCAATATCCCCCTGTGCCTGAGCTTAAACCCCACACAATGCACGATATCCCATAATGCATTGGGAGGAAATTCACCTGCATCCCATTGAAAGTTAATAGGGTTTGCAATGTATTCAAGTGAGTCTGAATGCTGTTAGGAATATAGGTGCTCACAAGAACAGAGGGATTCACTTGAGCACATGCAGGTGTGCTAGGGATACAAGAGAGTATTCATGCAAGTGTGTGTGTGTGTGTGTGTGTGTGTGTGTGTGTATGTGTGTGTTACTCACATTGTAGGGACTTAAATCTGGGCACATTGTCACATTAAGTAAACCGTACAGTATATATTAAAGCTTAAGGTGTTTGGTTAGGTGAAGGGTTGGGGGTATAGGCTATGGTAAAAGTCACCGTCTAATGTAAGTCATAGAGGGGTGAGGGCTGTGTGAGACAGACAGCTGAAATCCCAAGCAAAGCCGCAGTATTGAATCAACATCGTAGCTATAAGCTCTGCATGGCTTACCATCTTCCATATTCCTGGAGGGCACTGAGCCTCAAGATCAACCAAATCCCACTTTGAACCCAAAGTATGCTGACCTTTTGCCGTCTGTGTGTGTGTGTGTGTGTGTGTGTGTGTGTGTGTGTGTGTGTGTGTGTGTGTGTGTGTGTGTGTGTGTGTGTGTGTGTGTGTGTGTGTGTGTGTGTGTGCTTTTACACTAAATAGTATTCAAGCTAAGAGTCAAGCAATCACACCAAGAAGGCATTTCCTGTAGACATTTTGTGTTTGAATGCCATTAAAATTGCTTTTCGCTGTGGAAAATGTAGAAATCTTTAAGCCTAAGTACACACACACACACACACACACACACACACACACACACACACACACACACACACACACGCACACACACACGCACACACACACACTATATACAGTACTTTAATGCCTAAACGCCTTGCTTTGCACTGCTGAAAAAACCTGGAGTCTGACATTATAAAACTGGCAGATTTGAAAGCTGAAATGCGTTTCCTAAAAACATTAAAAAAATCCACATACCAAAAGCTTAAATACATTTCTAGAAAAGCTGGCGGCTAAAGTGGTATACTGTCAATTGAAAGGGCTTGGGGAAGGAATGCTTTATGCTCTACAAATCAATAAAAAAGGTGTGTGTGTGTGTGTGTGTGTGTGTGTGTGTGTGTGTGTGTGTGTGTGTGTGTGTGTGTGTGTGTGTGTGTGTGTGTGTGTGTGTGTGTGTGTGTGACACAGCATTAAATTACACAGAACTCTGAAAAACATACACAAACAATTTTAGGTTTAGTTGTCGGACCTAGAATCAAACAAAAAAAGCTTTTATTTTGAAATTTCTCAGAGGTGCCAGGAATGAGTTTGAACCATAACTTTATTTTTATACTTGTAATAAGAGAGGAGACATCCCTGCACCAACCCGCTGCTATGTGTGTGTGTGTGTGTGTGTGTGTGTGTGTGTGTGTGTGTGTGTGTGTGTGTGTGTGTGTGTGTGTGTGTGTGTGTGTGTGTGTGTGTGTGTGTGTGTGTGTGTGTGTGTGTGTGTGTGTGTGTCATACAGGTGTAACTCACGAAGGCTCGGCTTGTGTCAAAGATGGAGAGGTTTTCTACACTGCGTCATAGTTTCGTAGCAAAGTGCAAAGCTTTTGAAAGAATCCTTTAATGTCTGGGGCGGCGGGTGGCAAGCAGACAGAGTTTACTCAGAAAGACGGATGGAAGAAATGACTGACAGAGAGAGAGCGGTATGTGTGGGTGTGTGTGTGTGTGTGTCTGTCTGTGTCGGTGTGTGCGTGTGTCTGTCTGTCTGTCTGTCTGTCTGTGTCGGTGTGTGTGTGTGTGTGTGTGTGTGTGTGTGTGTTGCATTTGTGTGTGTGTGGGGGACGGGGTGTGTGACGCAGCTCTTTAGTAACACTGAGTCATTTAGCGTTTGCTGTGCAGGAGGTGCAACTGCTCAAACGTGGCCTTATAAATAAATGTTCATGTAATACTTTCCAGATGTGTGTTAAGAAGTTAGCCCATGGGAGGCTAGGCTATGCTACACAACATGTTAACGAGCTGTAGTGTGTGTGTGTGTGTGTGTGTGTGTGTGTGTGTGTGTGTGTGTGTGTGTGTGTGTGTGTGTGTGTGTGTGTGTGTGTGTGTGTTCTGCGTTTGTTTAAAGGTGCAGTGTGTAAAGTGAATTGGCGTTTTTTGTGTGTGTGTGTGTGTGTGTGTGTGTGTGTGTGTGTGTGTGAGAGAGAGAAAGAGAGAGTGTGTGTGTGTCTGCGTGCTTGTGTGTGTGTCTGCGTGCCTGTGTTTGTGTGTGTGTGGATCTGCGTGCCAATGTGTGTGTGTGTGTGTGTGTGTGCGTGTGTCTCAGCGTCTGCGTGTGTGTGTGTGTGTGTGGGTGTTCGTTCGTCTGCGTGCCTGTGTGTGTGTGTGTGTCTGTGTGCTTCTGTCTGTGTGTGTGTGTGTGTGTGTGTGTGTCTGCTGCGTTTAGCTCTGAGTATTCCAGGAGCTTTTGGAAGAGGGCGGTGGAAGGAATGTCGGAGCTGTGAGAAAATTCCCCTTTTTTTCTGTCCCTGTGTCTGGTTCTTATGTATCTAAAAGGAGGATTTCTCCCACAGCCCTTATTTTGAAATTTGGCAACATTGGCGTTGTTCACAGTGGTCAATGCCGAGGTTGTTGACCACTTATTGTATCACCCATCTAATCGGGTCACTTATCCCTATGTCTACATTATTAGCTATGTATGGCCAGCTTTGCAGACATGGATTAAGCCTAGTCCTGGACTAAATTCCCACTTTTCAATCGGTCTTAAAGGTGCAGTGTGTAATATGACATCATCAAGAAAGTTCTGCAAAGTTCTAGAATGCAACACTCCCTGGGTAACCCCAACCCTTTGGAATAATAACAGAAGCTACAGTGGCCTTCAAGGACAAGAACAATTCTACATTTTAAACAATGCACCAGATGACATTCCAACTATGACACTTTCAAGATGGCGGCACTAGGCCTTGGTCCAAAATATGCAAAACATTTTTTTCAGCTATTATGCACTAAATTAAATGTACTTATGGATATTATAATTACTTTCTACAACATCTGCTAGGAAATAAAACCCAAAATTCTACACACTGCAGGTTTAATTTCTTGAGAGTGACCTGCCTGCTGTACATTACTGACTGGATGTTTATTTCTAATGGTAAAAAGTTGCACGAGAACCAACAATAATCTTATTAAATCCACTTTCCCCTACTGGCTCTTTGAATCAATGCTGTGAATAATCTGGGCTAGTTAATAACCCACCATGTTAATCTCATCATCTTCTGTTTAGGGGCCTCCATATGGAATAGCGCTGTTTTTTGCCCATGAACAAGGCGGCGTTTTGTTACAGACCGACAGCTGCATTAGTAGGGCACAGGGAAGAGAGAGTTGGTCCTGTGTTAATGAGTGGACAGAGGAGGCTGCAGGGCTTCAATGCGTTGGACTGAGAGACTCTCCTTTAACTAGAGTGTGAAGAGACACCGACCCACTTCATTAAAAACGACCATGTCTCCGTAAACATCGGCTGCCCTCCAGAACTGTGTGTGTGGGGGGGAGGGCTATGTGTGTGTGTGTGTGTGTGTGTGTGTGTGTGTGTGTGTGTGTGTGTGTGTGTGTGTGTGTGTGTGTGTGTGTGTGTGTGTGTGAGCCATATGCATGCAGACAACACATGCACTGTCCTGCTCCATCTCTCTCACCCTTCCTCTCTCTCCCTCTCTCCCCCTCTCTCTCTCTCTCTCTCTCTCTCTCTCTCTCTCCCCCAAAGCTATTATTTTATGAGCTTCTGTAAGATAAGGCAGTGAGGAGAGGAAGAGAGAGAGTGGATAGACTGATGCTATGAATAAAAAATGCCATCACCGAAACATCACCTTCGGCAATACGAATTTTCAAGTGTGCGCACTTGAGTCCATTTCTCACCGGGCATGTAACACTTTTCCACATACACACACACACACACACACACACACACACACACACACACACACACACACACACACACACACACACACACAGATTTATTATATGTGTGAGTTTTTGTAGGTGTAACTTATTATTTTTCCCGATCAGCCATTGTAGAAACTTCTCTAAAAATTAAAGGGTTCGAAAGGACAGAAGGATGACAAAAAAGGCAAGGCATAGTGCACTTATTCTGGTACCTTTTCCCAGCTTTTGACAGTTAAAACCATAGATAGTACTGTACATAAAATGGATGTAGCTTTGGGGCTGACCTCAATTCAATTCAACTGCATCCAATCGTCCTGGCCGATGTGCGTTGCCATCTTGTCAGATTTTTACTCCATCTGATTTCCTCTTACCAAAAAAGGGCATTGATGTTTAATAATGCTGTGAAAAAATGTCCCTATTTAAACCTGCAGTGTTTAGAATATTGGGTTGTATTTCCTAGCAGATTTTGTAGAAAATGATTGTAACACCCATAAGTACGTTTAATTTAGTGCATAATAGCTGATTTTTTTTTTTTTTTAATTATTATTTTTTTCCTTAGAAAGGGTCTCATATGTGTCCATATTTCTCCATACTTTGGACCAAGGCCTTGTCACCGCCATTTTGGAAGTGTCATAGTTGGAATGTCTAAAATGTAGAATTGTTCTTGTCCTTGAAGGCCACTGTAGCTTCTGTTATTAATCAAAAGGGGTGGGGTTACCCAGGGAGTGTTGCATTCTAGAACTTTCTTGATGATGACATATTACACACTGCACCTTTAACAAGGGAGTCAATGAGAAATTGCTCTGTTTTTGGGACCACCTCTTAGTGGCCACTATGTGAACTACATTTTATGTCACTTCCGCATTGGATGCTTGTAGTAGAACTCGCTGTGGTTAGGGTTTGGTTAAAACACATGCCTTACTGTACCAAATCAAACTGTACACACACGCACACGCACACGCGCACACACACACACACACACACACACGCACACACACACACACACACACACACACACACACACACACACACACACACACACACACACACACAGTGGAAACCAGACTTAAGACTTGACACCTCCGGCTCAAATATATCTCGATTTAAAAAAAAAATGGAACCAGACATTGTTTATGCCCTAAGCTGCCAGCTCTGCTAGTGTGTGTATACAAGCTTTGCCTTCAGAACCACTGTATGTTTGACAGTCTGGAAGTTATAATAAACTTAATGTGTTTTGCTAATCTAATTTGCTATTCATATATTGGTTTTCAGATGAGGCAAGCTGTGGCATTATCAAGCATGTTGGCATTAGTTATGTAAATGACTTGCAGAATGTTAGTTTATACTGCGATATACAGACAGCCACAGGACTGAGCTTTACATGTTTTAACATATTTAATGGTTAAAGCGGCTATAGCTGACGGTGTTGACTTTGTATTAATCCTTACGCTGTTTTAATTGTTGGTTGGTTGTTCACTTGCAACTTGTAATAGGATTGTGTCAGTGTCTGTTGCAGGGTTGATACATTTTTTTCTCAAAGGGAATCATATTTTGCCTGTTTTTTTGTTGAAAGTTGAAAAGAAAAAGTCTCTCGAAGAAGTAAAATTTGCTTATTTAGTGGTGTGTTGGTGGCTGAAGTTGGTCCATGAATATTATATATTACATTACAACAGCAATGTCCCTGGTTCAATGTAGTCCCTATACCTATGTCCCCTTTCTTTATGAATGTGTGTCCTGACTGTGTCTACAAGGGCAAACGAAAGAATTCATCTTAAGAAATATATTCAGTATTTTTTTGTGACACTGTGTCGACCAAATTCAAGTTATAGAATCATAAAAATGAACCACGTTTTGATTTTCAAAACTTAAATGATCAAATATTCAGACAAACATTTGTGTTGGTCTTCTTTTCTTTTTTTTTTTAGTTTAATAAATATTTTTATTCATTATTTTTATTTTACTATGGGAAATGGGTAGGAATAAATAAGTATATACTTCTTCCTGCTCCTTTTCAGGCATATCTCAGCAATACAGATAATTTGTTTTCTTTTATTTTTAATTTCTAATAATAATAATTTCTTTAATTTGTTTAATGTATTTCCATGCTTTTCATTTTGTTTTGTATGTTTGATATGTCTGAAATAAATCAAATCAAATCAAAGTCATAGACTGTATAGCTCTGTCGGTGTACTCTTGCATAGGATGGCCAAAATATTTAAAAAGACGATGTGAGAGATTTAGGAATAAAAAAAATATTACCTCAAAAGTCATAACAAGTCTGTTGCTTAAAAGCATGTCTAACATCGGAATTCCTGGAGTCTTTAGACAAGCTGAATGTCTGAACTTAAGTCCAAATCTGCTAGAGAAGTTAATTCACCATATAGGGAACAATAGGTATTTTTCCTGGTTTAGCCTTTGCAAAAATGTTAAATCTTTCACACACACACACACACACACACACACACACACACACACACACACACACACACACCACACACAGGCACAGGCACACACACACAGGCACAGGCACACACACACAGGCACAGGCACACACACACACACACACAAACACAATCAAACGGTTATTTATCCAGCCTGTTTAGTGATCTCTGTATGTCTGTATGGAAGGGTCTCGTTAGACATGCATTCCTATGATGCCAATCATTCTTTAGCGCAGAGCGTTAGCCGCCGTCGCGCTACCGAAACATTTTGATCCCTTCCAGCTTCCTTACAAAACGGTCAGAGGTTAAACTAGGCTTCAAAACAAGCGATCGACCCCCTGCACACACTGACACACACACACACACACACTCACGCACGCACACACACACACACACACACACACACACACACTCACGCACGCACACACACACACACACACACACACACACACACACACACACACACACACACACACACCCACACCCCAAGCTGGTATGGATTTAATGTCTTGCTTAAAGACAGCACAGCGGATAGAGTCCCTCAGGTCCAGGTCTCTTGCTGTTACACTTTGACCCTTTTTCATCCTATCTAACCAGGCAATACTAAATAGATAGATAGATAGTTGGATGGATGGATGGATGGATGGATGGATGGATGGATGGATGGATGGATGGATGGATGGATGGATGGATGGATGGATGGATAGATAGATAGATAGATAGATAGATAGATAGATAGATAGATAGATAGATAGATAGATAGATAGATAGATAGATAGATAGATAGATAGATAGATAGATAGATAGATAGATAGATAGATTATTATAGTAACTATTTGTCTATCAACATATCAGTCTAATTTTTTAAGTTCACTAAAATCATTAATGCTGATAAAGTCAGTGAAAGGAGAGATGGAAGATGTACAGCGTCGAAAGATATGGATGGAACAGGCTATTACTGCTGTTCGGGTCGGGATAGCAAAGATTGAAACCAGTATTGCATCTATCAAAGGAGACATCACAGCTATCAAAGGAGACATCACAGCTATAAAAGGAGACATCACAGCTATCAAAGGAGACATCACAGCTATCAAAGGAGACATCACAGCTATAAAAGGAGACATCACAGCTATCAAAGGAGACATCACAGCTATCAAAGGAGACATCACAGCTATAAAAGGAGACATCACAGCTATCAAAGGAGACATCACAGCTATCAAAGGAGACATCACAGCTATCAAAGGAGACATCACAGCTATAAAAGGAGACATCACAGCTATCAAAGGAGACATCACAGCTATCAAAGGAGACATCACAGCTATCAAAGGAGACATCACAGCTATAAAAGGAGAAGTCGCTGGAATCGCTGATATCAAAGGAGACATCACAGCTATCAAAGGAGACATCACAGCTATAAAAGGAGACATCACAGCTATAAAAGGAGACATCACAGCTATCAAAGGAGACATCACAGCTATAAAAGGAGACATCACAGCTATCAAAGGAGACATTACAGCTATCAAAGGAGACATCACAGCTATAAAAGGAGAAGTCGCTGGAATCGCTGATATCAAAGGAGACATCACAGCTATCAAAGGAGACATCACAGCTATAAAAGGAGACATCACAGCTATCAAAGGAGACATCACAGCTATAAAAGGAGACATCACAGCTATAAAAGGAGACATCACAGCTATCAAAGGAGACATCACAGCTATCAAAGGAGACATCACAGCTATCAAAGGAGACAAAATGATCAAAATGATCAAAAACAAAAAAACAACAACATTGTGTGTTTTCTTTCTTTTTTACTTTTCTTTTCTGTAACAGTAACTGTGTATCTGTGAATCTGAATCTGGTGAAATTGGGGGCGGGACCCGATAAGCCTTTGGCCTCTTCCGCCACCCTTCGGACAACACAAAGTATGATGTATGATGTGAAAGAGATAATTGTGTATTGTGTGGAATTGTCCGAAAGAAAAAAATAAATAAAAAAAAGTGTGTTTCCCTCCATTTGGCTTTAAGGCAATTAACAACCTTTGTGTAATGATAGTTTGTGATAAAATTGACATTTCAAGCTGTTTCCATATGTTTTCGTAATATTTTAAACAAGCCAACCTTTGTGAGCAAAAGTTTTTTAGCCAAAATGGATTGCGTAGTCTACCAAGAAATGACTCATATCGCATAAGTTGTGATGTTGATTATGTGCGAGCTAATAAAGAATGTCTGATTTTGAAAACAGACAACTGAAGAGCTTGCCGAGAATTGGGTCTGATGTTTAATACGTTTTTCCCATTGGAGAAATCCAGACAGTTAACAACAATGTTAATGTCACTACAGGGAAAGTGTTTGTCCAGAAGTCTATGTGTATGTTAAGGTTAAGGTTAGGTTAAGGTTGGGGTGCTCCGGTGGCGTAGTGGATAGAGCATGTACCATATTGGCTTAGGCCTCATTGCAGTGGTTGCGGGTTCAAATCTGACCCGTGGACCTTTACTGCAGGTCACCCCAACCCCCCCCCCTCTCTCTCTCTCTCTCTCTCTCTCTCTATGTGTTTCCCCATTTCAACTCTGTACTATATAATATAAAAAGCTTGAAAATGCCAAAAGATTATCTTTAACAAAAAGAAAGTTGGGTTAAGTTTCTTTTTATTTCTCAATTGTGAGGGTTGAATATGATTTTCACTGAGGTATTTTGTTTTCCAAAGTTTTTTATATCCACCCACTTTCCCCTTTTTCTCACGGCTTACAACACAAATCACTAAAAAAAGAAAGAAATATCCCTCTGCGTGCCATGTCATCTGCTAGTCATTTCCCGGACTGTTTTGCAACAAACTTTAGAAATAGACCTTGAACTCTCCTCTCTTATCTGTGAACTATTGTTGTGCTGTGTGTCTGTATGATAGAGATAGCAGCAGCGCAACATTTGTTCTTAAAAAATAACAGACTATGTGATTTTTTG
>CM049406.2:5675000-5680000 GCA_026929865.2 Hyperoplus lanceolatus
CAACTTGGTACTGTCTAATGAAGCTTGAAAATGCCAAAAAATAATCTTTAAATTAAAGAATAGATAAAGTGACTTAGTATAGCACATGTACAGTGTTATTGTAACTTTAGTGACTATACCAGAGATGGATTATGATATCTGGTATATGCCTCTGAAAGATGTAGAAAGGAATAAGACGTGCATGGCCGCAAAAATGGCTAAATTCATGGTTTATTTTTACCTTTAAAGGGCCTACGAGGAACTTTTAAATATTTCTGAAATTGTTCTGATGATCATAAATTAAATGTAGCAGCAAACAAGTTAATCAGAATGCTATTTATATATAGTTTTTTCTCAATGCCTATGTCATGGGTATACGCTCACCTAGGAAAAACAGCATGGCGTAGTAAAAACACTACCGCCTTTTGTCCAAAGGGGGCGCGAGAATTAAGACACTGAAAGTTCCTTGTAACAACTTTCAAGTACGAGCAGATACAGTTAGAGAACCCTACACTTCATATCAGTTAATAAACCCAGAAAGAAAAAATGGTCTCAAACAATATTAATTACATTCTCTATTATGGGTCAAGCTCCAAATCGTTTGATACTACACTTCCCACAATGCAACTCCATGTCTGTAGTTTTTATTCATTTATTTTAAAGATATTTTTTGGGCATTTTCAAGCTTTATTGGACAGTACAGAGTTGAAATGGGGAGACAGAGGAGAGAGAGAGAGAGAGAGAGAGAGAGAGAGAGGGGGGATGACCTGCAGTAAAGGTCCACAGGACGGATTTGAACCCGCGGCCACTGCAACGAAGGCCGGAGCCAATATGCTACGAGCGCTCTATCCACTACACCACCAGAGCGCCCCATGCCTGTAGTTGTTTACACCAGCTATCTGTTTAACATTTGTAGTAAATTAACATCCTCATTCAAAATCAGTGGAATGCCTTTTTAATTTTTTATGAACACTAATCACAAGCATAATAAATCAACTTTTTCATAGCCTAGATGATTTTTAATTTTTTTTCGGGACAAATAAATTAGGGCTTAGACACCATCGTTACTCATGCATATGTTGAGCAGCTGTGTGCATCCAAGCAGAGACACATAACAACACCAACCACCAATAATCCACTACAACAGGAGGGGGTGTAAAAATCTATTATGAGCCCATCTGGATTCTAGGGCCTGTGTTGTTGTTTTTTGTAACATGGTGAAACCTAATACATTTCTGACACACACACACACACACACACACACACACACACACACACATTTATAAATGTATAATTATTTTTATTTTGGTTTTTTTGCGACCATAAGCAAACAAACAAACAAACAAACAAACAAACAAACAAACAACACCAGACAATACATACATACAAACTAAAAAAGAAAAAGGACAGATGTGTATGTGGTTCATTATTTGATCTTCTTGAAACCCTCTGGAAACATCCAGAGAAATGCATTCTTAAAGATTTTCAAACAGATATATAAAATAAATAAAATACTTTTTACATGAAGTTATGTATCATATGTCAGCCGAGAGGAATCAGTCATTCATCGCATGATCACACACACACACACACACACACACACGTAACATTCAAAGACACACACAGACGCTATTTCGATTCTGATGTACTGTATGTCTTGAATATATCAGAACTGACAATACAAAACTTTGCCTTTCCTTACCCTCTCCTGTCCTCTGTCTCCCTCAGGTACGACTACGTGGAGGTGTATAACGGCGGCGCAGAGCTTCTGGAAATGAACGTGGGAAAGTTTTGTGGGAAGATCGCTCCATCTCCGATCATCTCCAGCGGCAACCAGCTGCTCATCAAGTTTGTGTCCGACTACGAGACTCCCGGAGCGGGTTTCTCTGTTCGCTACGAGGTCTTCAAGACAGGTGTGTAGCTGGCTGTGGCATTGATTTTTGTTTTTGGTTTGTTTTGTGATTTTTAGGGGGGATTTCTTTCTGTATTAGACAATTTTTGGAGAGAGAGAGAGAGAGAGAGAGAGAGATGAAATGGGACAGAGAGGGGAATGACATGCTTCTCCGTCCGCTATGAGGTCTTCAAGACAGGTGTGTAGCTGGCTGCTGTCTTGTTTATTTTTTTTTTTTTTTATGATTTTTAGGGGGGATTTCTTTCTTTATTAGACAATTTTTGGAAAGAGAGAGAGAGAAAGAGAGAGAGAGATAGAGAAGAGAGAGAGAGAGAGAGAGAGAGAGAGATGAAATGGGACAGAGAGGGGAATGACATGCTTCTCCGTCCGCTATGAGGTCTTCAAGACAGGTGTGTAGCTGGCTGGGGCCCTTGTTTTTAGTTTTTTTGAAGAAGGTACATAGTCCAATCTTATTGGTGGAATAATCGTCGAATCAGCATTCAAATCGGTGAATGTGTCACCCCTAGTGTTCTCATTTTGAAACTTTTAAAATGTCCTTTTTGTCGATGTGTGTACTGTATGGACAGCAGCATCAACTGAAAGGCCTTAGTAGTGCAGCCAGGTTTCCCCAGGTTTATTGTGATCCAAGCCATGTATAGGTCATCACTCCCCCCCTCTCTCTCTCTCTCTCTCTCTCTGTCTCCCCATCTCAACTCTGTACTATCCAATAAAGCTTGAAAATGACAATACATAATCTTAATCCCTTAATCTTGAACCCATACAGACAAAGTGCACCTTTTAACTTAACTTATTGTAGATGCTTGTATAGACAGCAGCATCCACTTAAAGACCCCTAAACTGAAACAGATGCCGAGCTGCAATTGTGGTTGTTTTCCCGACACACAATGTGATGGATCACTTCATGGAAAACAGCCAATTTAGATTCACTTGTAGTTCAGCCAGGTTTCCACTGGTTCATTGTGATCCAAGCCATGTTTATGGATCACAGCCATGCATCACCTTGTTTCATATGCTTAAAAACTACCCTTTCTTTGTTCAACTTATTTTGGCAAAACAGGGCAACTTTATCTAGATAGCACAATTCAGACACAATGCCATTCAAAGTGCTTTACAGGGGCAAGATTAAAATACATAATACACATCTTTAGTACAAGGGCAGCTGAGGACGAAATCCAATAATTTGAAACAGGCTAAAGTTCTATCGTTCCCATCCGCTTTGACTTAAAGGAGAACGCTGGTGTTAAACAGTTATTTCTATGGGCAGAGATCTCACCAAGGTAAACTTAACGACGTATGCAGCAACATCGCTATAAACATTTTGATTAGCCAAAAACCATGTGTTGTAATAAAAACTCTTGTGTTAGCGGAAACTAATTTGGACGAGCAAGAAGGAAAGGAAACTGTAAAATGATTTGCACGGCTGTGGGAACGTTCTTAGTACAATTATTTACCCACTAAAATATTGACCGGCTTGGTTTCACATTAGGCTACTATTCAAAACAAATGCCACCATTTTATTTTTATTCATATCGATAGCAATGTTGCTATAGCTAATATGGGTTGTCACGGATCTCAACAATCATTTTTTGACGAGAACAGTGTTTTGATAGCCACATAGTAATGAGTTTAGTTTGGTTAGTTTAGTTGTATTTATTCCTTGCATACAATCACACAGGGCAATGCACAGTGAAATGCAATGAGGTCCAAAATTCGGAAAATATACCAGAATTTGTAAAATATATCCAAATTGCTCTGTATGTGTTTCGCATTACATAAGCATCCGTTTGATCAAACCAGTAAAGCCAGAATCCTAAAATAACATTTTCAGATAATACAGTAACAAAAAAACTGTTTCCTTAGTACCGAGTGTCCCGAGGTTTTCCAAACATCCAGATCTGAACCTCTGTACCACACCTCTAGACTGTCTGTTAAATGAACTCAAAGACCCAGAATTCCATTGGTGGAGAAGAGTGTTGATTCTCAGCTGGGGCAGGATGCACACACACGTGCAACCACGTACACACACACACACACACACACACACACATACACATGCACGCACACACACACACACGCACACACACGCGGCACACACACACACACGCATGCAAACACAGAGCCACTAACACACAGACAAATACTCATACACACACACACACACACACACACGCACGCACACACACACACACACGCACGCACGCACACGCACACACACACACACACACACACACACACACACACACACACACACACACACACACAGGATAGTACTACATAAACAAGGAATTGTCAAGGAAGGAACTCTGTTGCACCCGTGTCCTACATTTGTGTTCGCTCTTTCCTCTCGGGTCCACTTGAATAACAGCCAAACTACACGTCTCCTGTGTCCAATTCCACCAATGTAGGCTGGATATAAATGTGTGTGTGTGTGTGTGTGTGTGTGTGTGTGTGTGTGTGTGTGTGTGTGTGTGTGTGTGTGTGTGTGTGTGTGTGTGTGTGTGTGTGTGTGTGTGTTTACATATCTGAAAATAAATCAGATATGTGAGATTCCACCATTTTTTTTTTTCTGTTTGGACTCCTGGGAGCAATAACCATAAACAGAATCACAGCATCTAGGAATAGCAAACCCCTGGGTGGATTTGTGTTGAAATGTTCGGTTTTGAAACATGACAAATGGATAGGCAAAGGGTTGTTTGTACTTAAATAAGAAGGGAGGGTCATGGGTAGGGACACAATTCACTCTGGATTTTAAAAAATTAAAAAGTCTGTCTTCTGAGTTTTTAGGCTAAAACTTAAACTCAAAGGTTTTAAGGAAAACTGCATCCATTTTGACTCATTTTCCTCCAATAAAATGTATTACTAAATTCCTATGTAGTGGGAATGTATCTTACATGTATAAAAATGTTAAATGTTGAAAAAAATGTTTACAGTGTAAGCTCAGCACTGCTATCAGTTCACTCCTAACTTCAATGCATGGCCCTACACACCTCTCAAACTCACTTGTTTCATCTCTAATTCCTCAGTGTGAAGTGAAGCCTTGACTGATGAGTGACAGTCAGGAATGTGTTAGAAAGTCAGAGTGATACATCATTAAAAATAGGTCAGCAGA
>CM049406.2:5682500-5687500 GCA_026929865.2 Hyperoplus lanceolatus
TCCCCAAATCTGTCTATGATATGAAATAACCTTAAAAAAATACCACAGAAAATAGCATTAACCTTTATTTGGCCTTTTCAAAATGGCGCTGGTTGAGTAAATCTCTGCCTAATCATTTGGTCTGTTAAAAACTCTGGGATGTCCGCCTATCGTAACCATGACCACAAGCCACAAGCGTGTTACTCCACCCTTTGCGTGTGTGTGTGTGTGTGTGTGTGTGTGTGTGTGTGTGTGTGTGTGTGTGTGTGTGTGTGTGTGTGTGTGTGACCACAGGATACATATCATTTATAAATGATCTCTTCAGTTCGCAGTGGACCTATATTTTGCCCGCGGCTCTGTCGTTCTGTCGTTGCTTATTGCAGGTTTTCAAACCAGAAACACGTGTGTCAGCGGTTTAGGACGACATGCCCAACGGGGGAAAAAACCACGATTTGATTGAAGGGTTGAAAATGATAAAAAAGAAGAAAGGAAGATGGATGGAGAAAGAGGGAGGCAGAGGGAGGGAGAGGGGGAGAGAGAGAGGGAGGAGTGAGGGGGAGAGAGAGGGGAAAAGAAGAGAGAGAGAGGGACAGGGGGAGAGAAAAGGGAATAGAAGAGAGAGAAGGACAGGGGGAGAGAGAGAGAGGGAGATAGGGAGAGAGATAGAAAGAGAGAGAGAGAGTAAGAGAGAGAGTGGGGGTGAGACTGAGAGGGAGAGAGAGAGGGAGACTGAGGGAGAGAGAGACAGAGAGAAAGAGAGGGAGAGGGAGTGAGAGACAGGGAAAGAGAGAGAGAGGGAGATGGGAGAAATGTATCATGTTGTTTTTAGGAAAGTACACGCTTGTCTCAGTGACAGTAACAGATCCTGTATGTTATACTGTAACAGATACAAACACTCTCAAACATGCAAAATGATGATTCAGGAAGCAATCTGGTCCTTTCGAACATGGTTTAATGTTTCTTCCACCAAGGAAGTGGCTTTTTTTCCTCTTGTTTTTTTTTTTTTTTTTTTGCTTTATTTACACTTCTTCTACAGACAATATTTAAAAAAAATAGTTTGGTGTGTACTCAAAATGGATTTTGTAAACAATTGGAACTTTATTGTTAAATTTTTTTCCCTATTTGTATGTACTTATTTGAAAGTAGACAAACCTGTTTGAAGGCGATCTATTCTGAATGCTTTTCTAGTTTACAGCAATGTTTGTCTCATGGTTCGGTTAAAGCAGGAGTTCGTATGAAAACGGCAAATTTACTCCACGTTTTTAAATCTTTAACAGCTTGTTTTCAGATCTAGAGGAGTTATGATGCTCTCGTTGAATCAGCTGGTGACGGGCTTCAAAGAATGACCTACAGTGGCCCATGAGGTTCAGTTATCAGATGAAGGCATGATAGCAAAATCAATATGTGCTCTCATGAATTATTTCCATGCATTATATGAGCTTTTAAATATGTTTTTGAACTGAAATTACATCAGTTGCTGACTTTGATGGACAGCAGCATAGATTTCTAATGCATCAGATTGACTCAACTCATTTAATAATTCACACACACACACACACACACACACACACACACACACACGTACACTGTGTGCCAGCTGAGGGAGGATTGAAGCCAGCCTCATCCATGCTACATCATTTATCATGTCGCCCTTTTAATGACACCACCTGTGTCAACAGCAAGGGGTCCATCGCTGTGTGTGTGTGTGTGTGTGTGTGTGTGTGTGTGTGTGTGTGTGTGTGTGTTTCTTTGTCTTTCTGTGAGTGGATTCATGTGTACAGCCATGCTCCCATAACATGCAGGGTCACATCTGTCCTGGCAATGTAAGAACCCTCCGGCCCCCAATGCGCACACACACACACACACACACACACACACACACACACACACACACACACACACACACACACACATCCATCACTCATGCCTCCAAACGATACTTGACCCTTGTCCTAACCTTGTGTCGTCCTCGGCTGTTGTCTAGTAAACTTGTTTGTGTCAATTTATGACATGCGAGGTGTGAAGTGTCACATAATGAATTAGAGTCGACACAACAAGAGAGTGTGTGTGTGTGTGTGTGTGTGTGTGTGTGTGTGTGTGTGTGTGTGTGTGTGTGTGTGTGTGTGTGTGTGTGTGTGTGTGTGTGTGTGTGTGTGTGTGTGTGTGTGTGTGTGTGTGTGAGAGAGAGAGAGAGAGAGAGAGAGAAGGCATATTGAATTAGAGTCGACAGAACGATTTTTCACAAGCGATATTTTGACAGTGTGGACATGACTGTGGCGAAAATAGCCATGTGTACAAAAGGCCACTATCACATAAGACCAACAACACACACACACACACACACACACACACACACACACACACACACACACACACACATACACCACTCACATAAGCTGCTCCTTTTACTATTTATCAGGAGGCATTACTGTCCCATGTTGTTACTGCTCAGTGAACGTTTTGTTGATTTCCAGAATTTATATTTTTTTTTTTATTTATATTTTTTTTTTTTCTATTTGACCTTTATTGAACCAGACAGGTCATTAGGAAAAGGTCATTCTTTACATAGACGGCTTCGCAAAACACAAAAGCCTTTTGTCTATGGTAAAAAAATATATATTTTACTCTATCCTACAACCCATTCTCTCAGCTGTCACCTTGCTGAACTCGAAACTGCAATCATCAAAAACCGCATTCGGGGTAAAAACAAAGCATATGTTTGTACAGACTCTCTATTACATAAGTGTGTGTGTGTGTGTGTGTGTGTGTGTGTGTGTGTGTGTGTGTGTGTGTGTGTGTGTGTGTGTGTGTGTGTGTGTGTGTGTGTGTGTGTGTGTGTGTCTGTGTGTGTGTGTGTGTGTGTGTGTGTGTGTGTATAATATCATGATCAAAGTCCCTAAGTACACTGCTATCGTCACTAGCTACACGGTAACCTTGACATATACACGTCAACATTCAACATGTTTTGCTGTTAAACACATAGATCAATACATTGACTCTTCTTTAGGTCACATGAAGCAATATCACAAATGCATTGAAAACAGAGCTAAGAGATGTAGTAAAGCCAGCAGAAATGCAACTTGTAACTAAATAAAAATGTGATTAAATTATGCTATATACAGCTCTGGAAAAAATGAAGAGACCAGTCTGGATTTTTCTTCAATCTTCATCTCTACATTACTTAAAGGAAAATGCTCTTAATGACAATATGTTTGGGGGGGAAATAACAAACTGTCATTCTACTCAAACATTATGCCTCCAAATAGTCAAGCGAGAGACACTGAACATTTGGAGTGGTCTCTTCATTTTTTTCCACAGCTGTATGTCTGTTATATACTCTATGCTAGTCTTTACTTACTTATCATAGAACTTCAGAGGAATTTACAATGGCTTGTTCATATTCCAGCGCAGAAATATCACACTGCTACACACAACAATGGTGAGGTGAGATGAATATGAAACAGGAGGAGATATGTTAACACAGCTGATGCTACTCATCCCTAGAAGGTGTCACAGTGTTACAAAGGCATGAATTAAAGCATGAGAAATTAGACATATTTTTTGTTTTTTTTGTAAGATTAATTGTACTCATACAGCCGGTTTTTCAAAATGTGTGTCACACAGATATCCATGGTAACAAATGATTCCTGTATGTATTCCTTTACCAAAAAATACCTATCAATCAAAAAGCAGCAGAGCATGATCAAATAAATTAGAGAAAAAATAGGTCAACACCTGAGACGGACAAACGAACAGACGGTGATGGACAAATTATATTTTGACTTGACACTGAATATGAATTATGAGGTTGAATGCTTATGTAGGTTAGTGTGTGTGTGTGTGTGTGTGTGTGTGTGTGTGTGTGTGTGTGTGTGTGTGTGTGTGTGTGTGTGTGTGTGTGTGTGTGTGTGTTTTGTTTGTGTCTGCGTGTGTCTGCGTGTGTGTAGCTGTTGTTTGTTGACCACGATCCGTCTTTGTAAACAGTCAATAGATAACCCCACCTCACTACAGATACATACACAAACAAACACACAAACATACACACCCTTACACCCCCTCCCCAGTCACAACACACACACACAGACAGTCGGCTCCAGACTACAGGGGTGGGCGTCTGGGCGTCTGATTGGGTGGAGAATAGATGACATCAGTTTAATCAATTAGACAAAATAAATGTTTGAAAGAAAACTTATAAACACGATGCAATTTTCAAAGCGATGTCTCTTTCGATGTTGTATCAACTTCAATGCAGTCTTTACATTGTTGCTGGCAAAACCTTCTTTCCCATTTTATCATGCATAACAACGGCTTCTTTTGTTCTCATCAAAGGGTGTGAAAAAGCAATTAAATGTGTATATATATAAAATGAAAGTTGTAGTGTGTGTGTGTGTGTGTGTGTGTGTGTGTGTGTGTGTGTGTGTGTGTGTGTGTGTGTGTGTGTGTGTGTGTGTGTGTGTGTGTGTGTGTGTGTTAACGAGTTATTGAGAGTTCACACCTCTGTCTCAGCGATAATAAGTCACTTTGTACAAACAGGTCTCGACACTTTTAAAAACTACTCATCTGTTAACTTTTCTCCCTCTCTCCCTCTCTCTCTCTCTCTCTCCCTCTCTCTCTCTCTCCCTCCCTCTCTATCTATCTATCTCTGTCTCCCCCTCTCTCTCTCCCTCTATCAATCTCTCTCTCTCTCTCTCTCTCCCTCCCTCTCTATCTCTCTCTCTCTCTCCCTCCCTCCCTCTCTATCTATCTCTCTCTCTCTCTATCAATCTCTCTCTCTCTATCTCTCTATCTATCTCTGTCTCCCCCTCTCAACTGCTTTTTGATTTTATTGATCGTTTGAATATGTTCATTATTTTCACACGCAGCCCATCAAACTCCATCGTCATTCCCTTGCAATGGCAATAAATGAAATCCTCTTCTCCCCTGTTTTAGGTCCAGAATGTTCCAGGAACTTCACAGCACCCCAGGGCGTCATCAAGACCCCGGGCTTCCCAGAGAAATACCCCAACAACCTGGACTGTACC
>CM049406.2:5695000-5700000 GCA_026929865.2 Hyperoplus lanceolatus
AGGTGCATTGTTTAACATTTAGAATTGTTCTTGTCCTTGAAGGCCACTGTAGCTTCTGTTATTATTCTAAAGGGTTGGGGTTACCCAGGGAGCGTTGCATTCTAGAACTTTCTTGATGATGTCATATTACACACTGCACCTTTAAGATATTTTTTTTAAATTGGTTAAATATACATACATCTTACAAAAAAATCACCCTCCTTAAAGGTGCACTATGTAACTTTGAGTGTGTGCGAGAAGTGAACATTTTCTAAGGTTTATTCTCATAAGTGAAAAAACAAACTTTCCTCACAGGAAAATGCGATCCCCTGGAACACTGTTTGAAGTTAGGAAATCGAGCTTATACATTACTGCTTCACTGTTGTTGTTTACAGCAGCAGGGCCCACAGTTTGGTTTACACACATATTCTAGTCTTATGTTTGGTTACAGGTGCCTCAAAAATAATATATAATGATAGAATGGTTAAATGCTAAGAATCACATTCTAGTAAATGTGTTTTGTAAACTAACTGCAGGCTCTGTGAATGTCAACAAATCCCCCTCCTCTGAAACTGCAGAGCGTATACCTTTAAGCTATGGAGGCAAAATAAGCCAAAAATAAATAAACACAGGCGATCCCATTGGGAAAGCACACACACACACACACACACACACACACTCTCTCTTTCTCTCTCTCCCTTTCTCTCTGTCTCTATCTTTCTCCACTCCTATCTCTCTCTTTCTCTCCCCCATCTCTCTCTTTCTCTCTCTCTCTCTCTCTCTCTCTCTCTCTCTCTCTCTCTCTCTCTTGGCAATGTGGTTGAGGATTATGTTTATCAGTTACAGTTTAAAGCAGGTAGCAGATAATCCATGACGGATTACATTTTGAGTTATTTCAGCCCTTATCAGAGCTGCTGTGAAACGGTCTCTCTCTCTGTGTGTGAGACTGTCTGTAGATGATATCTTCACTAAAAATGGAAACAGGGCTTCAAGCTAAAGTGTCTGCGTTTACATACAGTTAGGAAATAGAGACATCTCAAATAAACTATAAGAAGGAGAGGTTAGGTTGCTGCATTTTAAAGTAATATAAGAAATACCTGCTTCTCTCTCTCTCTCTCTCTCTCTCTCTCTCTCTCTCTCTCTCTCTCTCTCTCTCTCTCTCTCTCTCTCTCTCTCTCTCTCTCTCTCTCTCTCTCTCTGGTGGTTAGGTGGACATAGAGCGTGTACCATATTGGCTCCGGCCTTCGTTGCAGTGGTCGCAGGTTCAAATCCGACCTGTGGACCTTTGTATATACCGTGTATATGTGAGAGCTGCCAGGATGACAAAACGTTTCACACCATATCTTATACAGGCTTATGACTTTAATTACAGTAAACCGATTAAAGATATATAAAGTGTTGGGATAATAAGTGTGAAAGCAATTAACGGTGGAAAAGAGTGTGTCAACCAACTATATGCTCTCACCTTTATTCCTGTCTGAAAGCTGCCACATTTTACCCATAGGAAAAGACATGAGATCAGCTGTTAATCGTGTTCCTCTAGTCCCTAGAACTCAGCAGACCAACACAAACTCAAATTTATCCTTTGATATAATTGGAAGAAAAAAAATTAAGAGACCAGTCTGGATTTTTCTTAAATCTTCATCTCTACATTACTTATTAAAAATGCTCTTAATGAAAAAACATGTATTGGAATTTGGTAGAAATGTTGTCAGTAGTTTATATTATAAAACCAAAATGTTCATTCTACTCAAACATATGCCTCTGAATAGTCAAACGAGAGACACTGAACATGTGGAGTGGCCTCTTCATGTTTTTCTTTCAGTTTTTTTTTTAATGATTTAAATGATCTTATTTCCAGACCTGAGTTCTGTGTAGATACAATATAACACATCAGATAAAAACTAGCCTCGAGCGGTGTGTGTGTGTGTGTGTGTGTGTGTGTGTGTGTGTGTGTGTGTGTGTGTGTGTGTGTGTGTGTGTGTGTGTGTGTGTGTGTGTGTGTGTGTGTGTGTGTGTGTGTGTTCGCTTGAATAAATCACGAAAAACATTTTTCCCAGAATGGAGAGAGAGAGGGCAGAGAAGGACAAAGTGAATAATAAAAGCTTTCTGCAGTTAATGAGTGATGGAGCTGACAGTCTCCTTCTCTTTCTCTCTCTATCTCTCTCACTCTCTCTCTATCTCTCTCTCTCCCTCATCTTTAGCTCTCTCTCTCCTCTCTCTTTCTCTCTCTCTCTCTCGCTCTCTCTCTCACTTTCTCTGTCTCTCCCAAATTCAAATTCAAATTCAAATTCAAATTCAAAATTGGCTTTATTGGTATGACAGTTTTTTAAAAAGCAATATTGCCAAAGCAAACATCAAATAAATCCAAATATTCAAACAAATATTCAGACAATACACAATGTGTCAAAATAAAACAATATACAATATGAACGATATATACATCTTTACGAATATTATATATAGTGTGTGTGTGTGTGTGTGTGTGTGTGTGTGTGTGTGTGTGTGTGTGTGTGTGTGTGTGTGTGTGTGTGTGTGTGTGTGTGTGTGTGTGTGTGTGCGCCTCAATCATTCACTGTCCCTCAGGTTGTGGCATGTAAATACATACTGGGCAGCAAGATGTGCCCGGTCTCCTTCTCCGAGGAGTATTTTTAATTTGGAGAGGTCGTTCAGCTCTTTGAAATCTGGCGCTAAAGGGCTGAACCTGTTCAAATACAATTGTCTTGTGTCATTTAATTTTGTACATTGTAGGAGAAAGTGCATCTCTGTCTCAACCTCACCTGTCGAACAGTGACCACATTTTCTGTTTTCTTTTGGTTGCCATGATTTTTTGTGTCTTCCTGTTTCAATTGCCAGTTTGTGGTCACTGAGCCTGTACTTGGTTAGGATCTGTCTCTGCTTTCTATCTCTCCCCCTCTCTCTTTCTCTCTCTCTCACTCTATCTCTCTCTCTCTCCCTCTCTAGTTCCATCTCTCACTGTCTCTGTCTCTCCCTCTTTCTCTCTCCCTCTCTCTCTCTCTATCTCTATCTCTCTCTCTCTATCTCTCTCTCTCTTCTTCTCTAGTTCCATCTCTCACTGTCTCTGTCTCTCCGCTACTTTTATCTAATTTTCTTCAAGTTGCCTTTCCTTGTTTGAACTTCCCTTTGTCATTTTGTTCTGACAGGACGTCAAACCCTCTCTCCTCATTCATACTTCATCCCCACTTCTTATTCAGTTCATGTGCCTATATTATATGGTTTTGCATCTTTTCACTCTTCCTGCTGGATTACTCTGCAAAAGACGGATTACTCTGCAAAAGACACTTAAACTGGACAAACTCATTTCCATTCAAAATCAAAAGAATGACAAGTGCCATGAACTTGTTGATTGGGCCACGCCCACTCAGTCCTGTCAAATGGTCAAAAGCAACCTTGATATCATACATTGATTTTTACTATATTAGACCAGGTTTCAAGAGGCTTTAACGTTTCCACAGTTTTCTTCAGAAGCGTGTGTACAAGAAAATTCAGGTTTATGCATCACAGTAGAATAAATTAACCTTTTTGGATTACAATTACAATGTTAACTTTTTCTCTTTTCCTCTTGCAGTGGGACCCCACATCGGGCGCTACTGTGGCCAGACGTCCCCGGGTCGAGTGATCTCCTACACCGGCATCCTCTCCATGACCATCACCACGGACAATGCTATAGCCAGGGAGGGGTTCAACGCCACCTACACCATCCGCCAAAGGAGCCTCCCCCCTGGGCACGAGGATGAGGGTGAGGGGGGGGGGGGGGGTTACTATGGAGGGGGTGGGGGTATGAGCAGACAGACAGACACACACACACACACACACGGCACAAGGGTGGGTGAGGGGGGTGGGGGCATGTCATCTGGCATTAGGACAAAACAGAGTTACATTTTCAAGGATGTTTTTGTCTCATTTGCATTGTACAGTGTTAGGATCAGAAAGCTATGGGGGGGGGGCCTAGAGGAAAGGGGTCCAACCAGTAACCATGAGCAGAATATCTTTATTATAATTGTAACAAGTACATCGAAATTAAGTGCAGTCCTTGTTCAGTGCAAAAACATCATCACATTGAGGTAGTGCTTTTGTCATTAAGAGCATTTTCAATACGTTATGTAGAGATGAAGATTTAAGAAAAATCCAGACTGGTCTCTTCATTTTTTACAGTATGGATGTGTTTAATTCCTGACTTCACACACACACACACACACACACACACACACACACACACACACAGAAAATTATTTAAAAAAATATATACACAATTCTTTTCTACATTCTTGTCCACATGTTCTTTAAAATCACTTGACTCTGTGACCTCGCTGAAATGCCCACAGAGGTTTAAGTTATGTCGGGCCGTATGTTTTCTGCACTCCGGTAACCTCAACCCCAGTCACCCCCTGTTTTAGGAATGTGTGTGTGTGTGTGTGTGTGTGTGTGTGTGTGTGTGTGTGTGTGTGTGTGTGTGTGTGTGTGTGTGTGTGTGTCTGCGTCTGTGTAGCTGTTGTTTGTTGACCACGATCCGTCTTTGTAAACAGTCAATAACAAGCCCCACCTCACATACACACACACACACACACACAAACACACCCTGGCCCCCCTCCCTGTGTGTGTGTTATTGGACTGTGTGTGTGTGTGTTATGTGTGTGTGTGTGTGTGTGTGTGTGTGTGTGTGTGTTATCGGATTGTGTGTGTGTGTGTGTGTGTGTGTGTGTTATCGGACTGTGTGTGTGTGTATACAGAGGTGAGTTTACGTGCACTTTGGGACTCATGAAAATGACTGTTGACTTTTGTATGTAGTTTTATGTTTTAGGTCCACAGATATCCTTCATCTTAAGATTTACTTACATGTCCCGGTGCACAGACTGAAGCCGTAAAACATCTTTATTTTCCCCAATTAAAACGTCAAGAAAATGTGACAATGTAAACAGGGCTTTTTAAAACACTAACATGAAATAGACTTCACCGTTTTTCCAGTAATTGAAAAAAACAGTCTCGGACTCAGGGGACCA
>CM049406.2:5707500-5715000 GCA_026929865.2 Hyperoplus lanceolatus
GAATAAAGATGAATACCACAAAATGCTATTGGAGATATTTTCAGCATACTACAATTGACGTGCATGTATTGGGACATCCAAAATCTTATTCTGGCACACTAAATAGTAGGAGAAGTATGGGGATTGGAACGCAGGGAGTGTAACAGCCAGTGGGTGGGACAGGGGGAAACACAGCTCAATCTTGCCCTACAATGGCGGAAGTCCCACCCTGCATACAAGAAGCTTCATCAAGCACTATTTTCATTTAATGTTGAGCGGGGCACGTCGCCATGTTTCTACAGTAGCACACAACAAATCAACTTTTACGAGCTTTTGCGTTTGTATATAACGCCTCTTCAGTAACAGTTTTTTTTTTCCATGAGCACAAACAGACTGTAGCTACTGTAGTTTGGTGTCATCACTCTCTGTGCATCACTCACTCACGGCTTGCTGTGTGTGTGTGTGTGTGTGTGTGTGTGTGTGTGTGTGTGTGTGTGTGTGTGTGTGTGTGTGTGTGTGTGTGTGTGTGTGTGTGTGTGTGTGTGTGTGTGTGTGTGTGTGTGTGTGTGTGTGTGTGTGTGTGTGTGTGTGTGTGTGTGTGTGTGTGTGTGTGTGTGTGTGTAGACTGACTTTTCTACTATATGTGTGTGTGTGTTCGTGTTAAGCTTTGCTGGCAGCCTCTACTCAGACCGTCCCCCTTGCCAACATGATTTATAGCCTGAGAACCAGAACCCACGACTCCGCGAGGCGTTTAAGATATGACTTGTGTGTGTGTGTGTGTGTGTGTGTGTGTGTGTGTGTGTGTGTGTGTGTGTGTGTGTGTGTGTGTGTGTGTGTGTGTGTGTGTGTGTGTGTGTATGTGTGTATGTGTGTGTGTTATGTGAGAAGAGTTTTCCATTTTATTTGATTAAGTGTGGTCCACGGCCAGAGCCAGCTCTACACAGCTTGGTTTTGCCCGAAGGCTTTTCCATTCATCTTCCTTGTGAAAGAAAAGTATGACTTAGTTAATTCTTGCCTGCCATACACTGTACCCACCTCTCCTCTGCAAACACACACACACACACACACACACACACACACACACACACACACACACACACACACACACACACACACACACACACACACACACACACACACACACACACTCACTCTCACACACACACCTCTATTATTCATTGAAAGAGCATTTAATATTTTATTGATGCTATTTTCAGGTTTCGTTTCGTAGCGTTGTTGTTGGGCGGATGTTACCCTGTGGCAGTTTTTGGATGGCAGACAGTGAGGTGTGTGTGTGTGTGTGTGTGTGTGTGTGTGTGTGTGTGTGTGTGTGTGTGTGTGTGTGTGTGTGTGTGTGTGTGTGTGTGTGTGTGTGTGTGTGTGTGTGTGTGTGTGAGTGAGTGAGTGAGTGAGTGAGTCTCTATGTGTGTGTGTGTGTGTGTGTGTGTGTGTGTGTGTGTGTGTGTGTGAGTGAGTCTGTGTGTGTGTGTGTGTGTGTGTGTGTGTGTGTGTGTGTGTGTGTGTGTGTGTGTGTGTGTGTGTGTGTGTGTGTGTGTGTGTGTGTGTGTGTGTGGTGTGTGTGTGTGAGAGAGAGGGAGTGAGTGAGTGAGTGCTCATTATCCAGCTTTATGATGAATCTGTAATCATATTTTGGCACTGCGGGCGGTGGCCCATTCGTCAGCAGTGCGCTCGATATTTGAAATGAAATGTAAAAGCTTCCATATCTATATAACCCACATTCCTATCCCAGTAAGGATTGACAGAGGTATTAACTGGCAGGCAGGAGAATATATATTAACCTGTGCACCAATAACATTACTGAATTAAGAAAGAAAATTAAACATTTCTAAGATGATTTTTTTTAAGTAATTTTTGGACAAATTGGACGGCAAGTAATGAAGGACAAACCCCACATGCTCATGAAACCTCAAAAAAACGTTTTAAAATTAAAGTCACTGTCTTTATAACAGGGAGGCGCTGGGTTGAACTCATTGAACTGAATCCCACACACACACACACACACACACACACACACACACACACACACACACACACACTGTTTTATTTGTATTTATTTTATTTTATTTGTTTACAATATAAATGTTAATGTTAATTTTAGACCTCATAATTTAATTTTTTTCAACTTTTTTTCCCAATTTATGAAAAAGAAAAAAAAAACTTTATATACTTTGTACTGATCTGTTGAACCTACTGTTCTCAAAACCTATTAAAAACATTACATCTCCACATTACATCTGATGACATTCAAAAACAAACAAGAGTGTTCCGTTTCGTGCAACAGTTAATTTATGTTTCATCTGGATTTGAATTTGTCTCCAAAATGTCTGCCGGTGGGTCGCGCGGTGCATCAGTTGCAGCAGATTGCCTTGTTATTGAATGTCGTGATGTAAACCCAGGAAAGGCTTCCTTCCCTTTCCTCAGGTATTTATAGAGCGAGCGCCGTTTGTCTTGTGAATGTCTTTGACGCAGTCAGGAAAGCGCGACGTGCATCTGGAGAACTCATTAAGGGTGTCTGTGTGTGTGTGTGTGTGTGTGTGTGTGTGTGTGTGTGTGTGTGTGTGTGTGTGTGTGTGTGTGTGTGTGTGTGTGTGTGTGTGTGTGTGTGTGTGTGTGTGTGTGTGTGTGTGTGTGTGTGTGTGTGTGTGTGTGTGTGTGTGTGTGTGCGCGAGCGTGTGTCAAAGGGGGGGAAACCGTAAGACAAAAGATTCTCCAGGGAGCGTTAAAAGGGTCTCGTTATCAACAGCAGCCCTCTGGAGAAATACCACAGTGAAGGGACAGACAAACACCCAGAAAATACATCAGTAAACTTTAACACAAAACAGACATATTAAAGCTAATGTGTGTAACTTTTTCATATAAATGATACTCGGTTACATTCAAGCCATCGCTAAACAAGTTGACACAAAGTTGATTTAAGCCTGTCAGCTCCACACAATGTACCAAAGCAAAGAGTGTTGGGAACATGGGATTGTGGAAGTCATCTCTATAGTGTAAAATAGCAACAGAAAAGTGGCGACAAACTTTGATTAAAAAGTGTGAAAATGATGTCCAAACATAAGATACATTTAATATAGTTAATAGTGTTAATGGTTCAAGTGTAATTTCATCAGAATGGGACTGATTCTATGTGTGGAATGCTGACGGTGTGGCGGCCATTTTGTTCACCTTTTGATCACATGATGTGAATGTAATCATTGTATGAGATCAAAGGAACGGACCATGTTTGATAAACAATGGAATGTCTGCAAAAAAAAAGAAGAGTGGAATGGAATGGAATGGAATGGAATGGAATGGAACTCTGGGAGATAGAATGATGTCATGAGATGATGTCACAACAACATCAAAGAAATCAAAAGGAATGTAGAATGTTAACCGTTATCTCACATCAAGCACTTACCAAGTCACTTCATAAACCAACAGGACCAGAGACCGAAAGCACATTCTTCTAAAGACAAACTTCAAGTACCGAAAGAAAAAACTTTATTTTACAATCGCACACACTCAACAACAACTTGGATTTTTATTGATATAAGCAATGGAGACGAAAACTAAGAAATCCCCAGCCGGTGCCCTGAGCTGGGCAGACTTGGTTGAACTGGAAATGGGCCCTCCGGAGGAAAATTGGGTACAGATGTGCAACAACGCCATCCTACTCCAAGAAGGCCACTATAGCAGGAACACCAATAAGGACAAGGTGCTACTTCTTCCTACCAACAACCCAGAAATGTCCTTCAAGACGCCCATGCATGAGGTCGGGCAGCCTGGGGACGTTGGCCAACACCAACAACACGTGGACGATGTGGAAAGATTTTTAGTGGAAAATGCCAAACGCCAAACTGGGAAGGCAACTGGCAAATCGATGGAGCCACTCACACAGACAGAAATGCCTAATAATGATAATAATAGGCCGACATTAGATTTGTTTAGCGCTTTTATCGTACTCAAAGCGCCTACACAAGAGGTGGGAAATACACAACCGGAGGCGCCAATACCACTTAAAGAGGCCCAACCGGAGGGGCCAATGCAGAAGGCCCAGTGTCAACCACAGGCGGAGGAGGGGACAACTCAACAGTCCCACAGGGCGACGGTGGAGGTCCAGGAGCCGGAAAACCTCAAAAAGGCAAATAAGTCAATGTGTGAGAAGGTGGAAGCAATGGAGCTCCACATCCCAGCAGCAGCCTCGTCCTACCAGCTGATAGAGAACAGTGGAGGCACCTCACACGCCAATGTCCCAGAGATGTTCACAGAGCAAACACAGGACGTCCAGGCTCGAGGGAAGGAGGCCGAAAAGCAAGAGGTCTTGAAAGCACTTGAGGAGGTACACAAGGAGGCTTACAGCAAGAAAGAGGGCGAAAAACAAGTCGCAAAAGTGACCCAAGACCCACCACAAGTGGCAGAGAAGACAACAGAAGTTCCCCTAAAACCATCAGAGGTCCGGGAAGAACCGCAAGAGTTGGAAAATCCACCCCAAGAGCCCAACAAAGCCACACGAGACGCCCTCCTAGAGTCTACTACCCAGGAGGAGGGGGTCCGGGATCAGACTAAAGAGGCAGAACAACAAGAGGCCCTAAATCTACCTGAGGACGTCCAGCAGCCAGAGCAAGAGGCTTACAACAAGAAAGGGGACGAAAAACAACCAAAAGTCGTACAAGAGGCACACAAGCAAGTGACCCAAGACCCACCACAAGTGTCAGAGAAGACAAGAGAAATGCCCGTCTCAAAATCAACACACAAGGCACTTGCTGCTGCACACAAACATGTAGGTGACAACATGCCTGAGTTATCCCGATTCACTCCTGTTTTTTGGGGTAATGTGGAACAGTTTCCACCTGGCAAAAAGGACGGAAGATTCTTCATGTTATGGAATACGAAATGCATCCAGAAACTAACGGATCTTTACGTAGATGGAGTTTTTTTTCTTTCTTATGATCAATTGTGTCAGAGATACGTCCAAACCCGCCAAAAAAACGCTTTCAAGTATGTGCAATTCAAAAGCGACACGTCAATTAAACATAATAAGCAGATAATGGGCCCAGCAGCCTCTTTATCAGAACTCCAATCGGAAGTTGCAACACTTGCAAACTTAGGAAAGAAGAGGGGTCTTAAGAAGAATTTACCAGAAGAGCCTAATACGTCAACGCAGGAGGCCCTTTTAAAGCTTACCAAGGGGGCCCAAGATCCACCTAAAAAGCCCCCAAGGCTTTTCTTGTACCCGCACTGGGAGAAGAGCCAAGAGGAGGTCGAAATAACTACCACAGAGGACGTCCAAGAGGCAGCAAAGGAGGTCGGAGAGACACTGAAAATGCCTCCTTCACTTTGGAGACGCTTTAAAAAGTTCCTAACTCCCAAACACCGCCGCTTGTATAAGAACCAGGCCGGACAGGCATGAAGACACAGACAAAGACAGCTTTATTACACACACACACACACGCACACACACACACACACACACACACACACACACACACACACACACACACACACACACACACACACACACACACACACACACACACACACACACATTGTATCTGTCCACAGGACTTGGAGAAAAATAAAACATCAATAAAAATTCTCAATATACATATTTCTCAATAGTGTTGTTTCTGTAAAGCATTACATGTTGTTGTACATGGCTGTTTATTGTTTTATAGTGTGATGTCAAAAGACTTCCTCACAATTAAGCATCAGAAAAGTTTAGTGGTGAGGTGTGTGTGTGTGTGTGTGTGTGTGTGTGTGTGTGTGTGTGTGTGTGTGTGTGTGTGTGTGTGTGTGTGTGTGTGTGTGTGTGTGTGTGTGTGTGTGTGTGTGTGTGTGTGTGTGTGTGTGTGTGTGTTTCTTCACATTTCGCCACACTTTGAACTGAATTATGTCCCCTTCCTGCATTCGGTTCCCGTCATTAAAAAGCACTAAGTGTGACTAGTTTGATGTGTGTGTGTGTGTGTGTGTGTGTGTGTGTGTGTGTGTGTGTGTGTGTGTGTGTGTGTGTGTGTGTGTGTGTGTGTGTGTGTGTGTGTGTGTGTGTGTGTGTGTGTGTGTGTGTGTGTGTGTGTGTGTGTGTGTGTGTGGCGTAAACCAACGTAGGCACTTATGCCAAGTGTTGAGTCAATAGAAAAGATGGAAGACCAATTAGCCTCAGTCATTCCATTGGAGGAAGTCTGAAGAATGGAGATTTTGAACCGGTCGTTAGTTTACTGTATATGAAAGGGCCCAGGCTGGTTTTCCTGTTTGAAATGGACACACACACACACACACACACACACACACACACACACACACACACACACACACACACACACACACACACACACACACACACTCACACACACACACTCACTCACACACACACACACACACACACACACACACATACACACACACACAAATCAAATCAAATCAGTTTTATTTGTATAGCCCAAAATCACAAATACATTTGTCTCTTTGAGCCCAGGCTGGTTTTCCTGTTTAAAACACACACACACACACACACACACACACACACACACACACACACACACACACACACACACACACACACACACACACACACACACACACACACACACACACACACACACACACACACACACACACACACACACACACACACACACACTCACACACACACACATACACACCATCAAATTCATATTGTTCAAAGTCTGGAAAATGTGTTATGTTGAGCATTGTCTTTGCACAACACCTGCATATTTGTGCATCTGTTGTGCAAAAGTGATTCATTGTCAGTTCCACAATTTAAAGGTGGACTCAGCGATTTTGGAGAATCATTTTTGGTCAAAGAATCAGTGAATATCTCCTCAGGATCCGCTACCTGTCCAAATATATACACACACAGTATATACACCTCCGTAATGTGTGTGTGCTCAACAAAGTCCAATGTTAATACACAGCCTTGGCTCTGTAAACTGACTTGTTGCTCTAGCTACAGTGGACCCCCTTTAGTCTACATGATCTTTTTGTTTACATACCAGTTTACAGAGTCTAGGCTGTGTACTATTAAAGGTGCAGTGTGTAATATGACATCATCAAGAAAGTTCTACAAAGTTCTAGAATGCAACGCTCCCTGGGTAACCCCAACCCTTTAGAATAATAACAGAAGCTACAGTGGCCTTCAAGGACAAGAACAATTCTACATTTTAAACAATGCACCTGATGACATTCCAACTATGACACTTTCAAGATGGCAGCACAAGGCCTTGGTCCAAAATATGCAGAAATATGGACATAAATGAGACCCTTCCTAAGGGGAAAAAAAATAATTCAAAACATTTTTTTCAGCTATTATGCACTAAATGAAATGTACTTATGGATATTATAATTACTTTCTACAAAATCTGCTAGGAAATAAAACCCAGAATTCTACACACTGCAGGTTTAACTTCAGATTTTTTTTTCAGCGAACACCCAGTTACGGACAGGTAGCGGATCATGAGGAGATATTCACTGATTCTCACATAAGGACACAACCTGTGACATTGG
>CM049406.2:5722500-5735000 GCA_026929865.2 Hyperoplus lanceolatus
GACTCTGGCCCGCTACGTCCGTGTGCGCCCCATGAAATGGGAGCAAGGCATCTGTATGCGCTTTGAGATATACGGCTGCAGGACATCAGGTAAGAAAAATCTATGAAATCAGTTTTTTATTCAGACAGCCCGATATCGCCATTTTTCCTAACTACACACACAACAACATATAAATTATGTACATGCACATTCTACTGTAGTTTGAAAATGAACTTTTTGACTCAGGTTTTGGGCCACACAAAAACAATTACCAAGATTTTAACAAGATCATTTCATTGTTTTCAATAGAAAATATTTACTCTTGAGGAATTTTTATTTCAAGGGAGACCTGTTCCCATTCCCACGTTCCCATTCACACACACATTCATACACCGATAGCAGGCTAACTATCGACATTCACACGAGGCAAGGTGGGTGAAGTGTCTTGCCCAAGGACACAACAACCATGACCCAAGTGGCAGGGCGGGGATCGAACCGCCAACCCTTTGATCATTGGCCGACTCGCTCTACCACCTGAGCCACAGTCGCATTATATGAATAAACACTTGTCCTTTTTTTAAAAAATCTCAATTTTGCACATCGTCAATCAAACTTTTTTGGCATAGAAGATGACATCTCCCGCTGCTCTCTGTTGATTTATAATAATCACCGTTTCCAAAGCGAACGCAAACACACACACACAGACACACACAAATAAAACACGGACACACACAAACACACACACACACTCACACACTCACAGAAACAAACATACACACAAACACACACACACACACACTCACAGAAACAAACACACACTACCACAATCTCACACACACACACACAGACACCCCCCCCCCCCACACACACACACACACACACACACACACACACACACACACACACACACACACACACACACGCAGAACCCTGCTGGCTCATTACTCATCCAGTAACATTACATAAACCTCTGAGCTTCATGTTCTACTAGCTCCTCTCAGCAGGAAACCTCCGTAAAGCAGACGACAGCCGCTTACTCATCCAGAACTTGTGTGTGTGTGTGTGTGTGTGTGTGTGTGTGTGTGTGTGTGTGTGTGTGTGTGTGTGTGTGTGCGTGCGTGCGTGCGCGTGTGTGTGTTTGTGGATGTGTGCGGGGTGTATTAAACAAAAAACAAACTGGTCTCCTAAACTCGTTACCTACAACTTGATCTATCCTCATTGTGTGTGTGTGTGTGTGTGTGTGTGTGTGTGTGTGTGTGTGTGTGTGTGTGTGTGTGTGTGTGTGTGTGTGTGTGTGTGTGTGTGTGTGTGTGTGTGTGTGTGTGTGTGTGTGTGCATGCGGTGTACTTAACATTAAAAATAACATGTCTCCTAAACTCCTAACCTACAACTTTATTCATATTTTGACCCAATTTTTATCCCAATGTTCTATGTTCTATATTTAATCCTAAACCAAACTCATAATCCAAAACACGGACATTTACAGATGTGTTCAAATACATTTAACATCATGTAGTCGAAACCCTTATAGGACATTTGGTTCCCATAACCACGGTAACACAAGAACACACGCAGGGAATACTGAAGGGGGTTCTCCCATAAAGAACACAAGAGCAGTTGTAAATTCACAATGTTGGAAGAATTTAAGAATTTACTTCCTCGGTAACTGTTGTGAAGGGCCAGATATAACTCTAGACACATTCCTCAAATCCTAAATATCACACTGAGAAACACAGCCTGGATATTACATCTAGCGTGTTGGAGATAATGGATTTCACTTGGCAAGTTTAGACAAGTAACACTGTGTTCACAATTTATTTTTATTTTTTAAGATATTTTTTTGGCTTTTTCAAGCTTTATTAGATAGTACAGAGTTGCAATGGGGAGACAGAGAGAGAGAGAGGGAGGGGGGGATGACCTGCAGTAAAGGTCCACAGGTTGGATTTGAACCCGCGACCACTGCAACGAAAGGCCAGAGCCAATATGGTACGCGCTCTATCCACTACACCACCGGTTGTGTTCACATTTTTAAGAGTTTCATAAAGTTTTGTTCATTCAAGTTTCTCAAAAATCAAGTCATTTTCCCATTATATTTCCTAATATTTGAACAACATTGGAGAAAGCAGACAGGCCAATTTATCGTCTCAGATGGTCAGAAAAAATTCACTTTTTGGCTAATTTAATCAATTTCCAAGAAAATAAATTCACCATTTTCCATGAAGAAAATATATTTTAGACATCTATAATCTAGTCTACCTTATCTGATTTCAGTGTGTTTGATGTTGTATCTCAAATATGACCTAGCTTGTTGGAGATAATGGATTTCACTTGGCCAGTTTAGACCAGTAACATTGTGTTGACATTTTTAAGAGCTTCTTTAAATTTTGTTATTCCCAGTGTCTCAATTATCCAGTCATCTCCAAAGTATATTTCCTAAAACTTTATATGACTTGAATAACATTGGGGAAAGCAGACAGGACTGGCTTTTCCACAAATTGTCTCTAAAAATTAAAAAATTAACTTTTTGGCTCATTTTTTAGTTTCGCAAAAACAATTACCAACGCCAAGATAATGTGACCATTTTCCATGAAAAAATATAAATTTTTAGACATTGTCATTAAAGGGACAGTGTGTAACATTTTTTCTTGATGATGTCATATTACACACTGCCCCTTTAAGGCCAGCTTATCTGATTTCAGTGTGTTTCATGGTGTATCTCAATTATGATCTAGCTTTGTAGCTTTTACTTGGCTCGCTTGAACCAGACCAAATATTTACACATGTTTAATACAGTAGTTTCAGTGAACTTCTGTATTCCCAGTCTCTCAATCATCTAGTAATTCCCCCAGTATATTTCCAAATAGTAGAACAACATTGGAGCAAGCTATTCAACAGACACACACACACACACACACACACACACACACACACACACACACACACACAACACACACACACACACACACACACACACACACACACACACACACACACACACACACACACACAGATTGTCCCAAAACCTTACGGCCTCATATGTCAAGACTTTGAACCATAAGCATTTTCCTGCTGACCCTGCTACAGACAAGGATCAAATCTCAGATGGTGAAAGACAAAATTGTAGTATTGTATTCAGTCTTAACGGTAGCAACAGATGTTTAAAAATGACCCATCTGGCTGCGCTTACGTCCAGAAGATAAAATGTGATCTTTTCCCCGATTTTCTTCCATCAATTTCTTTTTTTTTCAGGGAGTTTTTCCTCGTTCGAAACAAGACCCTAAAAATAGCTGTAGTCGTATGTTGTGCAGATGGAACAGAAGACCTTTTGTGTTTGAGTATTGAGTTGAGCCAGGGTCAGCCATTTTGCCAAGTCTTGTTGGAAAAAGTAGTGTTCAGTGTGTGTGTGTGTGTGTGTGTCTGTCTGTCTGTCTGTCTGTCTGTCTGTCTGTCTGTCTGTCTGTCTGTCTGTCTGTGTGAGTGCGAGATCGTATTGGCTTTCTTTTTCTCAATTTTTGTTTGTAAATTGCCCTAAGTGTTGTTTATGTCTTTAAAACCTGTTAATAATACATAAATATATATATATATATATATTTTGAAACACTCACTTTATGAAATAATGCAGAGCCCTTATCATTCAAAAATCCATGTAAAAAACGTTCATTCCTGGTAGATAACTTTGTAACAAGAACATTGTATATTTCCACCGTTTATCTCGGCCATCCTTAAGATGAATTATGTTTAGGAATTACTAATGTCTCTCATGATGATAACTGTCCAGACATACACAGTTCCTTATAAACCCCTGAGCGGTGATTTGGCTCAGATGATAAGACTTAGGAACCGGTGGATATGGGTTTCAATCTGGACTTCTTGGACGGTATTTCACCGTCCCAATGGTACCGAAAGCAACGCAACCGTTTGAATGTCTTTAACATAAGGAAGTGTTTGCTCTGAATGCACACTTGAGAAGATAAAGCATTTTTTTTAAGATAATTTTTTGGCATTTTCAAGCTTTTTTAGACAGTAAAGAGTTGAAATGGGGGGACAGAGAGAGAGCGAGAGGGGGGATGACCTGCAGTAAAGGTCCACGGGTCGGATTTGAACCCGCGACCACTGCAACGAAGGCCGGAGCCGATATGGTACGCGCTCTATCCACTACGCCACCGGAGCGCCCCAATGATAAAGCATATTTTGACGCAGTGCACTTGCTGTTCTGAACACAGTAGAAGTAGGAAACATGTACATTTGCACTATTAGTGAGGCTGTAGCGATGTGTGTAGGGTGGTCGTCCACTGGGTTACAGGGTCGGTGGTTCGATCCCCTGTCTCCCCGCCACATGTCGAAGTATCCTTGGGCAAGACATTGAACCCCGAATTGCTCCCGATAGTTAGCTTGAACCCTGCGTGGTAGCTGCTGCTGCTATCGGTGTATGAATGTGTGTGTGATTGGGTGAATGTGTACAAAACAATGTAAAGCGCTTTGAGTCTGTGAAAAACCAGGGGAAAGCGCTGTATAAGTGGAGTCCATATTAGTGCTGAAAAAAACTATATTCTACCTTCCATGCCTCACCTTAATGGAAGTAACACCAAAAACAATGCAGTAAGACCAATCCTCAAACATGCTTATACATACAAAAAGTTAAATATTTCCATAGTTGCATGTTCGATTCACACGTACTCATCTCAGATATGATTAATGAGTATTGTGTGTCTTTACTGCTGAGTTTCAGCTCTGTAGCAGCATCCATAGCCCATAGGCCACCAACAGAAACCGCTGATGAAAGCAATGGCTAGATAAGACCCTTATAAGCACACCAGCAACTTTTCTTATCAGACTGTGTACGCCCGTCAAACGTTTCCTGTATCCACTATTGGATTGGAAGCTGCTTTTACTTATTAGGTTGGATTCTAACCCGGGTCTGCTGTGAAGAGGACTGAGCCTCTATTGGGGGGGGGGGGGGTGGGCACCACGAGCACCCCGAGCACCCCCCATATGTCCTGTTCTGTAAACGTCTTTTATGTGAAGCACTTTGAATTGCCTTATAGTGTACGAAATATGCTATATAAACAACTAAACGTGCTTGTGTGCCCTGTCCCGCTCTCTACCAGACTACCCTTGTTCGGGGATGCCTTTACTTAGAATACTTTATATACCTGGATCGAACTTTCAGAAGATCTTAAATGTGATTATTTTGGAGTGCTAAGTAGGCTATGTATTTCTATATATAATACCTGTGAAAACTGATACAAATATTTTAATGATAATAACTAAACGTGCCTGCCTGCCCTGTTCCCCCTCTCCATCAGACTACCCTTGTTCTGGGATGTTGGGCATGGTCTCCGGTCAGATCTCAGACTCCCAGCTGAGCGCATCCTCGTACGCAGACCGCGGCTGGGTGGCAGAGAACGCCCGTCTGCTCACGGGACGGTCAGGGTGGACGGGACAGCAAACCAAACAACCCTTCAGGAACGAGTGGCTACAGGTGGGTTTGAGACTGGTACTCTGGAGGTTTAACGATGGGATTAGATAATAAACATGGGATCACATTTTTGTGTGAAAAAATGTCTGGGTATCTATATCAGGGTTTTTTTTTTTTTTACAGAGTAATACTGACACAAGTGGGGTCGTTATATATATATAAATTTGGGTGAAATAATGTATTTACAGGTGGGGTTGTTTTGTTTTTTTTGTTTTTTTATGTGAGACAATATAAGGAACCATAAAGTGATACAAGACATAAACAGACAATCACATAAATAAAAATAAAAGAGTCAAGTAAAATAAAACTAGCAGTTCCAGTTGGGGTTGATAGTGATACTCTGAAGGGTTAATCATTGGGGAATAAAATGCGATATAATACTTATGATGACATTTTGTTTAGTCAAACCATCCATCTCCCCCTCTCTCTCTCTCTCTCTCCCTCTCCCCCTCTCTCTCTCTCCCTCTCCCTCTCTCTCTCCCTCCCTCTCCCCCTCTCTCTCCCTCTCTCACCCTCTCCCCCTCTCCCTCTCTCTCTCCCTCTCCCCCTCCCTCTCCCTCTCCCCCCCCTCCCTCAGGTGGACCTGGGTCAGGAGAAGATGGTGAGTGGTCTGGTGATCCAGGGGGGAAAGCACCGTGACAGGAACGTCTTCATGAAGCGCTTCAGGCTGGGACACAGTCTGGACGGAGAGGACTGGACCGTCATCAAGGAGGACAACACCACCCGGCCCAAGGTGGGAGATACATACAGTACTCTCTCTGTGTCCCTCTCTCTCTCTCTCTCTCTCTCTCTCTCTCTGTCTCTGTCTCTCTCTCTATATCTCTCTCTCTCTCTCTCTCTCTCTCTCTCTCTCTCTCTCTCTCTCTCTCTGTCTCTCTCTCTATGTCTCTCTCTCTCTCTCTCTCTCTGTCTCTCTCTCTCTCTCTCTCTATCTCTCTCCCTCTATCTCTCTCCCTCTATCTCTCTCTCTCTATCTCTCTCTGTCTTTGTCTCTCTCTCTCCTCTCTCTCTCTCTCTCTATCTCTCTCTCTCTATCTCTCTCTCTATCTCCCTCTCTCTCTCTCTCTCTCTATCTCTCTCTCTCTCTCTCTCTCTCTCTCTCTCTCTGTCTCTCTCTCACTCTCCGTTATCAAGGAGGACAACACCACCCGGCCCAAGGTGGGTCACACATCTACTGAGATACTGTGCATTCAACATGTTCATTCAATTTAGTGGGAAAATGGCCCAAGCGTAGCGAGACCCCTCTTCAACAAGGTCTAGGGACGCTTCTTTGATCCACTTTTGGTCCGAGAACGATTGCAGTGTTCTCACTTGCTCAAACGAACCGCAGAAAATGTGGAAACAAACCCAAGTTCAAATCAATGAAACAAATTCAAACATTGGCAGGCTCTGATTCTGATCTCAGACCCCTCTTCCTCTCCTTTGTTCCATTGTAACTAGTGGGACGTCCTCTTGTATGTTATCCAGATGACAGGACACAGGACAGAGGAAGTGGTCAGACCGTCAAACATGTTGATTTACTGAAGGCTGTCTTCTAAAAGCCCTAACGTCCTACTCATACTCATTTTGACATCGAGTACTAACTTCCGGGAATATTTTGTGTATGGATCGAGAGGATACTTTTTTTTTCTACTCAACCGCCCCACAATGCATTGCGTCTTTTCAAACGACACAGATGTATTTTTTTATTCTGTATACTTCAGTGTAAACGGTCTGACAAACTTCGCATACACAATCGATGGTTAAGTAGACAGTATGTAGTATATATACATGTTGAGTATGTAGGAGGGAGGACGTTAGTAGGGCTTATCACAGCCAAAGATCTAGATGCTACGCTCACCCTTTACCCTGAAAGCTCGAGACACTGCAGCTTAAAACAAATCACTTCCATACTTTGGTTCAACTGTGATTTATGGCCGTTTGCGTCCACAACAACAATTCTACTTCGGCAACAAAAACTTCTGTCTAGTTTCTTGTTCTCATAGATTTTTTTGTCCACACGGTCACTACACTCATAAATCAGGGAGAAGGAAACCAATGCAGTTGTGTGTGTGTGTGTGTGTGTGTGTGTGTGTGTGTGTGTGTGTGTGTGTGTGTGTGCGTGCGTGCGTGCGTGCGTGCGTGCGTGCGTGCGTGCGTGCGTGCGTGCGTGCGTGCGTGTGTGTGTCTGCATGTGTGTGTGTGTCTGCGTGTGTGTGTGTGACGGAAAACATTTTGATCTGTGCTATGTCCATGTTCATGTCCAAAGGAATATGCTCTGGTATTGATTTCCTAGCTTTTGCCGACTTCTTTTCCTACTTTTATTTTATGTTTCGGCTGCTAATCAAAATGAATGCTAATGCTAATGCTAATGCTAATTTGTGTTTGATTTATTCTGAATAAGTTGAGCACTGATTTAGACCAGACTGAGCGTTTACCAACTTTATTTTAGGGCCTCTTTTTAGTCTTTTTTTTATTTTATTAATGCAGTGTTTATCTTTGTCTTTACTTAATCTGCGCTATGTAAATTAAATATATTATTATTATTATTATTATTATTATTATTATTATTATTATTATTATTATTATTATTATTATTATTAAATCTCATCCAGGCCTCTCCATATCTCTCTCCGTCTCCCTCCTTCAGATATTCATGGGGAACCAGAACCACGACACCCCCGAGCTGAGGTCAGTGGGTCCGCTACAGACGCGCTACGTTCGGGTTTATCCAGAGAGAGCCACTACCGAGGGGCTAGGGCTACGACTGGAGCTGCTCGGCTGTGAACTGGACGGTGAGTGGCAATTATGATTTTAACCCTGATATCGAATTTATCTAATACAATGGTTTTTCAAGTCACAGTGGCTAAACTGACTTCATTCATTCAATCATTCATTCATTCATTTCATCTTCATTTTGAACATAAACAATTTAAAAAGCAAGTATGACACATCATAAAAATACAAATAACAAAAGACTACAGCAATTATAAAGTCTCATAACAATATTTATAGAATAAATGTAGTTTCTGTGTCCGGAAACGAGTGGGAGGAAGCCGGAGCTCATGTATGTCCCCTACACCCCTTATTCAACTGCTCACAATTATAGTCTTAAACAACTATTTACATAATGTGCATCAACTTATTCATATTTAAACAATTTACAGTATTTTTAAAGACTTCATATAAAAAATGTAACATAATCAAATTAAAAAGGTCCAAATAGTGATTGGTTAGTGACGCGCTATGTTCGGGTTTACCCAGAGAGAGCCACTACCGAGGCGCTAGGGCTATACGGCTGGATGGTGAGTGGCTGAACTGACTTCGTTTAAAGCTGGGTTGGAGGATTTTGGGGAGAAAATGGCAGTTGGGATAGAGATTCGAATCCAAATACCTCAACCGCTCCACTTGTTCTCTTTGGTCCCTCCCCTATGGTCCCTCCCTGACACGCTCTACACACCAACAAAGTCGTGTCAAAGTGAATGCACAGTCCCAACAGCCAATAAGAACAGAGAGTCGGAGGCTTGCTCTGATTGGTCAAAGTGTACGGCTCATGTTAACTTTGACCAATCAGAAATCACATACCCCAGCTTTAACAAGTGGTAAAAAAAAAAACATAAAAAAGAAACTGAATGCTGAGTTGTATCTTCCCTGATCTATGCGATATCCATGAAGCGCTCAAACATAATACCTGAAAGATACATGTACATTTATTATTGTAATCCTTATATCTAATGTATCTAATATAACGGCTATCAACTCATGAAACCTAATAAAGGATACATCAGAATAGCAGAAATCTTACACATATTCGGCTACAGGCTGAAACACATCTCTCGTTTGGCTATTTTGAAGCTAATCTTGTGCGTACATGATTCTTGCTGTTATGGGTTTGATGGTCGAATGCACTTATCAGTTTGGATAAAAGTGTCAGCTAAATGAAGTGAAATGTAATGTAAAAAGATATGTAAAGAGCAATTTAAAGTGAATACCAATAGAAGAGCTGTAGGCATTTGTGTACACTTTTTCTAGTGTGTATGCCAAAATTGTATGGAGACACAGAGGGAAAATGTTCAGCATTCAAACAGCACTGTCAGAAGCATTTGCATTTGCCGACAGTTAAATCAGCGAGTGAACAGTGAAGAGCTTACACTTCAGTCTGCCGCTTATCTGTAATGAGAGAGTGAAAGGCTGACGCAGGCCAAGGCCGGCTGCTATCTCTACTGCTGCAGTGGTCAGAGTGTGTGTGTGCGTGTGTGTGTGTGTGTGTGTGTGTGTGTGTGTGTGTGTGTGTGTGTGTGTGTGTGTGTGTGTGTGCGTGCGCGTGCGTGCGCGTGTGCGTGTGCGTGTGTGTGTGTGCGTGTGTGATGAGTAGAGTTTTACTTCAGAGAAAGAGACAATACACAGACACACCCACACACTCACGCACACTGTCACAGGAAAATATGACATAGTCGCTTTGATCAGAATGCTACAAGCACGCACACACACAAACACATGTACACACTTTTTGAATGCACCGCAAACCATACGTGTGCACTTAAAGATACAGAAAAAGCCCACACACACACACACACACACATAAACACCCATTTACCAACTAATCCATATCCCTACTCATTAATGTACGATAAAGCTTTGAACCACAATTAACTGAACCACAATTAATGAGAATTATTAAATATTAAATATCTAAAAGCCTTTCTAATAGAGGGCGCTAGACGTAAGATCACTTTAAGTAAGAGTTTGTTTGGATTAATCAAAACAACTGCTTTTCAAAGAAGGGAATCTGTCATTTGAATAATTATTTTCCTGCTCTCACAAAACCTTTGTGTGTGCGCGTGTGTGTGCGTGTGTGTGTGTGTGCGTGTGTGTGTGTGTGCGTGTGTGTGTGTGTGTGTTTGTGTGTTTGTGTGTTCAATCTCAGCCGTTTAATGAGGTTGGTTTTCCTTAGCTTATTTGTCATTGTTGCCGAAGCTTCTTCAAGCCTTCAGGTTAAATATACTCTCCTGACATTTATGCTGTTGTGAGAGAGCGAACCACCAACCCACTCAAAAACGCTGCAGACATGTTTTTTTTATACAAAGTTTAATTATAAGCAGCGGACCATCTGGGGATTTTATTCAGTAGCTAACATATGCTAATTCAAGTTCAATTTGCTTCATTTTGATTAGAAGGAAAAAACACATCACTAGACATCGACTGAGTGTGTGATAGAATTTAATAAGATACAAGCGATTATGTTAGGATTAAGTCGGCTATTAAATCTTTAAGAATTAAAATTACAATCAATGATTGAGGTGTTCCGGTGGCGTAGTGGATAAAGCGTGTACCATTTTGGCTCTTGGGCTTTGTTGCAGTGGTTGCGGGTTCAAATCCGACCCGTGGACCTTTACTGCAGGTCATCCCCCTCTCTCTCTCTCTCTCTCTGTCTCTCTGTCTCCCCATTTCAACTTTGTACTATCTAATAAAGCTTAAAAATGCCAAAAAATAATCTTTAAAAAAAAAATTACAATCGAAAACAATTAGTTGAGACACTTGAGTTTAGAAGTGTTGTCAGTGAGATGTATCTACTTGTCAACCTTATATATCTTTATAACCTTTATAACGTAATATATCCAAATGAGACACAATTCTCTTTCATAAATAATCCATGCACTTTGAACGCAGTGATCAACAACCATTGGTCATTTGAAAACGTCATCTTCAAAGTAGCAATGATGCGGTCAACTCCTTTTACATTGTTGAGGAACTTCTTCAAGGTACCCCAATCAAATAAATCAGGAAATAAATAAAAATAAATACATTTGCTTCCCATTTCAGTTTATTTTTCCGCGATATGCTTGACTGTATTGTTCAGATTCAAGCAATTAACCATTAACATTTTGTTCTTTTAGAAAATCTGTATTATCTTTAAGAAAAAGAATTCCATTGTTAAGATTCATATCATTAAATAAGTGTTATACATTGGCCCATTCAGACCAAAAGTCCCTTATCTTCATCACGTATATTCAAAGTAGCTATGAGGCGCTCAGCTCTGTTATTTTTGAGAAACTTTCTTTAGGATTTCCTTTTCAAATAACTCTATAACATATTCCTTTGCAGTAGTACATGACTGGACTTTTCAGTTTCAAGCACTAAAACCATTAAAACATTTTGTTCTTCTTTTTTGTCTTTGCTCAGTCAGCGTCCTTTAACCCTGCAGACTCAGCCCTCTTTAGTTCTTAGGACATCAGAACATGATACTCCCTGAGCTGGGACATTAAGGGGCGGACTGCCAACTGTTTCTAAATCCTGGTTTCTCATGTGAAACGGGGAAGGGGAGTTACTGATGTCCTGAAAAGATTCTTGAAAGAGTTACTGCAAGTTATGTACTTGTAGAAATAGGGCCAAACTGACATGAATTATTTTTCTTTGGGGGGGAGGGGGGAGTGGGGGGGGGGATTCAGATTTTTAACTGATACAGTCAAAACCAAAATTATTCATACACCTGGCACATTTTGACTTAAAGTTACTTTTATGAAACCAGCAAGCTTTCAAACCATCTTTTCATCCATCCCTCCATCCAGACATTACTACCACTGCTCCCCCCACCACGCCCATGGCCTCCACTGTTCCCATGACAACATTTGGAGCAACGACCACCGCCCCGGTAACCGTCCCCATGACGACGCAGGGATCGGACTGTGAGAAAGGAGAACAGGACTGCGCCATGGTAACAGAGGCGCCCTACGACTATGACGCAGCAACAGGTAAACTTACTACAACAACCCTCTAGTGTGTGTGTGTGTGTATTTGCGTGTATTTGCGTGTGTGTGCGTTTGCGTGTGCATGTCTGTGCCTGCCTGCCTGCGTGCGTGCGTGTGTGTGCGTGCGTGCGTGCGTGCGTGCGTTTGTGCGTGCGTGCGTGCGTGTGTGTGTGCGTGCGTGCGTGTGTGTGTGTGTGTCCCAACCCTCCTCTAACCTCTGACTGTCCCATCTGTCTGTAGCAGGAGGAACCACAGCGCCCGACCCCATCATGGACTTCATCCCAGGTGAGAATTATACATCGCAATCTGTCACC
>CM049406.2:5740000-5835000 GCA_026929865.2 Hyperoplus lanceolatus
GTGAATGAGTACGCGTCTCAACTGCGGCGAGTGACTGGGCGGGGCCTAATGTGTATGAGATGCGCATACGCGTTTCCACTGTTAATGGGTATGTGGATAAGTGGTCTCAAACCACCTCCGAATGTGGATAATTTCAATGCGCATTCAATGCGCATTGAGCGTGTTTCCACCTGTAGTTAGCGCGATCGGATCCTAAAAACCACATATTAATGCCAGGTGGAAACAGGGTCTATGGTATTCTGACCACATGTATTGGGACCATCCTAAATCTTTTTCTACCATACTAAACAGCAGGGAAGTATGGCGATAGGCATTTTGGAACGCTGCCTATGTCTTTCCATGTTTTACTATGCAGCTGTTGAAAGCCTGTCTAGCTCAGAACCTCCTTTGCTAGAAGATTTATATTTTTAACCGCTTTAAGCTTTAAATAACAAGCTGTGTGTGTGTGTGTGTGTGTGTGTGTGTGTGTGTGTGTGTGTGTGTGTGTGTGTGTGTGTGTGTGTGTGTGGGTGTGGTGGGTGTGGTGGTGTGTGGTGTGTGTGTGTGTGTGTGTGTGTGTGTGTGTGTGTGCCTGCGTGCGTGCGTGCGTGCGTGAGTGAGTGTGTGAGAGTGTGTGTGTGTGAGCCCAATGATTTAACTAGTAAATTCCCGTTGGACACATGGCCTTATTCTTACTATGAAGGACAGAGAGTTTGTGAACTCTGTTGCAAAGTTGTGTTGCTATGTTACGCCCGAAGCCACTCAATCAATGATGCGTTTTGGGACTGACATAAAACAAAGGCAAATTGAGCAGTTGACATTGTTTTTTGACAGTAACAAGCGACCTCAATAAACCTCGTTGGAATGTCCTGGGCTGGTCAGGGTAGGAAGCAATAGCAAAGAGATACAGACGAACACTGTACGAATGAAAACGTTAGGAAAACTTAAAATTTCAAGACAGTAGGACAGTAGGACTTGAATATTTTTTTAGTCCAACTCAAACTATTAGTTTGAAGAAAAACCGCCAACATGAGCCAACTAAATATCTTTTATTGAAATGACTTGTGATTCATACGTATGAATGAACGTAACATTTTGAGTTCTACATACTAAGAAGTTCAAGACATAACACTTGTGCTAACTAATTCTCTGTCATAGAGATAACAAAACCAAGTTCAAACATTAAACCTGCAGTGTGTAGAATTTTGGGTTTTATTTCCTAGCAGATTTTGTAGAAAGTAATTATTATATCCATAAGTACATTTCATTTAGAGCATAATAGCTGAAAAGGGTCTCATATATGTCCATATTTCTGCATATTTTGGACCAAGGCCTAGTGCCGCCATCTTGAAAGTGTCATAGTTGGAATGTCATCAGGTGCATTGTTTAAAATTTAGAATTGTTCTTGTCCTTGAAGGCCACTGTAGCTTCTGTTATTATTCAAAAAGGGTTGGGGTTACCCAGGGAGCGTTGCATTCTAGAACTTTCTTGATGATGTCATATTACACACTGCACCTTTAAACCATGTTAGAAACTGTCTGAAAAGATTTCTCTATAACAAAAAAATAAGTTTGGAAGTCTTCGAATTAGAACTCCAAACTTGAAGTTAGATATCATATGAATAATAAGTTATCTCAACAAAAGCATGTATAAGTTGGCTCAAACGGAGGCTGTTTGGCTTGATGTAGTTGGCCTCAAAACTTGAAAAGTCTAGTGCAGTTGCCTTGACAATGTGATTTCACGTGCTAACTTCTACAGTGTGTATGACAGACAGAAAATCTAAAATGCAATTATTAGATCATGACTAAAATATTGAAACTGAAACCCCCAAGATCTGTCTAAGTCCATATAAAAAAACAAGGTTAACACACCAAGGTTATAAAATATTACTATTACCACAAAGGAATGCAGAAAAACTCTACTTATATTCAGTGGCTGCTCTGTATTGTCTCCACTGAACTCAACAGAACATTCAAATATGTTGATCCCTACAACACTTTGAAAAATGAATGAATGGGCGTCCTTGAAAAACTTTTTTGAAAAACTGTCTTTATGTTTTAAAGAAATACAGCTCTGAAATGGATTGGTAATGCCTCAGCTATCTGGCCTTCTCTATTCAAAGCTGCAGTGATGGATACGTGTGTGTGTGTGTGTGTGTGTGTGTGTGTGTGTGTGTGTGTGTGTGTGTGTGTGTGTGTGTGTGTGTGTGTGTGTGTGTGTGTGTGTGTGTGTGTGTGTAGTGGAGACAGCAACAGCACTGCAATGAATGGTGTCACCTTGATTTCTTGACATAAGCAAGAACGCAAGTTAAAAAAAATAAAAAATGAGCCCTTCGAGATGTCAAGTTATATCTTCTCCTCAGGCAAGCGGATATATAAGAAAACATCTGTAAATACCTTGAGTTTGAAATCTGTGTGAATGTGTGAGGCTTTTTATTATGAACAGTTACATAAATGTTATCTAACTTTATGAATAGACACTTGAATGCTTCATGTACCCTTGGGTTTTAGGAACATTATATTGTGACAGTAGAGTTTTCTTAATCAGTTTAATGTCTCTTTTTTATTAAAAATGTATGAAAAAGGCCTTATTTTGAAATTATGGTCAAATTGGGTGTTTTAAAAAAGAGTCAACATTTCTGCAGTGAAGTGTGTCAGGGGAGCTCCTTAAAGCCAGGCAATGCAGTTGAATAGGATACATTATGGAAAGTTTAGTTGATGAAAGCGCTTTAGAAGTTGAGATTTTATGTTTTGATTATGAACAAAAAACTAATGTTGAGACAATGGTTGTTAAAGCTGGTTGTTTAGGGAAAATATACAGATGCAAACAGACAAGGTTTAGTCGAATAAACACCTCAATTTACTTTTTATTTTTTGACCTTTTATTGATACTAGACAAGGCAAGTTTATTTCTATAGCACAATTCAGACACAATGCCACTCAAAGTGCGTTACAGGGTCTAGTAGTTACTTGTTACTAGAAATAAGACATATTATGGAAACAAAATAGCCAAAAAAATTCTCAAAACTGATTATTCCCTTTGCTTGCAGTGTCTCCCATTTAAAATAAATCATCACACAACTAATTCTAACCTTGTCCTTTGCTGCCCCCTTCAGGCGGACTTGGGAACTTTATCTACATGCATGATGAAAGTGCTTTAGAAGTTTAAATTGTACATGTTATACCTTTGATCTATCCTAGTATGAATATGAAAGAAGACATGTTATGGAAGCAAATTAGACAAAAAATCTCTACATCAATTTCAAGCACTACTTTTGCCTGCAGTCTCCCATTTAAAAATCACCACACAACTAATTCTTACCTTGTCCTTTGCTGCCCCCTTCAGGCGGACTAGGGAACTTCATCTACATGCAATTAAGAGACGACGACCCTCCAATTAAACCCGGCCAAGAAAATCACAATCAAAACCACGAAATTGATTTAAACGACGAAGATGATGACAATGAAGAATTGAATGAGAAAATGGCGATTCTGGCTAGTCTGCCCATCACAGCCACAGACGCAGACCTGTGCATGTCTTTCTGGTACCACATGTTTGGCGAGCACGCGGGATCGCTTCACGTCAAACAGCGGAAGGAAACGGAGGGAGAGCAGATGCTGTGGATGGTCAGTGGTCACCAGGGAAACCGATGGAGAGAGGGGCGTGTCCTACTGCCGCATTCAAGCGTCTCATATCAGGTATGGTGTTATATGTCTTTTATTTTTTATTTCAAGTTTATTATTATGTTGATTTTATTTTGCCTTCTAGTTTAGCCTACTGAATGCACTATGTTCAGCACTTTGGTCAGTGCAAACTGTTATGAATACATTTGACTTACTTACTTACTTACTTACTTACTTACTTACTTACTTACTTACTTACTCACTTACTCACTTACTCACTTACTCACTTACTTACTTACTTACTTACTTACTTACTTACTTACTCACTCACTCACTTACTTACTTACTTACTTACTTACTTACTTACTTACTTACTCACTCACTCACTCACTTACTTACTCACTTACTTACTTACTCACTCACTTACTTACTTACTTACTTACTCACTTACTTACTTACTTACTTACTCACTCACTTACTTACTTACTTACTTACTTACTTACTTACTTACTTACTTACTATAATACAGATGAGTGGGTGTGTGTTAGAAATTACACTGAAATGTCTGACTGTGTGTGTGTACTATATGTTTGTGATTTAAGAGTATTGTTCTTTTGTAAAATAAGAATGACTTTAAATTATTACTAAAGTAGTAGTTTGTAGTTGTGTTTTTGAGTTTAAAGTCAAAGGTGTAGTTTGTAAAGGAAATTTAAGTCTCAGACAATATTGAGATGTTTTAAAGATCCGGTGCAGTTTTAGTCAGGGACCAATGCAATCTAGAATCTCACCACTAGATGACGCCAAAAATACTCCAACACAAACAGACATAAACAACAACTTATTTTATGTATCTCATGATAAATATGCATTTAAAATTGGAAAAATATATATCAATGTAGCATCTTAGCTAGACCAGTAGTCTAACTCTTTTTGACTGTATAAATGACTGACCGTGTGTTGCATATTTTCATGTTTCTTTCTTGGCATTCAGTCAGTGGAAAAGAAAGAAAGAATTTCATTGAAAGGCTGAGAACACGTTTCTTATTGTGTATTATGACAAATAAACACTTTGAATTTGAATGTGTTGTTTGTAGGTGGTGGTGGAGGGTGTGGCAGACAGACGCAGTGCGGGTCACATTGCCGTGGACAACATTCAGATCATGGATGGAATCAACGCTGAAGACTGCAAGGGTGAGTATTCTAAAGTTAGGCCTCACTTGGGATATAGCTATGGACTTCAGTGTCTATATAGAAATTATTACGATCATCAGGCTAACCAAAGCTACAGTTATATTATCAAGTGGTTCGCACCCCAAAAAATAATAATGAGTACTAATGAGTTTTTGGTTTCACAGTTCCTTAAGTTAATCTAAGTTTTGTTGCCTTTTTGTTTAGATGCTCCGTTCAATGGTGTTACGTTTAGTTTTGTGTTGTATATAAATTCAGTGACTGTGTTTTATTTTATCTGTATTTTTTTTTTTTCACCTCCAGATCCAGATGCTCCGACGTCTCCACCAACTGAGATCTTCATCTTACGTAAGCACAATGCCGGATCTAGTTTGGTTATTTTGGTGTCTATATGTTAATTTCTAGTCGCACACTCATGTTTTTGGGGTGGTGGGTTTATTTCTATGGATACATCTCCAGTCTCCACACACTTTTCTTTCCCTCCACATAGTGAATTTGGCTAAATAAACCAAGTAGTAACCAACTGTAAATGCTTTGAATGGGAGGGATATCAATGTTGAAATCTAGAATCTCACCACCAGATGCCGCTAAATACTCTGATATTGCTTTAAGTTTCTGTTGCCAAAAAGAAAAACTACAACTTATAATGTGTCGAAAAACAAAAACTACAGAAGCAGTTGGAATAAGTTTAGTTTGCTACAAGTGAATACAAAACAAGTGTTCAATATTACAAAATAAAATAAAAAATGATTTACTTACTTGTTTACTAAATGTTGTATTTATATTTGCCACAAGTGATTACAAAAAGTGTTTAAACAAAAAAATCACAAAATGAAAAATGAAATCATCTCAAACTTTCCCTCTCTCCCTCCTTAACAGCGATGGACCGTTCCCAGGACTCCAGTGAGCTCGGCGGTGCCGGTAACATGCTGAAGACCCTCGATCCGATCCTCATCACCATAATCGCCATGTCGGCTCTGGGCGTCTTCCTGGGGGCCATTTGCGGCGTGGTCCTCTACTGCGCCTGTTCTCAAGGCAGCATGACAGAGAGGAACTTATCCGCACTGGAAAACTATAACTTTGAACTGGTGGACGGCGTCAAGCTAAAGAAGGAGAAAATGAACGGACAGAGTAACTATTCAGAGGCGTGAGTGACGGTTGAAAAAAATAGTTTAGAAAAAAAAAAAAAAAAAAAGACGGAGCGGCCATTTTTTTGGATCAATGGCTCCGCATTGGACAAGGACAAGTCATGTGACGTTGATTTCAGCCAATCAAAACGCGAGGATGGAATGTTGGAATGGAATGGAACACAAGGAAAGCCACCAATGAAATGGAACGGCAGGGCAGGGTGGGCTATAGACCTAAAGTGAGACAATTATGTCATTATTTTTTTTTCTTTCTCAGGAGCGGCAGTGGAAGGGACTGAAGGGGGGCACTGTGTATAAAAGAGTCTGTACAGCAACACAAATAGTAAAAAATATGAGAAGAAAGAAAAATTATTTGTTTTTCGGTCGTGCTTTGTTGATTTCATGTTGATCACATGCTGGTGTTGAGACCAATTCAGATGAAAGTATTGTGTGTGTGTGTGTGTGTGTGTGTGTGTGTGTGTGTGTGTGTGTGTGTGTGTGTGTGTGTGTGTGTGTGTGTGTGTGTGTGCAAACATATGTCACATTCATAGCCTATACATTTGCATTTAGGTGTGTATGTGTCATTGAGTGTAGCTGTAGGCCTTTATGTGAGTATTACACTCGTGTTTATCTGTATACATGAGATGTGTGTGTGTGCATGTGTGTGTGTGTGTGTGCGCGCGTAAATGCGTGCGTGTGTGTGTGTGTGCGCGTAAATGCGTGCGTGTGTGTGTGTGAGGGCAGGTGCCATTTAGTGTGACCTGTGTCTAGCTCCTACAGTGCCTTTTATTATTTCTCAAACTTTTCTGTTGCCTTGTTTTTCGCTGGTTGTTTTCTCATCGGCTGGCCAGGGTTCCTATACAAAAAATATCTAAAAAAAACAAACAAATTTTGTACTTTTCGAAAAAATACAAATCCCAGCATTGCCGCGTAGGCCTACGGTCAAATATAACATGTTCTGGTGCATATCTAAAGATCTTAATAACAGTTGTAGGGCCTAGTGACTCCGATAAAAATTATTAAAAGTTAAGCCGTTAACATTTTTTGGGAAAAACAAAGGAATTTGAGAATGGGGAAAAATGTGTAGGGGCCCTGAATGCCTCCTTTTCATGGCACATTTCACATCCGACATATTGTACATAAGTTTTAATATATTTGAGCGCTTTTTTTCTATAGCAGAAGACACCAGTGCCGCAGTATCCTTTCTGTCTTGGAATCAAACTCGCCCCTAAATGCCCCAAAAGTTCTTTAAAAATGTACAGGAAATATACGTTTTAACAGACAAGAGTTTGAGTCACTTTTACTTGAACTTGTTTTGCCATTTTGTCAAATCTTGTCGTCGTTTGTTTTTTTGTTTTTTTTTCTCTGTTTGTGCTCTGGGTGTGAACGGGAAGAAAAAATTCTTAACGACGTGAAAGGCTTTTGAGATTATGTGATTACGGTGAAATGCATCGTGGGAAGTGAAGTTTTTCTGTACAGGGTAAAACGGACAACCTCAGCAACACGTCAAGGATGGATCATCGGGGTAGAAATAGTGAAATATCGACCCTTTGCTAACGATTATTGGCTAACGGCTAACGTTTCTTATCGGCACACACACAATGACTGTGAGAACTTTAACCACAAGTGTGTGTCCGGCCTTCTAAAAAAACTGACATTAAAGTGGGTATTCGAAATCAAAGACAAAATGCGGACTGTCTTGATTGATTGAAGACTTATTGTTGCCATGACAATGCTGTATTCTATATGTCAGTGCTATTCCTGTGTTTACTATCAGTGGAGAAAAAACTATTTGAAGGATCTTTTTTATGGAGCAAAAAATCAGGCCGAAGAGGAAGCAACACTAATCATACTGTACATGTCCCACCATTGACCCTTGAGCTAAAGTGGCTTGGTTACAACACACACACACACACACACACACACACACACACACACACACACACACACACAAACACACAAACACACACACACACACACACACACACACACAATTAAGTCCCATTATTTCACACAAAAAAGATGATTGTAGCAAATGAGAGAAGAGACCCACAAGAAAGGAACGCCTCATAATAACCATCTGGCTTGTTATTTTCATTGAATTATTTTTTGGAAAAAACATGAAAATTTACTTAAAGAAAAACAAATTGTATTTCTTTTTCTGTGGTGTTGTTAAATTATAATATTATCCCCATTTTACCCAATTACTTTCCATTTGCAGGACTATTTCCATTGCTGTTATCATTACAAAATGTTTTTTTGTATTGTCCTGTTATCTGCAGTGACCATTGTCCTCTTACAGAAGGGATTTCAACAATATTACAGGACATAAAAAATCACTTTGATAAATTCTGGTATTTTTCGAAAATAGACAAAAATTTGGTTTAAAAACCGCTAAGCATCAAGCCTTATAAATACTGTACTAATAACACTGCTTTGTTGTGTTTTGTGATACTGGTCACGTGTTCATAGAAATGTGTTCGGAAAGACTCGAGTCACTAACTCATTGGAATCAATCTCCAACAGATACATTTGAATGTCACCTCATTGATAATAAACAGGGTAAATCTCACTCAATGTTCTTCTTTGACGGGCAAAACCTACAGATAATTTAAGCATTTAAGCCAATTTCTGTTCCCTGTTGCACTGCACTGTTGAAGTTTAATCTGTCCACTTTATATTGTAGCATTATTTGGCATCTTAGGAGCTCAAAAAGCTGTTTGAAAGTTGTCAATATAGTAATCAGTTCCAAATATTTCCTTTAAGCTATAGTGCGTAACTTCTGTCGCCCCTTCTGGATTTCACCTTCTGCTGTATGTCCAGGTTTTTTCTTAGCAGTGGAATCAACAACTGAAACATTTATTGGGCTGTTGAAGGGTGGCACCAGTTTGTAAACGCTGCCATACTGAGAAATACAGAGAGAGAGTTTTTGTGGAGCTGATGTGGGCTTAATAAACTTTTTGTCTACTAGTTTGGCGATTGCTTGAATGTACCTGTCATTCATACTTCATACAAAAGTTACGCACTACAGCTTTAATAAGAGGCTTAAGAAGAGACACTCTAGTCAATCTGTTCAGTTTCTAACAAATTCTTGTCAGGGGAAAATTTCCAATCAAATTAAAAGGTGCTCCGACCATTAAAATGTGCATTTTTAGCTCCAAAAAAATCACATTGCTTCAATCTTATTTTGTTTTCTCAGCCAACATATCAACTCACACAGAAAATAACCAGACAGGATTATGGGTATAGAAATGTTAGAATGGGTTTCTTTCTACCAGTTTTTCAAAGCTCCTTTCCACCCTTTTTAAAACAAGAAAGGATGCTGCAGCACTAACATGTGAAAAACAAAATGTTGCACTGATATATTTAAAAGAAATAAATTCTGTGTTTATGATGTTGATTTATGAAAAGATAGAGAGAGAGAGAAAGAGAGAGAGAGAGAGAGAAGGAAGAAAGAGAGACAGAGAGAGAGAGAGAGGGGAGAAAGAGAGGAGAGGAGAGTGTTATTGTTAGCTCTTTTCAACACAGTTTCAGAAGACGATGTTATGATTCTGAATAAAAGTAAAAATTTACAGAGATGTTTTTCATTCTTGAAAAAAAAAATTCTTCTATTGAAACGTAACAGTTTGGATTTACTTGGTATAATATCACCTTGTGTTTTTTGCGTCTCTGATGTAAGTACGTGCCAATTTTTTGTTTTTCGGTTTGTTTGTTTGTTTGTTTTTTCTTTGTATGATAAGATGAAATATGTTTTATTTTCAATACTGCTTCTGTAATTTTTTGCTGTCTCAGAAAAAATTCAAGAAAGGAATTAAAGGTGCTACGAGGAACTTTTAAAATATTTCTGAAACAGTCTCATTTTTCCTCTGATGATCATAATTGACATGTAACAGCAAACGAGACCATGAATGCAAAGAATGCGATTTTTACATAGTGTTTCCTAATGCCTTTGTCATGGGTATACGCTCACCCAGGAACAACAGCTGGCGTAAAAAAAAAAACACTACCACTTTTGTCCAAAGGGGGTGCAAGAATTAACACAAACGGAAAGTTCCTCGGAGCACCTTTTTAAGGAAGTAAAAAATCAAATGGAAAAAGCAGTGAGGCCTTACGTGACTAAAAGTATTGTTTGTACTTTGACTATTTTGGTCAGCACCCACCCAGACTCATCCGTCTCTGTTGTCTCAGATCTATTACATTCCAAAGAATTGGATCAAATAAATGTTTTAATTAAACGCTCCTCGACTGTTTCTTTAATACCTATAGAGATATTTATATATATAGAGAGAGAAGTCATTATATTTCAAGAAAAAAAGTCAAGTTTTCAATCATGTATTGTAGCAGACAGATGAGAGCAGCCGTACTAACGTCCTCCCTCCTATATACTCAACATTTAAAGTATATACTACATACTGTCTACTTAACGATCGATTGTGTATGCAAGGTTAGTCGGACCGTTTACACTGAAGTATACAGAAGCAATGATGAATTTTAAAAAAAAACTTCTGTGTCATTTGAAAAGACGCAATGCATTGTGGGGCGGTTGAGTAGGAGAGGTATCCTATCGATCCATACACAAAATCTTCCCGGAAGTTAGTACTCATTCGGGTAGGCTATTTCTCGCCTATACAAACTCGCATACACAAGCACAACATACTCAAATTGGCGTCAAAATTAGTATGAGTAGGACGTTAGTAGGGCTTTTAGTATGAGCAGCAGGACGTTAGTAGGGCTTTTAGTATGAGCAGGACGTTAGTAGGGCTTTTAGTATGAGTAGGACGTTAGTAGGGCTTTCTGAACACAGCCTTGAGCTTTTCCTGCTGTTGTCACTTGTCTGCATGTTATAACCTGTTTTGACCACAGAGGGGCAGCGTTGCCTCTTGTAAAACATTTCTGTAAACCAGCAGCTTGTGCCAGACACACACTAAAAGCATTACATTTTACATATCACGAAAAACTATCCACTTAAACCCAGTGAATGTATCTTATTTGCTGCTTCTTTTAAATGGGTTTTTGCAACTATGGTCACTTTCGACTCTCCCAAATTGAAAAAAAACAACCTCTATGAGTTTCAATTTTAACCACAAGTATCTGTAATTATTTTTTAAAATCAAGATGTGTATTAACACCGTGTTGATATTTCTGAAGCTTCATATGAGATAATTTTTTTTAAAGATATTTTTTTGGTATTTTTGCATTAGACAGACTTGTGGAGACAGAGGTGAAATGGGGCAGAGAGGGGAAGACACGCAGAGAACTGACCCGGGTCAGTCAGCTGCAGGGCCTTTAAAAATGTCCTTAGTTGCAGAAACACCCTTAAACGGCAACTTTTATCTCCTCTCGTCTCTGTCTGATCTCATGTGAACTTCAGCGCTGCGGCTTTTGGTTGCAGTGAGGTTTCCTGCCACATTGACATTGGTGCCATGTTATGCTGCCCCTACAGGCTTTGGGCTGTGTGTGTGTGTGTGTGTGTGTGTGTGTGTGTGTGTGTGTGTGTGTGTGTGTGTGTGTGTGTGTGTGTGGCTACCCAGATGGTTTCGGTATCTTTGCTGTTGCACTTATGTACTGCCTCATTTCAGAGTTTAAAAGGGTTTTTACTGCAACAGTCTTTTATGTGAAGAAGCCATGAAGAAGAAGAGGGCAACGTTTCTCAAGTTGACTCCAAGAAGTTGCCCAACTTTTTTAGTTTCTGAAGCAATATTGATCTTGCTATTGATCTTGTATAACAGTGTGTGTGTGTGTGTGTGTGTGTGTGTGTGTGCGTGTGTGTGTGTGTGTGTGTGTGTGTGTGTGTGTGTGTGTGTGTGTGTGTGTGTGTGTGTGTGTGTGTGTGTGTGTGAGTGAGTGAGTGAGTGAGTGAGTGAGTGAGTGAGTGAGTGAGTGAGTGAGTGAGTGAGTATACAGATATGTAAGCAAAATATTTTGTATATAATAAAATAAAGTGTCCCATCCCATAGCTGATGTTACCATAAGCTATTCATAAGTCACCATAGGCCTGTGGTTGTGTTTGGATTGACCAGGTATGAATGTGTGTGAACGTGATACACAGTTAAACTCTCCCTGAGCGGATTACCAGAGGATATGCAGCTGGATGCTTCAGTGGTGATGTAAAGAAGTGTTGGTGATTTCATGTGTCATCGGACCAGCTGGCACCATCAGCTGCTGCAAACTCATCATACATTCTCAAAGGAGGAGACAAACACTTATCACCTGTTTTTTATTTATTTTTATGTTTTAATCCCAACATTAATGAGATTTCTTTATCCAATTTGCATTTTCTTTTCTGTTCATTTCACTACACTGTTTAACTTCAACATATACTAACAAGTTTTACTTTGGTTGACTTCTGATTTAGTGTGCTGTGTGATTATACATTCACACTACTCAATGATACGCTTTATCATAGCCTGAAAGATGGAAGTAGTCTTTTGAAAATAAATTGTTGTAAAGTTTGGGGCAACTGAGCCGATCAAAAAGCGTTACTTTATAAATGTTCCTTATTGATTAGGTCTCATTTCTTATTTTCTATTAAATTGAACTAAGTTATATTTGATCAAGGCATGCTTTTATTCCTTCGCTTAATATAACAGGAGACATTTTCATATTTACTCATTTTAATCTAAAGTTTAAGACAACCTTATTCATCTGCTTGAAAATGTAGTGTCCCTTGTTTATTTCACTATGTTCAGGTTGTTAAAATCATTTTATTTAACATTTATTTTACCAAAATTTGTCCAGATATATTTGGTTGGCCTACATTTGCAAATTTAATTTTTTTCTTCTGATATCGCCTACTTTGTAAAATGTCAACAAGGAAGGGTCACTAGCAACTGAAAGTGAACTTTTGACCTACTCGGTTTGCAAAGGAAGTGTGTAGGCGATGGGTATCTGCACCAGCGCTGCCGAAAACACAGGAAATACTCATGTGGTTGTGTATTTCAGTTTCATTGCCAAGGCCCAGGCTACAGCAATGCTGCCTCACCATGTTTAGTTATAAAGTCTATATGTTATGTTTACACAGGTGCAGTGTGTAATATGACATCATCAAGTAAGTTCTAGAAAGTTCTAGAATGCAAGGCTCCCTGGGTAACCCCAACCCTTTAGAATAATAACAGAAGCTACAGTGGCATTCAAGGACAAGAACTATTCTAAATTTTAAACAATGCACCTGATGACATTCCAACTATGACACTTCCAAAATGGTGGCGACAAGGCCTTGGTCCAAAATATGCAGAAATATGGACATATATGAGACCCTTTCTAATGGAAAAAATAATAATTCTAAAAAAAAAATGTCAGCTATTATGCACTAAATTAAACTTACTTATGGATATTATAATTATTTTCGACAAAATCTGCTAGGAAATAAACCCCAAAATTCTACACACTGCAGGTTTATATAGCCTACAATAGCCTACTTATTTTGATATGTCATTGTTACTATGTCGTTGTTTGGAAAAAAAATGTATTACCTACAGCCGCGGAAAAAACTAAGAGACCAGTCTGGATTTTTCTTAAATCTTTATCTCTACATTACTTTTTTCATTACATTGAAAATGCTCTAATTGACAATATTTTTATTGTGAATTTGGTAGAAATGTTGTCAGTAGTTTCATTCTACTAAAACATATGCCTCTAAAGAGAAAAACAAGAGACACTGAACATTTGGAGTGGTCTCTTAATTTTTTGTCCACCGCATCCTTTCTGAGGTGAGCTCGGTTCACTTCCGCGGCGCTTCCGGTGTGGGCGGTGTCTAAATAAGGAGAAGAAAAAAAACAGCTCTCTTGGACCGTGGCATTAAAAAAAAACTACTCCCAAGCACCACTAGTAACGTGTTCGGGCGAGCCGGACACTCCTTAGCTCTTATCTCAGATCCAGTATATGATTAAATGTTAGTTTTGGGTGAAATAGTCAGACGTTAACCTGGTTGGGACTGGACACGTTACGTTACGTAGGCAACAAGGCACGTCGCGAGCTGAAACAAAGCGTACCCTCATCATAACTGTTATCTAGCCCTTCGTCGCCTCAGTACCCGTTTTTTTATTTCGGTTAAAGAAGACGTCTTTTGAGGAAGGCAATGTTACTTTAAATCAACTGAAAAGGCACAATACAACGTCTTACAACGGTAAGTGTTGTTACTTTAACCCTAAATGTTGTGAATTGAACCATTCTGCCATGTTTTAGGGCGACTGAAAACACAGAAAAGGGAGAAAAAAATCAGGGGGGAGAGAAGTAGCGAGCGAGGAGTGCTTGTTTTATAGGGGCAAACTTTGGGTGTGGGTTAACGGCATTTGTCGAGTTTTAGCGTTAATAATTTCCAGATACAGTAGGGGTTTTCATTAGCATTACACGTGAAATAATGGCATATTTCGTCCTACATCTGAAGCTAGTGACAAAATACATCTTAAATCAATGAATTTAGCTGTATAGGCGAGAGAAAGAAGGCCATTAAGTTGCTTTCAGTAGCCTAGTGCTGGATAACTATTGTAGCAACTTTAAGAAACATTTTAAAGTCGAATCTACCAGATATGCTTTTAAAGGCTTTCAAAGATCCCAATAGCTGTTTACAACTCGCTGGAATACTGTTTGTCAGGCTAATATAGGCCCATGTTCAAACTTTCTGTGGCTCTCAACGTTACACTAGGTAGGCTACATTAACATATATTCATGTCTCGATTTGTGCTTCCCTTTTTCTTTTATCTTAGCCACTCCACACACTAGTACAGCTATTCTTATTTTAAATACACAACTGCAGTGCACACATTTCTCTCACATAATAATGTATTGTTAAATGTCCCTTTTAATTAATTTAATGTCTATGTTTAGGTTAATTGTAGCCTTTTGTTTATTTTGTGCACTGTCTGACCACAGCAAGATATTTGTAGCCTATGTGTGTGTGAACCTACTAGTTGACAATAAAACCAATTCAGATTCTCACATTTATAGACACTGAAGGCAGTTATTAAATGCACAGTGGTTTTGTTTTGTGGTGTATCTTTAGCATCCAATTACTTATAGCTACTGTAGGCCTGTCTAACGGCTTTGTTAAAAAGTTTTCTTGGGACGTTTGTGTAGTTTTGTAAAAGGATTAGCCTCAAAGAAATAGCCTTTTGATTGACAACAGTGAGACAAGTTATTTATTTTATTTAACCTTTTATTTATACTTGAGATGTCATTGAGGGGGTGACCCTCATTTGCAATGATGTCGAGAATCAAAAACAACATATTATTCACAATATACAACGCAAATACATCAAATACACAACAAGCTGGTAAAGAGAAACATTTTAGACAGAGGTGTAGAGTTGCATTGTTTATGAGTCATTGAGCCATGTCTTTGTTCTTGTGAAGTCTGGTTTTCTGTACTAATGCCTTCAATCATCCATCAGGATATTTTTGCCTTTCCGAGTAAGTTAAGGGACGATAGTATTTCAATGGCACCTGGTGTAGCTGCCTCCTGTTGGAATGTTGTCAAAGACTCTGGGTCCATATGTCATTCCTAAAGCTTTCACAGATGTCCTTCACATTAGTGTTTTGTATGAAGGGAGCGCTTAATTTAGGGCTCAGAAGTTGTTCTACCATTGGGGCGAGAAATACACAAAGAAGATAGAACTCTTTAGAAACAACATATGATTTTGTGTTTGCTTATGTCCTGTTCTTGTGGACTGTTTGATGCAGTTTTGTGGTTCATATTTTTTCAGATTATTTTGTTCTAGTTTTTTATCCAGATTTGTTCATTCCGAGTTAAAGGAGGAGTGAGTGATTCTGGAGAACGCTTGTTGTCAAAATCACTTTTTGTCCAAATCAGTGAATATCTCCTCATGATTTGCTACCTGTCTGTACTGTGTTATGTGCACTGAAAATAAATCTGGTTTCAGTACACAGGCTCTGTAAACTGGTATGTAAACAAAGGTAACACACCGTAGCTAGTAGCATAACCATTGTCAGCACAGTACGGACAGGTAGCAGATTGTGACAAGATATTCAGTATTCACTAATACATTTTATTTGGGGAAAATTATTTAAAAAAAAAAAAAACAAGCAAAAGTCACAAAACTCTGAATAATATCCTGATCCAAACCACAGCTGGACCCCAGTCTGGTCACAGTGAATGACTGAGTGTTTAAGCTGTGGTTAGGATAGAGGAAGACATCTCCATAGACAGCCATATTGGTTAACCAGAGTCTTGTCTAGCCTTGTCTCTAGCGTCTGCTCTGATTCAGGACTTTTGACTGTGCAGAATGTGAGTGGGACAAGATCGGTCTTGCTTCGCTCGTTTGCTTCCTGTAAAGGAATTGTAGCCTCGGGGGCCGTTATGTTTACTGACTCACTTCTCTCTCCCTTGTAAATCTCACCGGGAGACGCTTGATTTGTTTAACAGGTAATCTACTGTGTGTGCACCAAGTTCTTGCTGCAGGGCTTCAATCAGTGAGATGGGGCTGTTTAAAGTGCCTTGGGTTTAAAAGGTGGAGTCAGCGGTTCTGGAGAACGCTTGTTGTCAAAATCATCAGTGAATAACCCTAACCCCCTGTACTATTCACGATCTGCTACCTGTCCATACTGGTACCAAACAACAAATGTACATGTTGATACACAGCCTTGGCTCTGTGATCAGGCATGTAAACAAAGCTAGTAACAAAGCTATCAATAGGCTAGCTACCGATTAGCTATTTTGCTTCAACATATGTTTAAAGGTGCAGTGTGTAATATGACATCATCAAGAAAGTTCTAGAAAGTTCTAGAATGCAACGCTCCCTGGGTAACCCCACCCCTTTCGAATAATAACAGAAGCTACAGTGGCCTTCAAGGACAAGAACAGTTCTAAATTTTAAACAATGCACCTGATGACATTCCATCTATGACACTTTCAAGATGGTGTCACTAGGCCTTGGTCCAAGATATGCAGAAATATGGACATATATGAGACCCTTTCTAAGGGAAAAATAAATAAAAAATTAAAAAAAAAATCAGCTATTATGCACTAAATTAAATGTGCTTATGGATATTATAATTATGCCTGCCCCAGGGCAGCTGTGGCTACTATGGTAGTTTACCACCACCGGTATGACTGTGTGTGAACGAATTGAACCTGGAACCCTGTAAAGCGCTTTGAGTCAACAACATCGAAATAAAGCGCTATATAAATCCAATCAATTATTACTTTCTACAAAATCTGCTAGGAAATAAACCCCACAATTCTACACACTGCAGGTTTAAATATTGACAGCCTTATTGTCACACTTGCTACAGTAGCTACTGAAAACCCCATGCTACATGTTTTTTTGTAGAGATGAGTCTTAGCCTATAATATCAGTCATTGTTACTCGCTACTGTGCGTTGGTTTGAGCCCCTTTGTTTGCATGCCTGTTCACAGCGCCTAGGCTGATTTTAGTCAACAAGCATTCTCCAGAATGCCTGACTTCACTGTTTTAATTACCAGCCTCATGTCTTGGCTTTAAAGATTACATCATCTAATGACATAGTATTAGCAACAGCGCCGTATCAAAATGCAGAGACATGTACGACTTTGATCTAATGCAGCCTGCACATGTAGACATGAATGCAGATAATAATCAACCAGCCCGGGTTAATTGTAGACATGAGGGGGTGTGTGTGTGTGTGTGTGTGTGTGTGTGTGTGTGTGTGTGTGTGTGTGTGTGTGTGTGTGTGTGTGTGTGTGTGTGTGTGTGTGTGTGTGTGTGTGTGTGTGTGTGTGTGTGTGTGTGTGTGTGTGTGTGTGTGTGACTCCCTGTAGATCAGTGAGTCACTTCCCGTGGTTACACTGTTGTGATGTTTACACAGTGTGAGTGAGCAGTGCAGACACACACACACACACACAGCTAGGATCTGGGAGTGTCCCGGGCCAGAGTTAAGGGTCACTCAGTGTTACTCAACTCAACTCTGACTGTCAAACATGAGTCAATGGTGACGGGCATTTCCAGTGATGGCCAGACGGACGTTTGGGAGCGTTTGAGGATCTATATAAGATAATGATGATTCAAACTTTATCCGTTTATGGCTACTTCCCCTAGAATTCCCACAGACATAGGAAATGTCAAACTGCTTTGAGATTTTGAAAGAAACACAATCATGATTGGGAGCCAGTGATTCTGGAGAAAGCGTGTTGTCAAAATCAGTGAATATCTCAGCTAGCTGCGCCTTACAGAGTGGATTATTTATTTTCAGTGCACACACACACACACACACACACACACACACACACACACACACACACACACACACACACACACACACACACACACACACACACACACACACACACAGTAGGTACTGGTAGCGGATTGCGAGGGCAAAAAGTGATTTTGACGACAAGCATTCTTAATTTAATTTTGACAGTAGGAGTAACCAGTTTTAGGGTCCTAAATGATCATCAAACTGACCAAGTGAACTCCAGAGCCAAGTTGTGAATATTGTGGAACCAGCCTTGATCCCATATTCAGTGACGTAGTTTGTCCAGGACATAGTATGGATGTAGTTAAGGAGGAATGCGTTATCTCATCTCTCTGGGGAGATCGGGATCTCCTCCACATGACAGAGAAACCTTTAAACAGGTCCTGCTGTTTGTCCTATGACAGGCTGACTTTAACTCTCTCCACACAGTCAGTCTGCTCTGTCTGCTGGCTAGATCATGTGTGAGAATAGAATCTGTCGAATATTTACATGATATGGCTTGTAGATATAAAAACATGCACTTTTCATTTTGTCTGCTGTACATGTTTGAGTATTCGGTGTCCCTGCCGAGAGAGAGAGAGAGAGAGAGAGAGAGAGAGAGAGAGAGAGAGAGAGAGAGAGAGAGAGAGAGAGAGAGAGAGAGAGAGAGAGAGAGAGAGAGAGAGAGAGAGAGAGAGAGAGAGAGAGAGAGAGAGAGAGAGAGAGAGAGAGAGAGAGAGAGAGAGAGAGAGAGAGAGAGAGAGAGAGAGAGAGAGAGAGAGAGAGAGAGAGAGAGAGAGAGAGAGCTCTAACCACACCTCAGAATCACTTTTATTACATCTTATTGTACACAAGAGTAAAATTCTTAGAGCCCAAAATAAGATATATTTTTCTAAAACAACAATCCATAAAACCAATTCTAGTGGACACCAAAAATTCACATTTGAACCCCAAACAATAGAATATGTCCCCTTTAAGGTTCTGTATCAGGCATTGAGGCAGATGTGAGCTGGATAAAGAAAGTATTCCTGCATGTTGGCCGGGTTTCCTTTATGCTGCGTGTGCAGTCAGAAGTGAAGAGGGTTCTTCCTGATCCTTCAACAGCATTAAGAGCAGCGCCTGGGTGTGAGCGCTGAACTAAATCTGTTGTGAATACACAGCCTAGGTCCTGTAAACTGGTATGGTGCTGGCTAAGATGGGCCCCTTTGTTTACATGCCAGTTTACAGATCCTATGGCTGTGTATTAACACCAGATCTTTTACGGACAGGTAGCGCGGATCATGAGGAGATATTCACTGATTTTGACAAAAAGCGTTCTCCAGAATCACTGACTCCATCTTTAAATGTATTGGCGTCCTGCTGAGATGTTTGGGGCCCTAATGGACTATTACAAATCCTTTGTTTACCAGTTTACAGAGCCTAGGCTGTGTCTTTTTTCTTCTTCAGCGCACACACAGTTCAGGCAGGTAGTGATGAGTAGATATTCACTTATTTTGACACAAAGTGATTTTGACAACAAGCGTTCTCCAGAAACACTGACTCCATAAATGTATTGGCGTCCTGCTGAGATGTGTGGGGCCCTAATGGACTGATCTGGGCCGTGACTTCCAGCAGCAGGTGGGGGCCGGGTGGGCGAGCGTCTGGCAAACATAGCTCCACGGGGGGATGGGCACCACACTGATTTTATGGTCTAGCAGAGACCCACCCAGTGTGAACAGTGCTGACTTGTGTTGAGTAGAGAACCACCTTTCACCTTGAGAGATGGATATTACACCAGGATGCAAAATGAATGTGCCAGCTCTGGGACATTACAATAGTGTTTCCTCCTTGCACATAGCTGCCAGATTATAGGGATGGGTGATATCATGGCAAAACATATCATCATGATAATTTTTTCCAGCACCAGTTTGTAAACGCTGCCATACTGAGAAATACAGAGAGATATTTGTGGAGCTGATTGGCTAAATCAACTTGGTGTCAACTTGATTGGTCGATGGCTTATAAACATTCATTTATGTGAGAAAGTTACGCACTATGGCTTTAAATCTAAAAACTTAACTTCACAGATATGCTTTTTTATCTGTGTTAACAAACAATACAGGTTAGCTTGCCTTTTGACTGCTTGAAAATAACGTAAATCAAACTACAATCTGTGACTGCTACGTGATTTGGATCTGAAAAGTGATGAAGCCCAGTTTAAGACAGTCTCCGAACTATCATCAATCGGTACAAGCGAGGACATGCACAAACCTCGCACACACAATCGATGGTTAAGTAGACAGTATGTAGTATACATGTTGAGTATGTAGGAGGGAGGACGTTAGTAGGGCTTTTCGAACACGACCTTTCATAGTCTCCAAACGATGCCATTAATCGGTACAAACAAGGACATGTTGCAACACATCTAAACTGTTCATAGTGAGCTAACCCACCACCAGCATTAGTGAAGCATTGTGTTGTTCACCGCGCATCTTGCGAAACAAGAAACCACTGAGAAAGCAGAAAGCGATGTGGCACTTTCTGCAATTACTTCCAGGATAATTCTTCAGATGCACAAAGAGGAACCACACACTTCAGCTGTTTGTGTTTTTGAACTGCAAGCTCGATTTGTGTTAGAGTTGGTCCTCGTTCATTTATTTAGCTTATTTGTTATTTGTACCAACTCTGTCTTGCATACAAGCTGCACCCAAGAATGTAGTGCATTGTGAAACTTGCTAGTGAACTTCAACCTTCAATTTGAACTAAAAGGTGTGTGTGTGTGTGTGTGTGTGTGTGTGTGTGTGTGTGTGTGTGTGTGTGTGTGTGTGTGTGTGTGTGTGTGTGTGTGTGTGTGTGTGTGTGTGTGTGTGTGTGTGTGTGTGTGTGTGTGTGTGTGTGTGTGTGTGTGTGTGTGTGTGTGTGTGTGTGTGTGTGTGTGTGTGTGTGTGTGTGTGTGTGTGTGTGCAATTTGAACTAAAAATCCACTACCAGACGACTTGAAATAATCGCATTTGTTTTGACACCTCTCTGCTTATTTTTTCGACCATTGAATGTTCAACGGACACAACATGCTATGCTAACGGGAAACACTTTTTTCAGTTGCTCAGATTCAGATTCATATTGTCATATGCACCGTTACAGCACAATGAAATGTGCCTTTCAGTTCACACCTCTCCACGAAACATACAAGACAGTGACAATAACATGGGTGGACAGGAGATAGTGTAACTGCAGTTGTTATAAAGAAATATGTCAGCTGCAGAAATGCCTTAATGTGAAAGATTTTAGTTTGAAAAAAGTCCTCTTCCTAATTTTGTCGCTCCCGTTAACCTAATACAGTCTTTTTTTATTAAAGATTATTTGTTGGCATTTTCAAGCTTCATTAGATAGTACAGAGTTGAGATGGGGAGACAGAGAGAGAGAGAGAGAGAGAGGGGGGATGACCTGCAGTAAAGTTCCCACGGGTCGGATTTGAACCCGCGACCACTGCAACGAAACCTGGAGCCAATATGGTACTTGTTCTATCCACTATGCCACCAGAGCGCCCACCCTAATAAACCCTAATATTGATAGAGCTAAAAGAATACAGTGCAGTTTTTCAGAACCTAAATGACTGCGGGCCCTATCAAGAGGAAGTGTGACCCAGACTTGGCATGGTGAGTTTCCTTTAGTGAATGAGAATCGCTATCAGTAAACAAAGGAAGGGCTTTAGACGTTGTGTCGACACACGTCTGTACAGTCTGAGTCAATTCCCTCATGTTCAACTGCTTTAAGAGCCACTAAATCTGACCCTGATAACGGAAAACACTTTGAAAACGTGGCTTTGCAGTGGAATGTATGTCTTTTACGAGGAATTCTTTTTACCCTCATTGATTTTTAAATTGGATGGGCAGGAAATCTAACGCATCTCGTTCAGTTCTGGTGACTTGAACTTAAATATCTGTAGAACATTTTACTTGTTCAACAACAACAACTATTCCCAAACTTCCATCAGACATTATCTTTACAGGTTAGTGTTAAATGGACATATGATATCGTCTCTTTGATCACAGGCCCCTTGACTATGATGAAATTATCATGGTGATGAAACCGGCAATTTACACTCCCAGCTAGCAGAGGCAAGACAAGGCAAGTTGATGTCTATTGCACAATTCAGACATAAGGCCATTCAAAGTGCTTTACAGGGGAATGCTCTGTGTGAATTCACATCAGAGAAAGCATGTCTGGTCCCTGAGGAGTGTGGTTTTTAGACGGCAGATTGAATCACATCTCCTCTGACCCTTGTGAAGCTGGTGGGAGACAGTGGACCAAAACAACAGACATGACTTGGGTGCCCACCAAGATTTTTTTTTTATTATTACGAAGAATTTTCTTTTTACCCTCATTGATTTCATCATTTGGATGGTTAAAACTTAAATATATTAGTCAACCATTTTACTCTGTGCAACAACATCCATTCCCAAACTCAATCAGAAATGATCTTTTACAGGTTATAAATGGTCATATCATGCGACCGTCTCATGTCAATCACAGCCCCCCCCTGAATAGAATCAAAGTCATATCATATCAAAGTCACATCTCAGCAGACTTTGTTGTGATATCCGCCAATATCATATCATTGTCATTGTGATGAAATTATCATGGCATTGGTGATGAAACCGGCAATTTACACTCCCAGCTAGCAGAGGCAAGACAAGGCAAGTTGATGTCTATTGCACAATTCAGACATAAGGCCATTCAAAGTGCTTTACAGGGGAATGCTCTGTGTGAATTCACATCAGAGAAAGCATGTCTCTGATCCCCTGAGGTGTGTAGTTTTTAGACGGCAGATTGAATCACATCTCCTCTGACCCTTGTGAAGCTGGTGGGAGACAGTGGACCAAAACAAGGAGAGATGAAGAGTCTTGAGTTACTCTCGACTCTTCACAGCAGCTGTTGCAAGAAATTCCCGAACAAACATTTGTCTGGTTCACTCTGTGGATGATGCCACTGCTTGTGTTGAAAGCAAGGATATTCTATTAAAGTTTATTCTTTCTTTGGCAAGCAGGTAGTTTTGCTGTAGCAGCCAATAACACAATAATATTTTAATTTTAACTAATAATAATAATAATGGATTGGATTTATATAGCGCTTTTCTAGGCACTCAAAGCGCTTTACAGGGTTCCAGGTTCCGTTCATTCACACAGTCATACCGGTGGAGGTATTTTAATGTAATAAAAGCCGATAATGTAGTAACTTTAGCTAAGGATGTAAGGGCAGGGTAACATATTGTATCATATTGTATGAAATGTAAAGCCCACTGAGACAAATGTATTTGTGATTTTGGGCTATACAAATAAAACTGATTTAATGTAACTTGCCAATAACTTATTGATACATTTCAGAACCAATAACGTACTATTCTTGAACTCAATACATTACGGTTACTTTTTCTTCACATACCCATTAGGGGTGGGGAAGAAAAAATCGATTTTCCGATTAATATCGATTCTCTCTCGAATGATTCTGAATCGATTCAGAAAAGTTAATAATCTATTTTTTTATATATATATTTTTATTATTATTTATTTATTTTTTATTTTTTTTGTAAATACTAATACTTCCTACGCCATTGCGCATGCACACCACACATGTGCGAGTTGTTTCCAAAGTGGCTTCAAAAAGGCTGAGAGCAGCAAACCCATGACCTGCACCGGCTTTATCTCTGTTTACGATTTTGTATGAGAGCTGAATTCCAAGCCATACTTTTTGTACAATGTATTGAAATGACATAGAAAATAGATAATAGAATAGAAATCCTATAGAAACATGATTTACGAGATTAGAAATAAAATAAAACTGAATCTACTGAATTTAGTTTTTACATACTTCCATATTGTGTTGAAAGCTGCATTGATTATTGCACTGTTCATAAAAAGTCATATTTGTGACAAGAAAAGCTTTTCTCTAATACAATATTAGAGAAGGCATTTCATCTGTTGATTGTCTTTAATGATCATCACAAAAGTAGGAAGTGATTAGCAAACTCTGAGTAGCAAACTCAGAAGTGCATATAAATATATTTTTGAAATTCACACATGGGCATAAAAAATGTTTTGCATTGAGATGCATTGAAAATCGATTTTGAATCGAATCGTTGACCTCTGAATCAGAATGGAATCGTGAGGTGCCAAGAGATTCCCACCCCTAATACCCATATTAGATACATTCCAGTTTTAGCCTTCGTCTCTACTGTCTCTACTGTACTGGTGTTGGAAAGAGCTGAGCTGCTCTGCGTAGTGTTTGTGGAATTGGAAATGAAAAATCATGACAATGACATTAAACATTACAAACACAAAGTATGCGTTGGTCTCTGCCGTCCTCTCCAGCCTGACCATACAAAGTCATGAGTGGACCCAGTGTAATCCTGTTACTCTAAATATTAGGCTCTCAGCTCTGTCATCGCTAATACTAATAGCATGGGCCGCAGATACTGTTGAGAGAGAGAACGAGAGAGAGAGAGAGAGAGAGAGAGAAACAGGTTCAAATTCAAAATGGAGAATGAGAGAAAGACGTTGCATGTTTTTTTTTGCTTTACTTTTTTTAAAGATTATTTTTTGGCATTTTTATTTGATAGTGCGGAGAGTAGGGCTGGGTCAAAAAATCGATATATCGCGATACTTAGTTTCGTGATATCAGTATCGATTTTTGTAACAAAAAATCGATATTTTTTTTTATTGATTTTTTTTATGATTTTTTATTTTTTAAGGCTTTATTGACAGTGCAGAGAGGGAAATAAATGCAGAGAACAACCACGGGTCAGATTCAAACCCATGTCTGCTGTCAGGCCTGAGCCTCTAGGATACTGACTATTGAAGTTAAATCAGTTTTGTTTATAAGAACACTTAAGATTCACTGTGTCACAAAAGCACACTGATGTGTTTTCATTTTCAGTGTGTCCTGTACAGTTAGTACAAGAGTTAGTAAAGGAAGTTGTGAATTAAATATTTTTGACTTCATATGTGCAATTATCAATATAGTGTGCTGTTATGTTTGACAAGGCAACTTGTTTATGGAATATCGCAATATATCGTGATATACCAAGATACGCAATATATATCGCGATATATCGTATCGTGACCAGTGTATCGTGATACGTGTCGTATCGCAAAGTCCTTGACGATACCCAGCCCTAGCGGAGAGACAGAGATGAAATGGGGTAAGAGAGGCTACATGCAGAGAACGACCTGGGCCGGATTCGAACCCTGTTCTGCTGCGATAAGCACAGAGCCTTTATTGGGGGGGGGGGGGGTCTCTAACCACTACACCACTAGCACACCTGTTGCTGTACTTTTCTGTTCAGGAGTTGAAAAGTAAAAAAAAAAATTGTCCACATAAGCCAATTGCAATACAAGTTAGTTTTGCCTTGCATTGTGGGTGATCTATTTGTTTAGTAGGCAGTAGCTGGTTGAGTGACAAACCCAAGGCAGACTTCAGCTCAAAAGATTTCACGAGTCAGGAATTCTCTATCCAAAGAATGAAATGGACTGTTGATAAGAGATCATGCTGCTACGCTTTGCACAGACAGCAATGTGCTCAACTGTTTTAACTGATTGACAGATTTCTGACCTTTTTCTCCCTGTTGTCGGCCAACTTTTATGTTATGAAGAGGAGCAGTTAGTATGTTTCCTTTTTTAACCTGTATTTTTTAATTTTATTTGAATGTTTTATTTATTTAATTAAAATGTTTTATTTCTCATCTGCTTATGTATTTCATGCCCCTGTAAAGCACTTTGAATGGCCTTGTATCTGAATTGTGCTTTATAAATAAACTTGCCTTGTTATGGATTCGACCTGCCCGACGTTTTTATCTGCTCTTTATCAGGACCAACTGTTATGTCCTGCCGTTTCTTTTGAACCAGTGAAGTCTAGTCCTCCGACAAGGGCAATGATACAATAAAGTGATTCTGCTTAATCACCTTTGAGTTTTTAGCCGCTGTTCTCAAAGCTTTGGAGCTAAAATCTTACGGCACTTTCTAGTGGTGGTAAAACAACATTGTATCATGTAACAATGGTGATTTGGGTGAAATCTGGATCTGAGTATTTTTGGACGAAACGCTATGCATTATGGGATGAGGAAGACAATCTACTTCCTGTAGTTTCTTTCTGTAGTTTCTTTCTGTAGTTTTCATGCCCCTGTAAAGCACTTTGAATGGCCTTGTGTGTGAATTCTGCTATAGAAATGAACTTGCCTTGCCTTCCTGCATGTACATTCTGACCAATCGTAGAGGAGTTGAGAAACTACATTATTGCTCCCCACCATCAGACACATCTGACCAAAGAGTGAAAGATATTGAAGCAAGTCTGTTTTGCAGTGTAACCATTCATGCCCCAAGATCATGTCTAGAAACACTAGTGCCTTCCTAATGTAATGGTATGGGGCACACAGTCAGTGCAGACCCTCACTGAAACCCCTCCCAATCTGTCAGCTCGGTGTAATTTGCAGCACTAGCCCCCAGAGAGGTAAACAAAGCTTGGCTTCAGGAATGTATGGGAGGAGCTCTAATAGAGTAAAACAGTCTTTGCACTTGGAGTCAGCTGGAATTGTATTAATTAAGAATCAGGCTGGGTATGTTGCATGTTAAATGCTTTTGTTTGTTTTCACCACAAGTTCTGATGTGTGTGGGGATTTAGTTGGATCATTTTTAAAGGGAAAATTGTGAAATGGATAGAAAATAACTTCCATGTGCTGTTGCAGGCCTAGAAAGTGTCCATACAATTCTAATCACATTGGGCTCTATACTTTTCCCTAACTACCAGTGGTCTTTAATACGGGCTGCACAAACTGGAATCTCTCATATCATTCATTGTTTCAACAAAAAGTTTACTGACACTTACCTAACCTTACTTACCTAAAAATCTAGAATTGAAAAGGAAGAAAAAAAATGTTCTTGTTTTGTACAATTCATTGTTTAGCCCTACTTTTAATGTGGCATTTGTTTTGGTCTGCACTGTCACTATATATTTATTCTCATCATTCACTACAGCCCCACTACAAATATCTATCACTAAAGCACAGTAGTATACACGCAGGGAAGTTGCATTTAAAGTGGGTGATCAGGCCTCATTGCACAGGCTGTGGCTGTTTAGCATTCTGTTCCCTCTGGACCGCAGACCAGCAGCACATATATTATTATTACACTTTCTCACTGACAAGCTACTGAATAAATGTACATCTACTAGTTTTACTTCTCCTTCGCTCATAGTAAAAGCCCTATTTCACTGGTGGAAATATGAAGGTGTATTGAACTCTGAGATCCTATGTAGTATACATGTGCAAAACATTTTTGAAATCGGATCATCCTAGCCTGAGAAAAGGCAGAAAGAATGTTTTTTATGGTCTCACTGTCTAACCCTATTTTTACCATGTGTGACATCACTTCAGTAAAAATGTAGGGTTAGGATTAACAGGACAACTGGGCCAAGAGAAGACTGAGGATAGACTGAGGGAAGAAAAACCTCATTGATTATATTATGATAAAAGTGATTTTATAATTTTATTTTATAATGATAGAATGCCGGTTCCGTATGGGTGAAGTATTCCTTTTAACTGTTAAAATAATATCCTTCATAATGTTGAACAGAAGACTATTCTGGGACCCAGCTGTTGACCGTAGCTACTGTAGTGTCAACACTGGCTCATTTCCTCTCTTTATCTGACCTGGGCAAATCTACAGGAGTTGCTCTGAGGTTGTAAATTTGGCAAACAGTCAAAAAGAAGTGTGTCAATAGTAACACTTGCCTGACCAAATATGGAACACACACACACACAGACAGGTAGGCAGGCAGACAGACAGACAGACAGACTTACACAGACTCACACACACACACAGACTCACTCTCACACACACACACACACACACACACACACACACACACACACACACACACACACACACACACACACACCTCTGTTTTCTGCCATAGACTGGTGAAGCTGTGACCTTAGCTTGAGTTTATTTATTCACCACAAAAGCTATTTCCTAGCCGCCATTTTTTAGATTTTAATCTTTGCTTGGCTCTGTATTTGGTGTTGTGGTTTGTTGATACTCAGTAGCTCAGTAGCTTAGTGTGGTAGAGACAGAGGCATCTTAGGACTTGCTGCTTGATGAACCACAGTTATTCCTGAGGTAGCTTTAAAAGTCGGTCGTCCTTGAATAATAGTCTGCTGCTCTATTGCTGTGATTACAAGTCTGCTGTTCTGTTACACTCATTATGAGTCAACATTTTTGTACAGTATGTCTCCGCTTGCATCTCTCTCCTGTCTTGTCAAGTCTTATCTTAAATGCTGTGTAGAGGTAAACCAGTCAGCCAGCCAGCTACCTTTCAGATGGAGCAGATAGCTACATGGATGCTTCCATACCACAGGACAATTGCCTCCAACACAACCCGGTTCAAAAACAGTTTCATTCCAACTGCAATAAACATTCTGAACGCTGAGGATTAAGCATGGCCCTATGTATTGTGCAGTGTGTATGTCTGTATGTATATCTGTGTTATATGTTTATTGCAAGTTGGAACCTGTACCAAGCTGTACTGAGAACAAATTCCACCAGCCTGGCTGTGTGGTCATTAAAAGAATAACCATCATAATAATTACCGCACAGTCAGAAAGCAAGTATGTAGTTCAGTGGTTTGAGAAAAAAGCCCAAGAAGAACTGACGTCAGCTCAGTTTGTGGGCAAATCATTCCTCCTCCATATTTGGAATTAGCAAAATAAGAAAAGCTCCTCCTCTCTTGTGCCCAGTGGCTTTCACACACAGCATCACAGAGCATTTAACCTGATACATTTTAAAACTATTATTTTAGGAAACTTTTCAACAGGATGGTACACTTAGTAATAGAAAGCGTACACCTACTTTAAAGGTACACTATGCAGTTTTCAGGGGAGGGAAATTTAATTAAATTTGCAGAGCCATTTTAATATACAAAAACATATTTTGTCTTCATGTAATTGTAGAGATCACATGTTAATAGTGAATACTTCTATCATCATTACTCAACAAAAACTAAATAATGTTGAGGCCCCTGAAAGCAAACGTAGGACTAGAATATGTCTGTAAACAGAACATTGGGCCCTGCTGCTGTAAACAACAACACGCGCAACACAGATAGCCTCTCACCAGCTTCTGATCGATGTCTTTATAATAATAATATAATACTATCGATATTTGTATAGCACCTTTTAAAAAACAATGGTTTACAAAGTGCTTTAACAAAATACATACAGTCCCCTCCATAAGTATCGGAACAGTGAGGCCAATTCCTTTATCTTTGCTGTAGACTGTAAACATTTGGGTTTGACACCAAAATATGAATATGAGACAATAGCTCAACATTTCAGCTTTCATTTCCAGGTATTCACATCTGGATCTGATACACAACTGAGAAGATATCATTATTTGTAAAGGAACACCACATTTTTAGGCGAGCAAAAGTATTGGAACGGATAGACTTTAAATAAATTAAAGTGAATTAACCGTAATATTTGGTCGCAAATACTTTGCTTGCAATAACCGCATCAAGCCTGTGACCCATTGACATCACAAAACGTTTGCATTCTTCTTTTGTGGTGCTTTTCCAGGCTTTCACCGCAGCCTCATTCAGTTGCTGTTTGTGTTGGGGGGTTACTCTCTTCAGTCTCCTCTTTAGCAGGTAAAATGCATGCTCTATAGGGTTTAAGTCTGGAGATCGACTTGGCCAGTCTAAAACTTTCCGTTTCTTGACCCTGATTAACTCCGATATTTATGGAGGGGACTGTACGAACAAGTACGATCAAATAAATTTAAAAAAACACACATACAAAAAGATAAATACACACACTCATACACACAACGCACCAAAGGAGATTAATATGTGCTGGGGTAAAAAGACATCGAGGAAGAAAGAATAGAAAGAATAACTAAATATTTCCTCTAATGTTCCAATACTAAATGATCTTTATTCTTCTGTGTTCCAGATGGATCTGCGGATACTTTTGATAGTGACGTTATCAGCGGTGCTGGGAGGCAGCTGGGCACAGCAAGGTAAGAACAAGGACCTGTTATACATGGGTTCACATTTGTTCCTTTACTGTTACATATTAAACTGGCTCTTAGCTGGCACGTTATAACACACTCTTCAGTTCAAAACAGTCACATTAGTCTTCCTTGACTACGTTTACACAATATACATGCACAGCTAATTTTACTTAAGGTCCATATTGAAACCCGCTGTTAAAATGGTGATATCTTCTCCCAAATTTGATCCCATATCCGGGTTAATATTGGAATATTGCTGTTTATGTAAATGTAGTCATTGTTAAACCTTATGTGCAAGTTGACTATAATGATTTGACTTCTCAGTTGCTGCTATGCTATTTGTTTTTGTCCAAATATTTCTTGGTTTAACCTTCAAATTCTTAGGAACAATGCATCACAGTGCTACTCACTCACTCACTCACTCACTCACTCACTCACTCACTCACTCACTCACTCACTCACTCACTCACTCACTCACTCACTCACTCACTCACTCACTCACTCACTCACTCACTCACTCACTCACTCACTCACTCACTCACTCACTCACTCACTCACTCACTCACTCACTCACTCATAGTTTCATGATTGTCTGGATCCCTTTGGTCGCTGGTGGGAGGCTTTTAAAGGTTCATAGCTGAAGTCATAAGTTGGTGAAGAGCCCAGAGCTTTTCTCAGCATGACTCAGTTGGTCTGAACTGAGGAGGGGAAGCTGTGATGGAGCCAAACCCGCCTCAGCAGCTGGTTTGAGTCAATGATCTAATGGAAACATTGTGTTGGGTCATCGTGGCTTTAAAGGAACTTTTCAGAAGAAGAAGAATATATGTGTATTGCCATTTGCACAGGTACAAAACAGTAAAGATACATTGGGATTCTCCCTGAGTTAGTTTCTTCAATAAAAACAATTATATATAAAATAGGATAGCATTATAACAAGAAAATAGGTAGAACAATCTAAAAATAAATTAAAGGTGCAGTGTGTAATATGACATCATCAAGAAAGTTCTACAAAGTTCTAGAATGCAACGCTCCCTGAGTAACCCCACCCCTTTCGAATAATAACAGAAGCTACAGTGGCCTTCAAGGACAAGAGCAATTCTAAATTTTAAACAATGCACCTAATGACATTCCAACTATGACACTTTCAAGATGGCGGCACTAGGCCTTGGTCCAAAATATGCAGAAATATGGACATAGGGGAAGGTGGGGTGATTTGTGCATTTTGGAAGTTGCAAAACCCCTTGTTTCTAGAAAACCGTGGAAGAAATTGGAAGTGTGACCACATATTTAAGAAGAGCCATCCATTTGACTCATCCTGTAAAGAAGGGAGACACAAGGAATAAGATATAAGCAAATTTAAGCTCAGAAAACTGTGTTTTGCCTTTCAAAGTAAAATTTCCATGATCAAGGTTTTTTGATTATTGTGTCTGAACAATTATAGACACGTTTGAAAACATTTGACACATGTTTTAGTGCTTTGGTATGCTACACTTTGAGTCTATATAGTTAGCACAATGTCAACCCTAAATTGCTGCATCATGCCTATTATCCAAAATTCTGGGGATGGGGTGATTTGTGCGCAAGGGCCTGGGTGAGTTATAAGTAAGTAAGTAAGTAAAATGTATTTATAAAAGCACATTTATGACAGTTTGCACTGTCCAAAGTGCTGTACATAGTGCATTCAGTAGGTAAACAATGAAGGTACAATAACAATAACCAAAATAAAAGACGTAAAGCCCATACATCCACATAAACACAGATAGTAGTGCAGAGGTAAGATAGTTAATGGGGAGGAAACACCAGGGTGTACATATGGGTTTTGAGCCTTGATTTAAAGGCAGAAATGTAGGGGGAATCACATTTGTCAGGTGGCAGTTGGTTCCACAAGCACGGAGCAACTAGTGCAAAGTACATTTCTGAGAGTTGTGCCAGTGGCATGGCTGTATACGCTGGTCACCAAAGAAAGTGATTGTCTACAGTAGCTCAGAAGAGAGTGACATCTTAATTCCACTTAACGACACCACTGATGAGAGTTCAGATGGCCAGAAAGATGATGATGGTGACTTTGTCATTGTGACACAATGACGCACAAATCACCCCACGTAGTGGGGTGATTTGTGCGTCAAGACAACTTTTTTTCCGAAAGCTATATTTCTTAAACAGTTTATTCCAGATCCAAAGTTTTTATTGCCAGGGATGCACAACATCCTGAAATATATGTACATATTTGAGTTGGAGACATAACTGTCAAGGCCTCACTTTAAAATCACTTTGAGTAAAAAGTTGCACAAATCACCCCACCTTCCCCTATATGAGACCCTTTCTAAGGGAAAAAATAATAATTAAAAAAAAAAAAATCAGCTATTGTGCACTAAATTAAATGTACTTATGGATATTATAATTACTTTCTACAAAATCTGCTAGGAAATAAAACCCCAAATTCTACACACTGCAGCTTTAAGCAAGATATTATACAATAGTTTTCATGTGTTGTGTGTTTCAGAGGGGAGCGTTTGCATCAAGGCCAACGCTCAGTCCTGTGGGGAATGCATCCAGGTGGCTGCGACGTGTGGCTGGTGCTCAGATGAAGTGAGTTGGATACAACACTGTAAACATACTATTTTGTTATTTAAATTCCTTGTGTGATTGAGATGAACTGAACTGAGGGTTATTTCACCTACTCCTGTATACAACCCCGCACACTTGATGTCTTTGGAAAAATCTTTGTCTTGAATTACTGTTGTTTTTAAACTTGTAAATTAATCTTATTTGATGTGTGAGGCTAGTTGCAGAGTAGAAAACAAAAAGCCTTTGTGGGTCATATGCTCTTTGTAGAATTAGGTCAAGAACACTATTTTGGTTTTGACTGGAGTTCTTTGTCGAGTTCTCCTCCACTTTGCCTTTTGGTTCTAACATGTGCGTCCAATATATATCCTTATCAAAGCTTCCCAATAATCTGTTTCTCATTTTCTCCTGCTGCTCCAGAACAATAACAACAAACAACAGACACTTAAAGTACAACAGATCCATTCCAGCGCCAGACATTGCTTTAAAAATGTTCTTTACACGCGAGATCCTGAAAATTAATTGTGTGTTTATCTGTTGGAAAAAAACACCAAAACTAACACACACACACACACACACACAGTTTCTTTAGACAAAGCTTAGGTCAAAGGAAACATATTTACGAAGTTGGTTCATGTTAATTTCCAGGTACTATTGACAAATTGTGACTTAAAATGTGAGAAGTGTCATTTCGATTCCTCTGTATGTTTGGCACACTTGCAGAAATTGACAATAAAGTTGACTTGACTTGACTACCATTCAAACGACCCTAACCAAACCCTCTTGTGCTGTGCTTCAGGCCTTTCACACAGTGGGTGAAGCCAAGTCGGCTCGCTGTGATGATGTGGAGTCACTCAAGAATAGAGGGTGTGCCGTGGCCAAGATTGAGAATCCACGAGGAAAGCAGGACGTCAACACGAACAAACCCGTCACCAACCGAAACAAGGACGATGGGAAGAAACTGTCGCCTGAGCAGATCACACAGATAGCGCCGCAGAAAATCACCCTCACTCTCAGATCAGGTAAATACTAAGTACTGTTACTACTAGTACTATACTATTAGTACTAATTCTAATAGGAAGTCTGTCCCCAAATCTTCAAATGTTTTGCGAGAGCAGGAGAAAGGTATTTTGAAAAACTGTTGACGTGGGCAAGAAAGTGTTTTATTTTTAATAAATATTCATATTTTTCTTTATATATATATTTTTACAAATCAGTTTTATGCAAAAAAAATTTTTTTTTATGTGAGAGAAAAAAAGAATAACAATTTGAAAAAATAGATACCAGATTCCATGCTTGCTCCTCCAAAATAATTAAGAAAAACATTTTTTTTTTAGATTTGGTCTTTCAGTGTCAATGGCATTATCTGTGTGTGTGGTGTGTGAAGCAGGTTGTAATGTTTTTGCTGTCTTTTCAATTTCTTAAATTCAAAGATAAAATGTAATTCCCCCCCCCCCCCCCCTCCCCCTTGTCACAGAATAATTTTTATCTGATCTTGTCTTATCTGATTTCTAATTAATATTTGAGGTAGGTTAAAATGGTATTTTTAATTTTATTTTATTCAATCTCTTAAATCCCAAGATAATTTTTTTTTTCTTCCCCCTTTAAGGCGAGCCCCAGACCTTTGACCTGACGTTCAAGCGTGCGGAGGACTATCCCATCGACCTGTACTATCTCATGGACCTTTCCTTCTCCATGAAAGACGATCTGGAAAACGTCAAGAACCTCGGCACGCAGCTCATGGAGGAAATGGAGAAGATCACCTCAGATTTCAAAATCGGTAAAGAAAACTTGACTCCTTTTTTTTTTTTTTTTTTTTTGTCATCTTTATTGAACATGTTAAAAATTATACAAACAAAATAAAATGAATGAACAGTAAAAAAGGAAAAAAAATTAAAAACAAACAAATGGTATCAGGATCCTAAGAAACGATAAAGAAAGTAGTGTCAATAATATTGTAAAGGGCCTTTTTAAGATTTGTGTTTAAGAAAATTCAGATGGAATTGGGCAATAAAAAAGGAACTTAGTGTTCAACAGGGAATACTGCAGAAATTGACTTAATTTGGGTGAAATTTTATTTTCTGCCCCAAATTTAAAGCATCCTCAGCCAGACTCACATGCACAGCTACAGTATGTCTTGTCTTTGATCAACACAGGACAGGCCACATTTTATTCAGTCACATTAATTAGACAATCGTTCTGATGATGAAATAAATACAAAATCGGAATCGGATTTTTTTTTTTTACGGAATTCAGAAAAATTTAAATGTAAAATTTAGGAAATTATAAAACAGAATAAAAACAAATTAAAAAAAATCTATTTCAAAGGGCCCTGATTTAACATTTCTTTAAACAATAATTTGTTTTTAATTAATTTTATTTGAATTATTTTATTTATTAAATTTTTGTATTTGTATGTATACTATTCATATCTAATATTGTATTTTATTTCTAGGTTTTGGTTCCTTTGTGGAGAAGACAGTGATGCCTTACATCAGCACCACTCCGGCCCGGATGCTGAACCCGTGCACTGGGAACCAGAACTGCACCAGTCCCTTCAGCTACAAGAACGTGCTGAAGCTCACCAGCGACGGAGGCACCTTCAACACTCTGGTCAGTCAGCAGCAGATCTCTGGAAACCTGGACTCTCCAGAGGGCGGCTTTGATGCCATCATGCAGGTCGCTGTCTGTGAGGTGAGAAAGAGTTTTTACAGTACAGCTTTCTACTGGTTTACTTTTATTTATTGATTCATTTTTATGTAGCCTACAGTAGCCCACCACTCCTGGAAACAATAATAATTTTCCAAACAAAAAAAAAGGTTTTTAATTTTTAATTTTTCCTAAACGGTTATGATTTACCAAACGGTTACACGTGTACATGTGTCCACGTGCACACCCCCTAGTATTAACACTGATTTTTTTTTTCAGCGCACACACACATCACGGACAGATAGCAGATTGAGATATTCACTGATTTTGACAAAGTGATTTTCGCAAAACAAGAATTCTCCGGATTAGCTTACTCCACCTGTGTTCTTAAAATATCATTGAGAGAAATCTCTTTTGTCTGTGTGTTCTCAGAATCAAATCGGCTGGAGGAACGTGACTCGTCTGTTGGTGTTTTCCACCGACGCTGGGTTCCACTTCGCCGGAGACGGTAAACTGGGCGGCATCGTTCTGCCCAACGACGGCAAGTGTCATCTGGAGAACGACATGTACACCATGAGCCACTACTATGTACGTACCGCAGAGTCAGAAGCATTATTTTTTAAAGATTATTTTGGGGGCATTTCTTGCTTTTATTAGACGGTGTTGAGAGACAGAGATGAAATGGGGCAGAGAGAGGAATGACATGTATTATAACCCGGGTCTGCTGTGAAGAGGACTTAGCCTCTATGGGGAGGGTAGTGGTGGTTTGATCATTTATTGATAATTCATTATGTATCGTGAATTGACTCAGCACATGTTCTGTTTTTATGACTTTGTTATTTTTTATAGATAACATATTTATTTATTCAAATACAAAATAACAGGTAAAAGTGCAAATTACACCATGAGCCACTACTATGTATGTACCAGAGAGTCATAATAATTTTTTTTAAATTCTTTTAGATTTTTTTTGAGGGCCTTTTTTTTTGCTTTTATTAGACATTGTGGAGAGACAGAGATGAGATGAGGCAGAGAGGGGAAGGACATGCAGAGAGCTGTATTACAACCCAAACATAGAATGCTTGTCTCTCATTCAAGTTTTCTTTGTGTATGTTAATTGAACATAAAGTGATACTCTGTGCTCTCTGGTTCGAATATCTGCAAGTACAAGTGCAGTTTCAGGGTATCTGCAAAACCTTTTTTTTTTGTATTATAAATTCTATGTTGTTGAATCTCTTGACAGGACTACCCATCCATCGCTCATTTGGTTCAGAAACTCAGCGATAACAACATCCAGACCATCTTTGCCGTCACTGAGGAATTCCAGCCGGTTTACAAGGTGAACTTTTGAGTTTCCCAAATAATACATTTTTTTTATTGTTATTTTTTAAATTATTTTACCTTTTTTATTTTAACCAGGCATGTTATTAAAAACAAATTATTTTTTTATAAATTATTAGTCTGATGCACATTAACAGTTTTTTCCCTGTGTTCTAACCTTTTGTCTTAATGTTTTTTTAAAAAATTTTTTTACAGGAGTTGAAAAATCTCATTCCCAAATCAGCTGTGGGCACGCTGTCCTCCAACTCCAGCAACGTGATCAAACTCATTATCGACGCTTACAACGTGAGTCCAAAGAGATTAACTTTATTTAACTTTTCTACAAATTTACTGATATATTTCCCCATACAATATGTGCATTCAATTTTGCACTGATTTTTGTATGTTAGTATTTTTTTTTTGCTTTTTTATTAAAATAAAAACAACACCTAGAACATCGTGTCGGACACCACATATGAGTTGATTCCACACATTAAATGTTTCTAAATTGTCCACAGTCACTTTAAAACAGTGTCCATTATATTTTTTATGCTAAAAGGTGCACTATTGTTGCCTCAAACTATACAACTAGCCTATAGTAATTGTTACTTATTGTATATAAAAAAAAAAAAAAAAAAACATTATTTGCACAAAATTTTGCCTTGATCCTTGTGCGCACAGGTTCATTGCTCTACGTTTTTATGCACTGTTTTTTCTCCACGTTTTAGCCTTGTATAGTAATTGTTTTATCTGTGTTGTTGTGTGCAGTCTCTGTCCTCTGAGGTGATTAGATTTGATTTAAAATATAGAGAAACATTCACAAAAAAAATATAAAATAAAATGTATTGCACTGTTTTTGCTCCATGTTCTAGCCTAGTATAGTTAGAGTAATGGTTGTGTCTGTGTTGTTGTGTGCAGTCTCTGTCCTCGGAGGTGATTCTGGAGAACGGGCGTCTGCCAGAGGGCGTCTCCATCAGCTACAAGTCCAAGTGTAAGAACGGAGTGGTGGGAACCGGAGAGAACGGACGCAAGTGCTCCAACATATCCATCGGAGACCAGGTACACACCACAGCTTGGTTGTGTGTTGTTAAAGGGGGCTGTGGCGAAGTGGATAGGGTCTAACTAGGGTGGTTCGATTGTTAATTCGATAGTTTGTTAAGTAGACAGTATGTAGTAGACATGTTGAGTATGTAGTAGACATGTTGAGTATGTAGTAGACATGTTGAGTATGTAGTAGACATGTTGAGTATGTAGTAGACATGTTGAGTATGTAGGAGACATGTTGAGTATGTAGTAGACATGTTGAGTATGTAGGAGACATGTTGAGTATGTAGGAGTGAGGATGTTAGCAGGGCTTTTCCAACACAGCCAACTTCAAATCAAACAATACTTGAGAAACAACACAGAATACTTGAAAATGAAACCATGTGTACACACACACACACACACACACACCACACACCACACACACACCACACGTCCCTCTAACTGTTGTGTGTTTTTAAAGGTTCAATTTGAGGTTTCCATCGAGTCCCTGAAGTGTCCGTCTCACGGCAAACCTGAAACCATTAAGATCAAACCTCTGGGCTTCACTGAGGAGGTGGAGGTGGTTCTCAACTTCATCTGTGACTGTGAGTGCGCCTCAAAGGGAGAAGAAAACAGTTCCAAGTGTGACAGCGGCCAGGGGACATTCCAGTGCGGAGCCTGCAAGTGAGTATTATGTGTGAATGGGAACAGGTCTCCCTTGAAAAAGAGTCTCCGTTCTCAATGGGATTTACCTGTATAAATAAAGATTACAAAATAAAAGTATTCAGTCACAACCATTCACTTAAATCAGTGCTGTTGTAATGTGGAATTACACTTGGAGTCAGTGATTCTGGAGAATGCTTTTTGTCAAAATCACTTTTTGTCAGAATCGGTGAATATCTCCTTAGCATTCACTACCTGTCTGTACTGTGTGTGCGCTGCCTAGGCTCTGTAAAAACACATCACTGACTCCACCCTTTAAAGGTCTGTGGGTTTTCAGTTCCCAACCAAAATGTTTACTTCTTTAATTCGAAAAAGGGAACTACTTAATAAACAAAGAAAACATGTGTGAAGTGAAATATGTGTGAATGAATAGCTCGCCGCTATGGTACATGGTTTAGTAAATGAGAAGATCCCTGTTTCTTCTCATAATGTTCCATCTTGAAGGAATACTTCACCCATACAGAACCGGTGTTCTATCATTATAAAATCGCTATTAAAGTATAATGAATGAGGTTTTTCTTCCCTCAGTCTTCCCTGGGCCCAGCTGTCCTGTTAATCCTAATCCTAACGTGTGATGTCCCATGTAGGAAAATGTAGTTTTAGACAGTGAGACCATAAAACACTCTTTCTGCCTTTTCTCAGGCTCGGATTAACCGATTTCTAAAATGTTCGCACATTAATACTTCATAGGATCTCAGAGTTAAATGCAACTTCATATTTCCATTGGTGAAGTAGGTATTTAATAACACACATTGTTAGTAAAATGTTTATTAACCCCCCCCCCTGTGTCCCAGGTGTAATGAGGGCCGTATCGGGCGCCTCTGTGAGTGCAACAAAGACGAGGTGCGGTCTGAAGACCTGGATCTGAACTGCAGACTAGACAAGAATGGAACGGACATCTGCAGCAACAACGGGGACTGTGTGTGTGGAACCTGCGAGTGCAAGAAGAGAGAGAACCCCGCCGAGATCTACAGCGGGAAGTACTGCGAGTGTGACAACTTCAACTGTGATCGCCACAACAACAAGATCTGTGGAGGTGAGGCTAAGAATAATTAATAATGTGTGTGTGTGTGTGTGTGTGTGTGTGTGTGTGTGTGTGTGTGTGTGTGTGTGTGTGTGTGTGTGTGTGTGTGTGTGTGTGTGTGTGTGTGTGTGTGTGTGTGTGTGTGTGTTTGGTGTGTGTGCGCACGTGCTTGTGGTAAGAAATGTAAAGCGCTTTGAGGCTGAGAAAATCAGCTAATTAAGCGTATTACAAGTCAAGTCCATTTACCATTTAACAATGCGCACTTTTCATTGTTAAAAACAATCCTTGTTATTTTAAAGATTATTTTTTGGGCATTTTCAAGCTTTATTAGACAGTACCGAGTTGAAATGGGGAGACAGAGAGAGAGAGGGGGGATGACCTGCAGTAAAGGTTCACGGGTCAGATTTGAACCTGCGCCTGCGACCACTGCAACAAAGGCCGGAGCCAATATGGTACGCGCTCTATCCACTACGCCACCGGAGCGCCCCACCAATGATGATTTAAACTCACTGTTAACTCTTTACTATTGCCCGTTTTTTTTTTTTTCCACCAGGACACGGGCGCTGTGAATGCAGGAAGTGCATCTGCGAAGCCAACTACTCCGGCAGCGCGTGCGACTGCTCAGAGGACACCTCCAGCTGTCTGGCTAAGAACGGTCAGATCTGTAACGGCCGCGGCATCTGTGAGTGTGGAACCTGCAAATGCACCGACGCTGGGTTCCAGGGTCCCACATGTGAGATCTGCCCCACCTGCCCCGGAGTCTGCATAGCGCACAAGTGAGTCTGAAGCTAGAAATAGAAGCTAATACTAATAGTGTGTACTATTAGTGCAAATGCAAATATGCTTTTTTTTTTTTCTTTGTTACGTAAAATACTTTTTTTGTTAACTTGCTTCCGGAGTCTGCGTTGAACACAAGTCAGTCTGATTGCATGGCACGCTTAGCTAGAAATCTAAACTTATACTAGTAATAATAGTGTTTGTATTATTAGTGTGATTGCAAATAAGTTTGTTTTGTTGTTTTGATGGGTAAATACCTTTTTTGTTAACTTACTTTGATAAAAAAAATAAAATAGTAATGGACACTTCAGAGGTCTTAAATTGTAAAGATTCCCACTTGTCACAGTCTGCGTTGAACACGAGTCAGTCTGATTGCATGGCACGCTTAGCTAGAAATATAAACATATACTAGTAATAATAGTGTTTGTATTATTCGTGCAAATGCAAATACGTTTTTTTTCCTTTATTACGTAAATACTTTTTTTGTTAACTTTCTGTGATAATACAATGAAAATAAACTAGTGATGGATACTTCATAGATCTTAAAATGTATGAGGCTTGTCATATCAGTTGAAATAACATTTCAGGTTATAGGTTAAAGGCCAGTTGTGGATGATGGCTTTAGTTACTAGCTTCCTGTCCTTGAAGGCCACCGTAGCTTCTGTAAATACTCCAAAGGGAGGAGTTGGCAAGGGAGCGTTGCAATCTAGAATCTCACCACTAGATGCCGCCACATTCTTCTAATATTACACACTGCACCTTTTTAATTACATATAATCCGTGTCTCTTTAGGATCTAATTATTATTTTTTTTAATAAAAAAAATGACGGCCTCTTCAAAAACGAGCTATAATAACTATAATACAACATAGATATTGGACCAACCTTCCCTCCATCTTTGTTTTGCCAGAGATTGCGTGCTGTGCAGACAGTTCCCCTCCAAGGACAAGGACAAGAAGCCGTGTGACACTAAAATCTGCGACTACTTTGATCTGGTGCCAGTGGAAACACGGGACAAACTCCCCATCTCGACCCAGACGTATCCCATCACCATCTGCAAAGAGCGGGACGAAGACGACTGCTGGGTCTACTTCACATACGCTGTCCGCAACAAGACCAACGAGGTGTACGTGGTCCAGACACCCGGTAGGAATGCACTGCTACACTTTAAGCATTCATTTTATTGACTTTTTGGCATTTTTTTTTTAACGAGACCATAAGTGCAAAGAATGCTATTTTTATATAGTAGGAACTACAGCTGGCGTAGTGAATACACTACTGCTTTTGTCCAAAGGGGGTGTAAGAATCAACACAAACTGAAAGTTCCTCGGCGCACATATTGACCTTGTTGTGTTTGCGTGTTCACTTGTCTTAGACTGCCCGACCGGCCCTGACATCATCCCCATCGTAGCGGGCGTGGTGGCGGGCATCGTGCTGATCGGCCTGGCCCTGCTGCTCATCTGGAAGCTGCTCATGATCATCCACGACCGCCGAGAGTTCGCCAAGTTTGAGAAGGAAAAGATGAACGCCAAGTGGGACACGGTGAGTTAATGAGTGGGTCAGAACTGTAGTGATAAAGGCATGGGACCTTTTTATACAGGGCGCAGGCTTTACTCTCTTCCACAGTTCAAATTAATGGTGACCGGAAGAAAGCTCTTCATCCGAATGCAAAAGTAGCAAACTCAAACATATGTATCCCTAGAGTTTAAATTTTGTAAAACATTTCATTCATTTCAGTCTGAGTGGCATTAAGAATATCTTAAATCTACCTTTATTTAAGCTGTAGGAACCCTGTTAAATCAGAGTGAAGAGTTGGACTGCTATGAGGCCTTCACTCTGTTTTCTTTGTTTAGTATTTATAAACAGCCCACACACACACACACACACACACACACACACACACACACACACACACACACACACACACACACACACACACACACACACACACACACACACACACACACACACACACACACACACACACACACACACACTGACACACTGGTGTTAACTCACTGTGGGAGCGGCCTGCTGTCTCTCCGCTGACGGTGCTGCCTCTCACTGTTCACACGACACAACTACACGACCATAAAAGGCAATGTACTGTAGCAGCAGAGCAGGACTGCTAGTGAGCACTGGAAAACTACAATTCTCTCTCTCTCTCTCTCTCGCTCGCTCGCTCGCTCGCTCTCTCTCTCTCTCTCTCTCTCTCTCTCTCTCTCTCTCGTTGTGATGAAAGGCCAGGTCCTATTAAAGCCCTACTTCACCAGTGGAAATATGACGCTGTATTGAACTCTGAGATCCTATGTAGTATAAATGTGCAAACATTTTAGAAATCGGTTCCTAGCCTGAGAAAAGGCAGACAGAGTGTTTTATGGTCTCACTGTCTAACCCTACATTTTCCCACGTGTGACATTACACATGGGAAAATGTAGGGTTAGAATTAACAGGACAGCTGGGCCAAGGGTAGACTGAGGGAATTATAATAGCGATGTTATAATGATAGAGCGCCGGTTCCTTATGGGTGAAGTATTCCTTTAAGCTCTGCCTTTTACACTGCTTTCTTTCTACATTTCTGCTGCTTTCTCCCCCCTTTTTCTTCTCCTCCACATTAGTAAGGGAACCCCATTTACAAGTGTCCCATTAACCAGTTCCAGAACCCCAGCTATGGGGATAAAGCCGCTGCTTTTTAGGTCCAAGTTTGTATCACCTGTTTGCATGTACGTGTGCAGTTTTACACCTGGGCTGACTTTATGGAATAAAATGACTGTGACTGTGTGTTGTGATACTGGCATGTAGTAATTGTTTTCTAGTAGTTGGTTGGAATAATATTTTGGGCTTTTTTTTTTTAAGTTAGTTAATACACAGCCATGTCCATTTACAGAGCCTAGGCTGAACACACACAGTACACGTTTGACCAAATTGCTTCGGACAGTGAATCTGGAGAACGCTTGTTGTCAGGGGATCGTCGGGAGATATTCACTGATTTTGCCAAAAACTGATTTTGACAACAAGCATTCTCCAGAATCACTGACTCCACCTTTTAACCTGCATTGGGATTGTGCTACAGTGACCCCACCCTCGACTGACAGTGCTGTGATTTGTTTTAACCTTTTCACTGAGTTAAAGTTTACACAGCTTGTTGTACTCACTCCTCCTGTTGTCTTTCTGTGTCTCTCTCTTTTAGGGCGAGAATCCAATCTACAAAAGTGCCGTAACAACCGTCGTCAACCCAAGGTACGAGGGCAATTGATCGAGCTTTGCCTTCCTTGTGACAACACTGTATGAAATAAAGAAGATTGGGCCGAGGATGGAGAGAGGGAGGGAGGCAGGGAGGGAGGGAAGTTTTTTTTTTTATAATGCTCACTGTTCTGTTTTGTTTTGTTTTGTGGTTGTGTAGTCACCGAATGATAGCAATGCATTTTGCCACTATTTTTCTGTTTTCATTTTAACTAACGTGTTTTTATTTTTTTTTTCTTATGCATCGTCTTAAATGTGTACAGTCTGTATAAATGTGGGTTTCGTTTTGTTTTTTAATTTTTTTTAAAAAAATTTTTGCGGAATTTGAGAGAATGATGAGCTGAAATGAATTGTTTTGTCGCCACAGCAAAAGGCAAGGTGTCGGCAAAACGTAGCTGTGCCTTTTTTAAATAATAGAACCACCAAGCCATCAGTGTTTTGTTAAGGGGTTGAAATTTGGATGTTGATAATGGGCAAAACATGAAGAGTTCCTATCCAAATTAGCATGTATACAAAGTTAAGTGAGTGAGTGGCAATATACACAGGTGATCTTAAAGACATCAGTAAAAATGTAGGGTTAGGATTAACAGGACAGCTGGGCCAAGAGAAGACTGAGGGAAGACAAACCTCATTCATTATATTATAATAGTGATTTTATAATGATAGAACGCCGGTTCTGTATGGGTGAAGTATTCCTTTAAGTGCTGTCTGATCAAAGATCGCATTGTATTAATAATCATTTTGGCTTACCCTGCGTTCCAATATGCGTTACCCATACTTACTGTACATACTATTTAGTATGTGAGAAAAAGAATTAGGATGTCGCATTACATGTGCAGCATGCCAAAAATACCTGGATGCCCAATTATATTTTTACATTTAGTAGGCAAACCAGCATGTTTTAAGTATGTAGTATAGAAAAAGAAAATAGTATGTGATTTGGAACGCAGGATTAGTGTTCTATCGTTCTTTCTATAAATGTCTGTTTGGATCAGAACTCTTCATAGTAGCGCCAGCTGTGTGGTAGCATTGAAATGTGTACAGTAGGTTTAAGTGTCTGTGTTAATAAGCCATATGTATTCACAGGATGGAAGAAGGCCTTGGTATGTTTTTGTTTATCTGAGTGACTTAAATCCATGGGAACAATCAATTGAAGTGTATTATGGTCTAGAGAAAATGTTTTTTTTCTTGGGCAGCCTTTAAAAAAAAATATATCAGTGTACAGTAGTGTTACTGTCCCGCTCCAGGTTTTTTTACTTGCTTAATTTAAAGCCAACTCAGGTCCTTAATTCTTCACAGCATTACCAAATCCACAACGCAAAACCAGCCTTATTTTGCTAAACTAAATTAGCTTATGTTAGAAATGCCTTGTTAGTAGGATGTGAATCGGAGGAAGGGTCCTACTTTTTTTTTTTTTTTTAAATATACGTCAGTAATTCCACACAATTCGCTTGTGGGGCTTTTTGATCAAACTTTTTATATCGAAAACAAATGATAAAATAATAATGTGTAATAATGTCATTTAGTTTTAAAGATCACTGGTTAGGGGGAATGATCTATTAGAATTTTTTAAATAAAAAAAAGAAAGAAAGAAAAGGTTACGACACCTGTCTGTCACCATTGTTTTTAAGTGCCTTTTTTAAAAAAAAATCACACACATTCACATTTGCAATTCTGTATTTCTGAAATTATTTATTGAATAAACATTGGAAACAATTGTCCCCTATATTGTTAACATGTTATTGCTCATTTGCTGCTGCTTTGCGGATTTGTTATTTTACACATTGGTGTGTTCTGTGTGTCTCTTTAGTTAAGCCTCATATTTCTTGTACACTTTTTATCAAGTTGGGATGCGAACACATTATCTGCTCCTGTCCCTCATTAAAAACTCAAGATAAAGGACAAAGATTATTGATAGATAATGGATTTATTCCCAGTAGGTAACCCTGACAATTTGTACTAGTATACAATGGTAGGCTCAGTAAAATGAGCCTACCAGATGGATTTTTTTTTAGAAGAGTTCAAATTTAGTAAACTTTTCTGTCAATCCCTGGTCATACCTTTGACTGACTTTGTTTACAAGTGCCACAATGTTGCAGAAGGTATTTTTAAGTTTTAAAACCAAAATGTATGTTCTTAAGAGGCCGTGGCATCTTTTGAATAGTTATATACAGGAACAGTAAGTACTTTGTTTTATACATCTCGTTCTCATGCATTACAAAGTCTGAGAAAAAAACATCAGGTGAAATAGAGTTATTGTTTTGCCATGTTTTGCCCCTTATGACTATTTTATTACAGATTAATAACACTTTCTGATTATCATGGTACTATGCTACTATTTAGCAATATTTATTTATTACTGCTCAGTGAGGTTGTGTACATTTTGAGGTGGTCTGTTGATGTGTTTCATGCCCTTTTCCAATCGACTTCACTGCATTTACATTTACAGGCACATAAATCCAAAGTCTATTAAGTAAAGGAAAATTGGAATGATCAGTTCCATTTGGAAACCTTGGCTACAAAAAAGCATCATAAATATCATCTAAGGTATTATTTGATTATAGCTGTTTTTGTTTTCTCTGAAACAATATCTGTCTGTCTATCTATCTATCTATCTATCTATCTATCTATCTATCTATCTATCTATCTATCTATCTATCTATCTATCTATCTATCTATCTATCTATCTATCTATCTATCTATCTATCTATCTATCTATCTATCTATCTATCTATCTATCTATCTATCTATCACCATTTCAGTCGACTTACTTGCACATACAGAGACACATTATCTTTCTGTATGTCCTAATAGGTTAACACACAAACCAGTGGCCGTTCTAATTTGAAACCTGTCCTCAAAACAAATAAACACATGGATTTGAAAATGTGACTTTAATGGCTCATGCATACAAAACAGCTGCTAAAAGCTAACACACCAAATAGAACAGACCTCTAGTCCAGAATTCTCGGTGACATTTTATTTTCCTTTTCAGCCAATCACGTCGCGTTTCATCCCCAGTGGAACGTGACGTAACGAGCCAAGATTCTCATCCACAGGTGATTGGTTGGCTTGCGCCGTCCAATCACGGGCCGTGTTTTACAGCAAAGTTGTTAACCCCCAACAGTAGCACTTTTGGTGTCCACCTCTCTCTAGTTTCAGGTTCTCATCGACAAGGAAAAACAGTGACTTTTCATCGATTGAAAGACGGACGTTTGACGAAGGCTGGGTATAAAGCGGACAGAGGCGTATCCTGGCAAAATAGCAGCTCACCATTTTGTATTTTTATATATTTTTTTATATACAACTAGACTAGGAGAAGTAGCTGTGTTGGAGGCTAACGTTAATGTTAGTTGGGTCCCTGTGTGGCTAGCTGCGTCGTGTTGCCTGGCGTTTTTTTTTCGTTTTTTTTTTTAAACTTCTGACTTGCAGAATTGTTGACCCTTTCTGTCTTTTTTTTTTTTTTTTTTTTTTTTAACGGACGTGTGGCTTAAAAAATTGTCGACTCGGTGAGTACATTCATTGTCATGTTTTTATCGATGGTCTTATCTAGAAAAGAAAAGAAAAAAATGTGGGCCCATCGGAAGAACAGTGTTCTCTGGCATCAGATGATTTCATACACGCAATCAAATTCCTTGCTGGTCAGCTGGATGCGAATCAGCACTAAGTTTTTCTAAATCACTTTGACAGCGACGCGATGGTAGGCGTGTAAACGTATCGATTCATTCATGGGGCAAAGGATAGGGCGCTTTTTTCCATTGTATTAAAGCAAAATATCCACAATCTAGACTAGTTCCTTGGTTGTTACATTAATGGCAGAATCGCAATGTCGAAAGCCTGATCTAGCTTAAAGGCGAGCGAGATAGCATCAGTAGTGAGCGGATGTCAATATGAGTGGATAACAGCTTGACAGATAATATTGATTATTGATGACGTGATTTCATATCGGGGGTGTTTTTTGACGTTTTTCCTCCATCATGTTGGTAGGAAATGTCACATTGTTGGATCATATGAGCTTAGGGTGTGTGGCTAAACAGCGCCAGTTTAGTTCGTGTGGTCTGTTGTGGAATTGCTTGGCCTTTTTTATATTATCTCCTGCATCATCTACTGTTAAATTTAACCCACAATATTTATCCCCGAGCAACGATCTAAACCTAACAATAGTTAGCTTAGTTGTATGGCGAGAGGCTGTAGGTGAATAGGGCTAATACATGTGACATTGTGGATACACAAAAAAAACTAGGTCTTGAAAATGCATTTGTGTCATGTTTATAAGAACAAAATGTCTCATAAATCAGACGATTAACAACACATGAACAAATCCTTCTGTAATAACCTTCAGAATAGTGCTGAGAATGATTATGGAAAGTTTAGTCGATGTAAGTGCTTTAGAAGTTGAGATATTTTGTTGAGAGTATTGCATTTTTTTTTTTTTTTTTTTTTTAGATAATGGCCATTCAATTCTTAATACAAGGCCTGCCCTGGCCCCTGAGTACCAAATGGGCTGCATTTACTACATCAGTTCCACCAGATTAACTTGCTGTAATATCAGTAAAAGCGCATTTAATGTGGTTTTGAGTGTTTTTTTTCCTCTGATTGTGGTAAACTATAGCTGGGTATTGTGGGACCAACCCCACCCTCAAGGGAAATGTGTTGGCTAACACAAAGTATGTGAGGTATGATGGTATTGTTAGCAGGCCTTGGATGGTCTGTTAGTACATTTTTTTTTAAAAGATCATTTACATTGTCGAGGTGTCTCACACACACACACACACACACACACACACACACACACACACATACATTTCACACTTTGCTCTTGTCATTTTTGTTCAATCACATGACACAGAGGCCTAGACCTTAGACATTCCAATGACTTCCTTTTTTCTAGGAAGTAATAAGTAACAGTTTAGGCAGAGGTGGTCATTTAAGATTCAAAGTGCTTATTGTCATATGCACAATAAGAAACATGTTCTCAGTCGTACAATTAAATTCTCATTCTAATCAGCAAATAGTATAGAATAATTCAAGCCATTAATCTACAATACAGCTTTAAACAAACCTTTAAAAATAAGCTAATCAGCAAGTCACTCTTTTGTATAGTGGCTTCCTTCTACACAGGCACGTTCACATTATTAAGGATTGGGGACTCACTCATTAACCACTTTATGTACGCAGATGATCTGGTCATCTTTAGCCCATATACAACAGCTTCTGAGAGTATGCACACAGTATGGTGATGATTTTGACATAAAATACAACGCAAAAATAGAGTAAGATCATGATTGTCAGAAGCAGAGGAGACAGACAGTCAACCTTCCCTGACTTCTATCTGTCTGGCACTGCACTCAGTGTGTGCAGTGAAATTACATACTTGGGCCATATTATGTCTAATGACCTGTCTGATGACAAGGATATCTATAGGCAGCGTCGGAAGCTGTATGCACAAGCGAACATGCTCTGCCGTAAGTTTAGTATGTGCTCTGTACCTGTCAAAATCTCACTCTTAAGAGCGTATTGTACGCTGCTGTATACTGCCCACCTGTGGTGTCGTTATAAACAAGGCAGCATTAGAAAGCTTACAGTGGCCTATAATGATAGCATGAGGCTACTGCTGAGAGCTCCAAGAAGCTCCAGTGCAAGCCAAATGTTTGTAAGTGTTGGGGTCCCTACCTGCTCTGCTGTGTTGCGTGGCCTGATGTATGGATTTATGTGTAGGGCATCTGAGTCCGAAAATAACTTAATGGCAGTTTTGGCCAACCCTCTATGCAGTTCGGTCAGATTTTCTTCCAGACTGTGGAACCATTGGCGATCATGTCTGTATGCTTGGCACTGAATATTGTGAAAGGCTGTGTATTTTTTACTCTGTGTTTGTGTATTTGTTTATGTTGTTTGTGTTGATATGGATCCCCCTGGGTCTGAAATAAAGAATTATATGTCTATATTATCTACAGTTTACATCCAAATATCACTGACACTATTCTTAAAGTACCACAAGTTATGACTAGTAGGGTGATGAAACATTTTGTGGAATCAATAAATATGGAGAAAAGTGTTGATAGTTTTATCTTTTTAAATTTACGTGTGTGTATCCGACAGATAGATAATATTCAAATCCGAAGTCTTATCTTTTGTGTTTGCCTCAGCGCTCGCAATCACAAGGCAGCTTTCCATAAAGAAGTTCCTTCCTGATAATAAATGTATGAATGTTAGTCGGTTACCCGTTCACTATGTGACACTGTCCTTGCGTTCTGAATCGCATACTCTGTTCTTTTTTCTATTCTACATACTACATCTGACGATAAAAATAATCTAGGATGCAGTAGGCATACTATTGGGACCAACTTTTACTTAATTATTTCATCATAACATTGCCCCTTGATCTCGCCTCTTGCTTTTGTATCCGGCGCATCCCCTTTTGTTTTCATATGGAGGCTCTGTTGATGTGACGTCACTTCAGGTGCGCACTGGATTATGGGTCAGAATCGCCCAAATAGGATGCTGTTTTCAACACTAAAAATCTCGGCCGGATGTAGTAGACACCTGGGTCTTTCTAACCATCCTAAATCTGGCCACAAGAATGGGGTCATCCTAAATCTTTTTAAAACCGTACTAAATAGTAGATAGTTTGGGGATTGGAACGCAGGGTATGAAAGGGCTGGTGTCAAGTTACAGTTCAGTTGGCGGTAAATAAACTCCTGCAAGGTCTCAGGTTTAACTTCAATCTCACATAAAGAGAGACCACTATGACATGCAGGATTTCAGAGCGACTTTTTTCTACCCACTGGTAAAATGATAGACATAAGGGTCAATAGCCACTCTGTACACACTCATGTCAGCCAGATGCTAAAGTCTACCTGCTAAAGTGCTCATAACATGCTAACAAGTGTTAGCCTGGCACTGCCCGCCTACCTACTTCCGCTCAATTTTCATTTCCCTTCAGTATTCAGTCTGGGTCTGCAGTATATTCGCGGGTTCTCTCAAACCAGATTTCTGCCGGTCCAATCAGCGAACAGCGGGAGTGGCTGAGAAGCCGGCGCATGACATACGTCAAGACCAAACTTTATGCGAATGGTTGGCAGATCCAGATTGGCACTGGGCAGATCCAATTGTTTTAAACTTCAACAGACACCCGTCTTAAAGTGTTTTTAATTAGGCTCCTATAAATGGGTCAGCCTGTTCAGACTGCTGCTTCCCAGATGCATCTTCTGCGTGGCACAGCTGCCTGTCAGCTTGAGCTCAGGGGGGACGCGCGCCGTGCCAACTAGCAGAAAGTTCGACATCAAACAAGCCTCAAAAACTTGTGAAAGATAGACATTTGACCAATTAAAAATGTGCATGTAGTGTGACTGTGTGAGTCCCTTTTTACAAAGCCCAATAAACCTGTTCACCAGGTGTGGTTAGAGGTCCAGACTGCTGACAAAGTGACAATTATGCCCAGGTGGTTGACTCCGCCCACACACACTCGCTGAGTTTCTTTTCTAAATCTCACTTTCATGCAACTTGGTTTTGTTTGTAGCTACTCAGTTGGAGAAAACAATCATTTGTTTTTTTCTGTAAAACGTTGTGTTTTTGTCGACGGTCTTGAGTTTTTCTGGGCTAAAATATCTTTGTTTGTCCCAGGTCGTCATGATGCCGTTAGTGGATTTAAAGATGAAGAGAGAACCCCTGTTCCCGTGGGTGGACCCTGGATAAACACAATGATGGCATCAACAGTTTAAGTAAGTTTTTTTTTTTTTTTTTTTTTTTTTTTTTTTTTTTTTTTAAAGATTGTATAGCATTTGTAGAGGGTAAACTTTAAGCCATTGAGGTGCTGTACCACCGATTGTTTTTCGGCACACTTCTTTTATCTTGTCCTTTTGAAGGAAACCGAGAGTCTTATTTGCAGTTAAAACACTTGGTCTACCTATTTCGACTTACTTTAACTCAATATATGTTAAAGCGGCAACGAGTAACATGTAAATATCTTTTAAACAGCCTCATGTTTCCTCTCATAATCATAAATTACCTTTTAACAGCAAACGAGACCATCAGTGCAAAGAAAGACATTTTTATATAGTTTTTATTACTGCATTTGATCTGGTCGTACACCCAGTCCGATTTTCGGTTCACGCGTGCATGCTCTATGGTCACATATCCGTATTGGTCGCAGATTTCAGTGTGGCGCAGGAACGCGATTTGAGAAGCCTATCACTCCAGGTGAGGGAAGGGGATAGGGAGACCAGATCCCAATTCACCAGATGTGGGACAAAGACTACGTTTGTGCGGGACAATGCGGGACAAAGTGCCGTTTTTTTAGCAAAATAAACTCGTGTCACCACCGGTAATGCCAGAGACACGGCTTTCTATATTAAAAAACACTATCTTTAGATCAGCGCGCAGCAGTTAAGTTAGCTACTGTTAAACAAATAGAGCATTAAGGCTGCGGCTTAACATTAAAAACATTTCACTGGCTTCACATTAGCATTTCACTTGATAAACGTGAGTTGGCTTTTATTTTGAAGTAACAGGAAGGTAAACGCTGAAGCACTGCAGGCAGCACCTTCACAGAGCCCACTGCACTGAGCCCAGCAGCCCGATACACACACAAAGACAAACGGAGACTGCTGTCTCCTCACAGCTATCGGATAAATGCCAGATTATAAAACACGCATTTAGAAAGGGGGGCTCACTTTCAATAACAATGCGGGACAACGTCTCAATTTGTGGTACGTGTGAAAAGTAATGGAAATGCGATCTGGTCACCCTAGAAGGGGAGCGAGCCTTGTTTGAGACAGTTATTTGTCGTCATAATGACTGATAACGGGGCTGAACCATCAAAGAAAAAAAAGAAAATGCAATGAAGAAAAGCTAAAAGGGAGAGTGATAGGCGGGCGGGAGGGCGTTGCCAAGCAACGCATACACAATTTCACGGAGTGAACTAGACTGCAGTGTTTACTCCTAAATGAATGAGCGGTAGCCTACTAAAACAAAGTTTACTTTGCCTCACCAGCATCATCAGATGACCATTATTCATCTGAAATAGTCATTATTTACAACAACATAAACACATTACCTCATCGTGATCCATAACTAACTGCCGTCTCTCGTTCATTCGCTTTGTGTGGGGACACATACTCGTTCAGCTCCGTGAGAGGTGACAATGGATCAACTCATTGCAATCAGGTGTAGTTGATGCTGTGTCACTAACCACTCTCACCGAGCCGAAAAGGGTCCGATGCCCTCACACTTTCAACACACGGACACGCACTATATTGCTTCCTGATATTTTGAATCTCACACGCCCTGCACGAGCTAGAAAACAGCTTCACGACAGCTGGCGTCGTAAAAATACTACCGCTTTTGTTCAAAGGTGTCGCCAACGTGCCGACTTACTCGTTGTAGCTTTAAGCTATCTATATAAACCCACAGCCACTAACTGCAAGAACAAGTTGTGTGTGTGTGGTCAAAAATATTTCCCTACCCGGCTACAACACCTGACAGATCAAAGATTGGTTCATTTTTAACATTGAACACTAATTGGCTCCTACTCTTACAATGTTATTCTGACCTTGATAGAAATGTTTTACAAACACTCTAGAGTTGCTTTGCCATGTTAGTTTCGATTTTATCAAATTTGGGTTATTTTACAACTTTGCTGCAGTTCATTGGACAGTTGAGACCACACAGCAATCGTACTTGGGTGCACAACAAACAAGCATACCTTAAGACCTTGCTGAAGAGGTGGTCTTGGTGCACTAAGTATTTTTGGCCTAAGTGAGCTCCCGTAGCCAGCAATGCTAATGCATTATGGAATGAGGAAGACAAATCTACTTCCTGCAGTTTCTTTCTGTAGTTTTCCAGCATTTTCAAGAGGGACTACATTATTGCTCCCGCCCCCAGACACATATGACCAATGAGTGACAAGAACGTTCTCACATGGCATTTTAGAAACAATCCCTGGTTGCATTCCGAATCACATACTTTCTACTATATAGTATGTAGAAAAAAGATTAAGAATGTCCCGATTCTTGTGGCCAGATTTAGGGTGGTTAGAATTACCTGGATGTCCTACTTCATGCGGCCAAGATTGTTAGTGTTGAAAACTGCATCCTATTTGGGCGATTCTGACCCACAATCCGGTGTGCACGTGAAGTGACGTCACATCGACAAAGCCTCCATGAAAACAAACGGGGATGCGATGAATATAAAAGCAAGAGGCAAGATCAAAGTGCAATGTTATGATGAAATAAGAGAGTAAAATAGTATGCCTACTGCATCCTAACTAGATTCTTTTTATCGTCGGATGTAGTATGTAGAATAGAAAAAAGAAAGAGTATACGATTCGGAACGCAACCCCTGCGTTCCAATTCCCATACTTCCCTACTATTTAGTATGCCAGAAAAAGATTTAGGATGTCCGAATACATGCATGTCAATTGTAGTATGCTAAAAAAATAGATACATTCCCAACAAATTCCAATAGCATTTTGGAGTATACGTCTTTATTCTTGACATTTCTCGACATAATGAAAAAACAACTTCCTTATCTGATTTTTTTTTTCTCTCCTGTCCCTAAAACTCTTCTGTAATTTAGTATGTAGTATAGTAAAAAAAAAAGAGTACGTGATGTAGAACACAGTGCATATGTAGGTGTGAAGGAGAACTGAACCTGGTGTGAAACCAAAACAATGTATCGTTCTCACAGCTGGTGCGAACTATTTAAGCAGACTATCAGGTGTGAAGCCGGCCTAGATTTATTGGTCTCTTTTGTTGTGTTGCATACTAAACAAGGACTCACCCCTTCTAAATCAATGGGGGGTCATTGCAAAAGCTATAACATCGAAGCCCCTGGAGACACTCACTGCATTTGAGTTTGAAAGGCAGGGAATAAACATCGTCAAGGGGTTTGACTCAGCTGGGACCTGAATAAGCCATTGACTTCTAGATGCTTTGAATGCAAATCTTCAGCCAATGTTGTTTTGAAGGTTTTTCCTGCATAGAGAAATGTTTGGCGCCCCTATAATGTTTTTTTTTTTTTTTTTTTTTACCAGTGCCAGTGGAAAATCCCCAGCGCCAAAATGTTAAAAATTACAAATAAATGTAGCTATTTAAAACTCCTCTAAATGTATTTTGCGTATAGCCTATACAACCCCTACCATGGAATTTCCATGGTTTGGGTCAATTATAAATAATTGCAATTCATTAAATAAAAGTAGTAAGTATTACAATGTATTTATGGGTTATTTTTTGTAGCGTCATGCCAGAAAACCGCAAATAAGAGAACAGACCCTGAGACAGTGTTGACACCAAAATGTGTCCCTGTTGTCACCCCTTCCCCCCTCCAAACACCCATCCTGAGCCATTGACTTATAGAGCTGTGTAATGTTTTGGTTGCAAAATAGCAAATCTTCCCGAAATGGAGTGTGCAGCAGTGCAGTGTGCTTGGTATGTTGGTGTCCTTAACTGACATCCTTTTTAAGTGCTGTCCATGTTCAATCCTTTGCCCAGGAGACCAGGAGAGGGAGACATTGTTCACAGGTTGCTATGGAGCCTATCACCTGGAATAAACGTTCCCTGCGTTCCAATCCCCATACTTCCCTACTATTTAGTATGCCAGAAAAAAGATTTAGGTTGCGTTCCGAATCACATACTTTCTACTATATAGTATGTAGAAAAAAGATTTAGGATGTCCCGATTCTTGTGGCCAGATTTAGGATGGTTAGAAGTACCCGGATGTCCTACTTCATGCGGCCAAGATTGTTAGTGTTGAAAAGTGCATCCTATTTGGGCGATTCTGACCCACAATCCAGTGCGCACGTGAAGTGACGTAACATCGACGAAGTCTCCATATGAAAACAAACGGGGATGCGACGGATATAAAAGCAAGAGGCAAGATCAAGGCGCAATGTTATGATGAAATAAGAGAGTAAAGTATGTCCCAATAGTATGCCTACAGCATCCTAACTAGATTCTTTTTATCGTCGGATGTAGTATGTAGAATAGAAAAAAGAAAGAGTATGCGATTCGGAACGCAACCTTAGGATGTCCCAATACATGCACTTCAATTGTAGTATGCTGAAAATACATAAATGCCCCCGCTAACTCCAATAGCATTTTAGAGTATTCCTCTTTAATTCTTGAGATTTCTCGACATAATGAAAAATAAAACTTCCTTATCTGATTTTTTTCTCTCTCCTGTGGCCTTAAAACTTTTCTGTACTTTAGTATGTAGTATAGTAAAAAGAAACGGTATGTGATTTGGAATGCAGGGTTTTTTTTATTTCTTTAGAGTGGCTGTTCGAGGATGGCTGATAGATAAGGTTCAGTGAATCTGGGTGGTTCTGTCTCTCTATGGTCAGTTAACAGGAACAGTTACCTCTGTGGTATGTTAGGCGTTGGCTTTTAGTAGATAGTCACAAGGAAGTAGTTTTTTTTTTTTATTTAATTTATTTATTTACAGCTCTCGACCATAGTACATGGTATGGAGCACAACATTCAAATAATAACAAAACAAAACAATGGTGCACTGCATTTTTGGCCAAAACAAAAACTCTTACCATTCATAAGGCTTGTGTGCCAAACCAACTACCATTAAAGAAATGTGGTTGATACTTAAAGAAAATTTTAAAAAAATGGCATGATGAAGAGAAAAAAAGACATTCGAGAACAAAAGCATTTTACTATAAGTGAGTTGGAATAGTTTTGACTAAAATAACTCAATATGCAGAATTTGAGTAGTCGGTAATTGATTACATGAAACTTCACTCCTCGTCTTTTATGGTTGTTGTACTCTACTCTTGCCAGTTTATATCATTTAATTACATTAAACAAATATATATTATTCCTTTATAATATCAGTGCACAAGTTGAAGTAATAGTTGGACTGATAAGCTTTCATTTGTCATGATTTGAGAACTCTGGTTAAAAGAAAATGTGGATATATACTTATGGATATTTTACATTCAGATATGCACCGCACTGTCAATAATAATAAGTTGGTAACACTAGATAAGCCAAAGTAATGCGTTTGATTAATGCTGAAATTTTTACAAAAATGTAGTGTCATTACTTATAACTTATAAATAAAATAATGTTTTTAATTATATATGGATTATTTTATTGCATTTTTAAAATTAGTTTAGGCTTATTTAATTATTTATTCTAATTGCTTGAAAGTATTGAATAAATTAAAGGAATTTAATGAATATAATGAGTTTTGCTCACAAACATGCAAATCAATTTTCTTCAGAAATTGTTTTATTCATGATATATATGATTCATGATATAATTTATACGTTTTGGCTTATTTATGTATTTATTAAGTGATTGAATGTATAAAATGAATTAACATAATTACGTTTTTGTTACACACATGTTAATAATAGGCTGTATATAAAAGAGATGTGAAATATTCTTATTTATAAAACAATTAATTTGCGAGATTTGGCTTTGGTTTATATATATTCCTATATGTGATTTACTATAATTGTCTATTCCCTCCTTTTTCTAAACTTATCTCTGAATTTTATTTAACTGTTTCATTGAATTAGGCTATACATATCCAAAAATGCAGTTATTTTTATTTTCCCTAATTAAATTCCGTCCGTGCCTGATGTTTATTTCAATAATGTGTGTGTGTGTGTGTGTGTGTGTGTGTGTGTGTGTGTGTGTGTGTGTGTGTGTGTGTGTGTGTGTGTGTGTGTGTGTGTGTGTGTGTGTGTGTGTGTGTGTGCGTGTGTGTGCGTGTGTGTGCAGCCTGTGTGAGTTGGTTTGAGCATAAGTCGCCCCCTTCCCCCCACCCTCGTAACTCGCATGCGCTCAGGATCGTGTGGGAATGGTCGGTCGGCTAACTGGGGGTTGGACCGCTCCTAGCGAAACACAGCAAAAGAGTTTTAAATGTCCGCCATGTTGTCCATGGCGCACTGAACCACCGATAGGCAGCGGAGCATTGGAAAAATACAGTCCGACAGAGAGCGTTCAAGATCCGGGCCTTCCGCCGGCTCCGTTGGCGACGCCCTAAAAAATTCAAGCTACTACCATTACGAACGTTAGACTAGAGAAAAACCGCACCAGAAACATCCATGACAGCTCCACTCGGCACCGCTGTGAATATTAGGAGATCCGATAGATTTATATTGCATCTCGCATTGTGAAAAAAATGAGTAAATTGTCGTTTCGGGCGCGAGCGCTGGACGCTTCCAAGCCACTACCCGTCTTCCGTTGCGAGGATTTACCAGACCTACACGAATATGCATCCATTAACAGAGCCGTGCCGCAGATGCCAACGGGGATGGAGAAAGAAGAGGAATCGGTATGATTTTTAAATGTGAAAATATATGCTTTGGGTTTTTATTTTCACAGGCGTCCCTCTTTTTTTTTTCTGCGCCAGCTTTCACAAAATGGCGGCCGATTTTTTTCAGGAAGAAACACGACGAATTTGTGTTGCAAACGGCCGATTTACTAGACGTTGGTGGCCGTTTGGGATATATGGGGATGCGTTGTGTCATTATTGGATGAATTTACTCAGTTTTGTCGTCTTATTTGGGCGTGAGGTGGTTTTCTGAGTACAAAGGAGTCATGTGACTTGAGCAATTCCGACATTTTGTCTTGTCTGTCAGGATGGGGGGCCTTGTGTTGGCGTAATTGCAAAGAACGAGGGCAAGGGGGAGCTAGTGGTTTCAGATTTAATATATTATGTGGCATCTATGCTGCTGCTACTACCAGATAGAAACGTCAACAGTGTGCCCATGCATTGATATTGAGATAATTCCTTGTCGTTTGAAGGGTATACATGACTGTTTACTTTTTTTTTTTGCATTTGAGTTAGGTTGAATTGTGCACCTTATGCTATGATACAACCTCTTGTTTATGGCTGCTACTACTAAATAGAAACGTCAACAGTGTGCCCATGCATTGATGTTGATAGAATTCTCTATCGTTTGAAGGGTAGACATTGTTTACATTTTTATTTTTCCAGTTGACTATGGAAGTTGTTATGTTATTGAATTGTGCACCTTGTGCTATGATACAACCTCTTGTTTATGGCCGATACCACTAAATAGAAACGTCAACATTGCTGCCATGCATTGAGTTAGAGGGAAATCTGACGTTTTGATCCATACAATTGATTGTTGACATTTGTTGTTCATAATTAATTTTTCAGTTGACTTAGGAAGTTGACAGTTATCATGTTATTGAATTCTACACACATGATACAACCATTCATGTCTGTTTGTTTCAATGTGTATGCGATGCAGCTTTTGGAGTTATTGCAGTATGTGGTTGAGCCATTATTTAAATGCATTGTTAGTTATCCCCATGTCAAGAAAGCTGAAGGCTATTATTTGATAGTGCATCTTTACATCAGTAACATTGTATGGGTTATCTGCATATGTTAACCTCCCTTTGGGGTTTATGGTGTTTTTCTGTCATAGTCTTTATTATTTGAAAAGGGGGAAACAACATAAAATAGCCTTCATCATAAGGCTATATTTAAAACTGAGCTTCAGGGAATGGACAAGGATAGAAAATGATTTAGCTAACCATAAACACTGCTGACAAAATCATTAATTAAAAAAACCTATATAAATATACTTTTGGCAGATATGTAATTGAGTGGCATATCATGATGAAAAATAACTCCTCGTGGTTTGAGCCTGTATGTTGTCATTAAGGACCTTTTTGTGGGGTTCATCTTGTTGTTGAAAGATCCACACACCACCCCAATCTCAAGTTATCTTATCAATTCAAAGAGCTATTTGCTATATAGTCAATAGCTAAGATTATTATAGTAAACAGCATTGCCAAAGCATTACAGGTAGCACAAATAATAACCAATGAATACGGTCTAATCTACTATCACTCCACGTGGTGTCTTGAGGTGGAGGGGACACTATTGTTATTCCCAGTCAGTAAGCTGCTCCAGGCTGTCTGCTCCTATACGCTGGTGTCAGGGGTTCAGTGTGTCAGATGGCACAGCGGGCTTGCAGACAGTGTGTTTGTGTGTGTGAGAGAGAGACTGTGTGTGTGTGTGTGTGTGTGGGTGGCTGCACATGGAGCTCAGGAGGAGATGAAGGAGGGGGGGGGGGGTCTGTTGTCAACTTCAAAGTCTGCTCAGCTGGAGAGCTCGGTTATGTAATGTTCATATTATCATAAGAGGTAGGCCAAGGTCTCCTGCTGCATGCCATCCACTCAGTTAAGAGCTGGCTATCATTGTTTTGTTGTTAAGTGTTGGTGTGGAAATATGGGTTGAGTCATTGTTAGTAGATGGTGTAGCTCATCATGCTTTTATCCAGTGTTGTTGTTGTTGCCTTATTATAATTTTTTTTTAGTCCTGATTCTGCACTCATGGACTAATGTGTTTTCAGGTGTTGGGTGAAAATATGCTTTAAGTCAGTGACTACATTTACATGCACAGCAATTGTAGTTTTGAGTTGGTCCAAATTCTGGTGCAGACATTTATCGTAATACGTTGTTTACATGTGCAGAAGCTCTGGGATTATTCCTGTTGATAAATTATTTATAAAAAACATGTTTTCTTTTGATTCACCATCCTGCCAGTAGCCGAACAAAGTAATCTTTAAGTTCAATTCAAGCTTTATTAGATAGTACAGTGTTAAAATGGAGAGAGAGAGAGAGGATATGACCTGCAGTAAAGGTCCACGGGTCAGATTTGAACCCGCGACCAACAGAGGCTGAAAGCTTTTGAACCTCCGTTCAAAAGCTTTCAGCCTCTGTTGAAATTGACCACAGAACAACTTCAGCCTTTCTCTGATATGTGTAGGTTACTTGTGTAACTGCTTGTTGGATCCATGTAGGAAGCACATGACTACACAATTGTTATTGGACTTTTCCTTTCCAAGGTGTGTGTGTGTGTCGTGGCTTGACCGACTAGCTGTCATCACTGAAGCTCCCTGGGCACGTGCAGTGTGTTTGTTTTGGACCGGTCGCTCTGTCTTGTGTTTACGTTTCTAAGTGAAAGTGAGGTCACTGTCTGCGGCCCTGGTGGGAACCCACATGCATCTGTTGTTTGCCTCTATGCCAGACAGACACACACACATTCTTGTACTTCTATCTTTGTGAGGACACACGTTGACATAATGCATTCCCTAACCCCTTACCATTACCCTATCCATCAGAGCTAAATGCTTAACTAAAACCCTTATACCCTCATACCTTAACCTGAACCTAGTGTTAACCCACAAACAGCCCTTTGAAGGCCTGTCCCAAAGTGACAACTGGCCAAAATGTCCTCATTCTTATGGGCTAAAACTCAAATTGGTCCTCACAAAAATAAATACAGACAGACAGACAGTTTCTCGGTGTTGTGACCTGGCTGGATGGGAATGTAAAGGCCGAATTCCACCGGCTGCCTCTCCGGTCCTTCTCCGCTCCAGCACGGCAGAAACAGTAATACAATTAAGAGCAGTCAGTGGGTGAGTTTCCACCACGTCCGCTGCACCGTCTCACTGCCCCGCTGCTGCTCCAGCTCTCCGGTGAAATACGCACTGCTTCTATTTCTGCCAGATGCCTGAGCTCACCGCATCAATTTAGCACAGAACACATCGAGATAGACAGGAACACAGGCACCGACAAAACAATAAAACCTCCGGTTTATTTTCAAAATAAGACACTCGGTGTTCACTGCAGGTGACATTCTCAAAACGGAGACACATGCAAGCATGTCCACTGTTCTTTTACTCGTTCGGATGGGAACAACAACCTTCCGTGCGTTCGTTGTTGTGTAAATACCATATAGGAGAATCATATTATCAAGAGCAATCGCCCGTCACTTTTATTACCGCGGGAACTCCTCGTTCTCGCGACTCCAGCTGTTCAGCGGAGCTGGCTGTGTCTGCTTTGAAAACGGAGCCGGTGGGTATTGACGGACGTGGGCGCACGGAGCAAAACCGTTGGACACCGCACGCGCAGCCAGTGGGATTCCGGGGTAAGGCATGTCACCTGTCCAAAGTCTCTGCAGCCCTGTACATGCTGTGGAAGTTTTTCATTTTTTTTTTCATTTAACTTTTATTTATCCTCGAGAGACCAATTGAGGGGTGACCCTCATTTACAATGGTGTCGAGTTCAAACAAATTCAAAGGAAAAACAACAATACATAAACAATATTCAACGCAAATACATCAAATACACAACAACAGGTGAAGAGAAAAACAATTGAAACATTTACACAGTGGTGAAGATTAAGTGGTAGCAATTAAAATTAAATGGGTGAAAGTACAATATAGCCTAATTAAAACAGTTACAGGTAGAGTTTGGCAGATTTAAAATAGTTTGTTTAAATTGGTTAAAGGATATGAAGTTATTTAGTTTAATTTGTTGCTGTAAATTGTTCCAGGAGTCAGGGGCACTGAAGCTAAAAGCTGTCTTTCCTAGCTCAGTGAAAGTGAAAGTTGCCTTGTCAGCTGTTTCCTACACGTTTCCTTTCACTGTTGACAGTTTGTGTATTGACGTGACCATGTGGGCAGCGTGGGAAATAAAACACAAGCCTCCAGCCAGGTTTTGAGTCCAACTCCGATCAAAACTGTTTGTATTAGTCTGTCATTTTGTCTGTCATTGTCTGAGTCTGTATGTGTTTGTGCTTATATGTGCTGTTTGTACTGCTAAGGGTGTAAGGGCAGAGGGTTTCATACTGTATGGAATGTAAAGCCCACTGAGGTAAATGTCTATTTGTGATATTGGGCTAGTATACAGATAAAACTGATTTGATTCAAGGCAATCCTCTGTTTGAACAGTTCTGATAGGGACCAAGGTACTATGCACATTCTCCTCATCCATAATTAGGTTTCAGTGTTTTGCTTTGTTATTTTTTTGTTATTTTAGACTGAGCCTTTTATCTTAATTGTAGCTGTGCGCCGCCATGTTACATCGCATTCTAGATGATACTAAGAAGAATTCACCTTTTTTAATTCACACTACATCTTTTTTAAGCAATTGATTGATGGTTTATTTTACTAACCACCTGGTATACATCCAGAATCAGTCGGGTTGCTGCCGTGAATTTCTATTCTAACCCCATTTTCTCTGGGTGTTAAAGGAATACTTCACCCATACGGAACCGGCGTTCTATCATTATAAAATCGCTATTATAATATAATGAATGAGGTTTTTCTTCCCTCAGTCTTCCCTGTCCTGTTAATCCTGACATCAAAAAAGGGGAAAATTTAGGGTTTGACAGTGAGACCATAAAACACTCTTTCCGCCTTTTCTCAGGCTAGGATGAACTGATTTCTAAAATGTTTGCAAAGTTATACTACATAGGATCTCAGAGTTCAATACACCTTCATATTCCCACCGGTGAAGTAGGTCTTTTAGAATCATCTCTCTCCCAAGCAGTGCCTTGAAAACTACCTCGTACTGTAGCTATGAATCCAGCAGCCTGGATTCCTAGTCCCCTGCTACTGTCCATCATGTTAAGTGGCATTTACAGCGTCTGGGACAGTGGCTGTCGCAGAGGCGAGACCGGAGTAGACAGAGGCTGTTTCACTGACAGTGATTGATGTGGTCATTTTAGAAAGGCTATTTCTGGAGTGTGTGTGTGAGAAAGCGAGACCAAGCGGGAGAAAAAAAAACTGTGTCTATGTGAGCACCAGTCATTGCTCTGTATGTTCACCTCAATCTAACCCTGCGTTTCAATTCCCATACTTCCCTACTATTTAGTATGCCAGAAAAAGATTTAGGATGTCCCAATACATGCCTGTTGATTTTAGTATGCTGAAGATACATAAATGCCCCACTAACTCCAATAGCATTTTCTCCCTTATCTTTTATTTCTCTCTTGTGGTCCTAATTCTCTTCTGTACTTTAGTATGTAGTGTAGTAAAAAGTAAAAGTATGTAGTTTGGAACGCAGGGCAAGTCTATTTATTCTTAGCCAATATGGCCACGGCTGGCAAAAGTAAACAAACGCATTGCTAGATTGAATTTGGCAGCGTATGTGTTCTCGCTCAAGGCCGTTTGAGGGGAAAACTCATAAAAATCCTTGTGGAAAAGCCTGAGGAAGTGGATATGGAGGTTTAGGTGTTAGGTCGGGGAATGATTCAGTTGGAAATGGAAAGGAACATGGAACATTTTTAGGGTTGCATGCACTGAGGGGGTCACAGCAAACTCTACAGGCAGGTACAAATGTAAGAGCTTTGAGGACGTTTTGAAAATAAATATGGTTTGTCAAAAGCAACTTGTCCAGCGAGGGGAAAAGCTATTGTTTTGAACAGATCAACAAAGCACATGCCGCTATACTTGTGAAATACAATGATTCGCCTCGAGTATAAGAGACCGTATGGAAAAGGTTTTCTCTTAAAGGTCACTTTATATTCGAATATTTGTTTCGAAAGTGGGGTGAAAAGTTCAAATCTGAATTTCTTCAAATGGATTACAGTAGTTTGAATGTAATTGTTTGATAAAGTGACAGCCCTAGTGTATAACCAAAGTGTTTTGTGATGGACGTTACCATGTTGGGAAGGATACATGTGTTATGTCTGGTTTAAATCGCTTTTACATAATTTCATTGTCAGGATGTCCACGTTGTTCAGTCTTGGCTAGTAGATGCTATAGCTGTTTTTCTAGTCTGAATTCAGGTTATTGTTTGGAATACTGCATGACCATACAGGGTTCAACATAACTTTTTTTTTTCCTACTGGCCTGTCGGGTCAGTGGATCTGAGTTTTACTGGCCCCTTGTATATTTTCACTGGCCCTGCAGACACTTTTTTTTTCGTGATTTTGTGTCAATAATTATAATACAGTATAGAAGTTCCCTTTATATTTCTTTTAGTTAATGATATGAAATATTGATAGTGCTCATACACATAATATAAAACCAGACAAACATATTGAATTTGAAACCTACGACTGAAAGTATGTGGAAGCAGTGGGCCAGTATTTCACCGTGAGATCTCGCCGGTGAGCGAGTGTGCCGCCGCGCGGAAGAATTCCGCTGTTTGACTACTAAAATAATAACCGGGGATATTCTCCCCGTTAGCGATGTCAATGGGAAAGACTTCCATGATCTGATTGTATGTCTTAAAACACAGAGCCATGTCGGCAGACAAACTGCGTGACTATAGGAACTGTGCAGTGAGCCTCCTCCCCCTGTTAGTTTCTGTCTACAGCCGACACAATTACAATCACTAGCGATGCATTCACAGCGGTTAAATAGAGCCTCTCATTTGTATTACCATTAGCGCTTTGATGCAAATACTGTAACATTACGGCGGCAGCTAAAGGAAAAGCGCAGTTATCACTTATTTTCTGCACCTCAACCTCTGCTGTGGGAATAAAAAGGGGGCAAAGTAAGTCGATTGATTTGTTGACTCGCGATCTTATGAAGTCGTTGACATCCCTAATATTGACTTGGCTCTCTCGGTATTGTCCCGCTCGCGGAGCGGAGGGTAGGCCTGCAGCTCTGCCAACGGAGCGAGAGTGCGCCCGCTTGTTGCTCCGCCTGTCAAAACACCCACGCATCGTTTGTCCACTGGCCTTTCATTAAAAAAGATATGATATAATATGTATATTATGAGTCTTAAATAAAGACTGCTTTCATTTCGACTGTCAACGCGCATTTCAATGAACCATGATGTAGTCTACAAAAAGATACTGAACTGTGATTGGCCGTTACTGGCCCGGGCGGGACAGTGACTGGCCAATCAACTTGCCCTGCATATGATTTTACTGGCCGCGGGCCATTGGTTATGTCGAACCCTGCCATAGACCCTATGGAATAGTATAGCTTGCCTTAAACTGAACTCATTTAAACACTGCTTTATGTCTGAAAGGTCTCTGTGAACGCATTTTGCACCCTCTGGTAATAAACATTGCACCAGTGAACAGCTTGTATGTTGGAGCTGTTTATAAAGACAGAAAATGAATCCTTGTTCTTCAGTGATTAACTTTTTGCTTGCTGTATTTCTGAGAAACTGCACACTTACTTTTATTTAACCCCTTTCTCATCAGCCACTGCTTGTGTGTGTTAGACGTATAGGAGGGGTGAGCTAGATGTGTGTGACTAACCTTGGTGTGTGTGTGTGTGTGTGTGTGTGTGTAATTGACAAAATAAAGACTTAACTAAACAAGGCAGCCTTTTCCTCTGGTTATGTGCTGTAACAGGAAGCTTGCATTAACATTTCCAACATTAAGCTGGTTTAAAGGTCCATTCAGCTTACTGCTTGAAGTCAGCTGAATTATGTTTTAAGAAGAAAATTCCAAATTGATATAATGGGACAGCTCAGTCAAATCCTAAGCACAACCAGACCCCCAAACAACTGTAAATTGTTCAAAAATGCCCGTGACATAAGACATCTCACCTTGGTATGCAGCTCCATTATACTACTGTAATACTAGTGTTTCCCACACATATGCTCTACTTTGGCCGCCCACTCAGGTAAATTGAGAGCCGGCCAGGTAGATAAAAGCAGCATTTCTTTATTAAATAATAATCAAATTAAGTAAGCTATATTAGTCAGTAAGAGTGTTATCGTGGTGCACCCATGTGTGCGGCCTATGCTACAGGTCTTTTTGGTGTGAGTTGGCATTCATGCACCCAGTTAAAAGTAGTAGCCTGCAGTCGGATAAAACTAACGCCACCGCAATGTCTCGCTACTTAAATCCCCTGCAAGTTGATCGGGCAGCTACTGCTGTGAGGTTGTTGGCTTGTGTGAATAGAGTAGGTTCATTTGAGTTATTTGAGCTGACTGAATATTTGTCGACCATAAGAGATGTAAAATATTTCATCATTATTGCCCAGCCTTCCTTGTAAATGTAAGCCTGTTAAACAGAGAACGTGTTCACCTAAAATGAATCGCTGCTAAATTTTCAGTACGCGAGACGATAGAGAGAGGGAGTGCCATGTTTTGAAATATCCCATATAACTTAATTCAAAGCTGACGGTAAATCAGTGTCTGCAATGTGAGTGTGTTTTAGAGGGTGTGCTTTTTAAAGACTTGTGATGAAATGCATTGTGATCCTATAATACAAGTGAGGAAGGCACAATGCATTGCTTTCTATCAGGGACTGGACCTAAGTTGTGTTGGTGTGTGTTTGTTAGTCGGTCTGGGTATATTCCATGTGTGATTGTGAAAGAACGATTAGCTTGTCTAGTTTTTTCTAAGTCATACAATGTTGTCATTATTATTCATTCATTTTCATTCATTAATTTTCCTTTATTTATTCTCGAAAGATCAATTGAGGTTACCCTCTTTTACAATGACGTCGAGACAGATACACAATATACAATGAGAATACACAACAAGCTTACAAAGAGACAACAATTAAAACATTCAGATCAATTGAATAAAATAGAACAATAGCCTAATTAAAACAGTTACAAGTGGAGTGGGGCTGATTCAAAATAATAACTTTAAATTGGTTAACAGTTATGAGTGTATTTATTTTAATTTGATGTTGTAGGCTGTTCCAGGAGTCAGGGGCACTGTGGCTAAAAGCAGTCTTACCAAGGTCAGACCGGGCGTATGGGACATATAACATGAGCATTTCAGTTGAGCGGGTTTGATAATATTAATATGATATTATTGAGACAGACTGAGAGACCGAGATATAAAATGTGACGAGAATAAATTCAGTTTCTCTCATTATGTATTCCATACTCTCTGGCTTTACACAACATATGGACAAACCTGCATTCATACACCACATTGATTAACTGCTCTGGTATTTGCCTACTTCACAGCTCTGTACATTTTGTAGGTGCTGTATGCTTTCTTTTCTTCCCTGCTGTTTGTTGTTCTTCAGTTAGCATTGAATGCTATCCGGCCTCCGGGTCAGACCCCAGAAAGGGCCTGTGAAGAGTGCCTAGTGTAGGTGTGAGCTGATTGACCGTATAAAAGCAAGAATAACATGACTTCAAATTGCATTAACTGGGTGCTTTAGCTATAGTTTGAGAAATCCGATTTAGTACGATTTCGTTTGGACTAACATGTATTTTTAAAAGTCTGGTTTCAGTCGGGCTAACACAATTTAATAAAAAATAAATTAACATCATGTAAAAGTATGGCATGTCTCTCTCTCACACACACACACACACACCAGTGTTTCCCCCAGGTTCACACAGCAGTGGCGCGCCACCGCTGCATATGAATTTAGGTTTAAAAAAAAAAAAAAATAATGTTTTTTTTTTTTTTTTGCTGCATGTGAGCCTGTCTCATATCCGCACGTCGCCAACGCTCCCAATGGGTGGACACTCGCGCAGCTTACCGCTAGGAAGGTCTGCTGAAAGTTCTACAGCTCAGGATTTTAAGCCATCAATTGATGAACTTGCATCAATGAAAAAGATGTCAGTTTTCTAAAGGGCTTTAAATAGGCCAATCTATGGGTCTAAATAGCATAGTGTCTAAGGATGAATGCAAACATTATCTGGTTATGTGTTATGTAGCTAACGTTAGCTAGCTGCTCCCTTTTGTTTCCAGTGGTGACTTTTTTCATTACCAATGTAAACTGTCATAAATAGTTTAAGCCGGTGTTGGGTCATGATTCCTATAAAAAAAATTATATTCCATAACAGCTCTTTCTCAATGAACCAGAAAAAAAAACATTTCCACTAAATTGATCCTAGAAAAGGCACAGATGATAGATCGGTTGATTTGTATTCACCAGAATGCAGGAAATTAAGTGTTAAGTGCCCCCATATCCCCCACCTATAATTTGTACCCCCAAATGTTGAAACAAAACCTAGCCTATTTGCCCTGTGCGCAGGTTGGTTTACAATATATTCATAGGTATGTTTTTTTTTTTTTTTTACTTTTTTGATTAAAAATATCGTAGAGTGGCCCTTTGTGAAAATGAGTTTGACACCCCTGTCTAATTGATATTTCCTACATTTGAATGACATCACTGCAGCACACATATTCTTATAGTCCAGGTTGTGGCCCAAATAAATTATGTTCATAGCTTGACTGCTGTGCGTTAAAGGGGTGATGAATGTAAGCTTAATAAGGTAATACATCCAGGCAAACCAGAACATCTCAAAAATAGCTTCAGGGCTAGGGTTAAACTTGTTTAAGAGTCTGCATCAATTATCCTATCTAGTAATACACAAGACTCCTTGAATGGGATTTTAAGTGCATATTCTCCTCTGAAAGTGCACTAGTTTCATGCATTCAAATTTAAAGGGTACAAAAAACTTTTGGCCCGGGGGGGGGGGGGGGGCATGCCCCCGGACCCCCCTAGAGGGTTCGTGGGACCACACCACCGCTGCTGAAAAAAATTCTGCGGGAAACACTGCACACACACACACTCTTCCTTGTGACTAGTTCACTCACTCAGTCGTCCCTAGGCAGGGGGATTCTCTGAGCTCGCCCTCGTGTCTGTTTTAGCCTCAGAGGAAACGATAAACACACAAGAACACTCACATTCTCTCTCTCACACACACACGCACACACACCCCTCCCTACGTCAGACCACGCTGCCTTGTTGACACACATTGACAGTGGCTCCGTGCCCAGCTCTGGGCCGAGGGCGCTAGCTGCTACTATGACACAGTGGGACTGTTCAGACAAGCCGCCCGCCAGCACACACCAGTTCCTCTGCTGTTCTCTGCTTCCTTCCGCCTCGATGCCCCTCAGCACACTTGGCAGTGACAGTCTCTCGTGACAGTTGTTGTAGTCGTAGGCTGTGCAACTAATCATGGAATTTTTATTTTTTTGTTTCCGAGCATTTAGAAGTGGAGTCAGTGATTCTGGTAAATGCTTGTTGACAATGACTTTTTGTGATTAATATCCTCGCAATCCGCGAGTGTGCACTGAAAAAAAATCAGTTTTTTTATACACAGCTTAGGCTCTGTAAACTGGTATGTAAGCAAAGTGGGGCCGACAGTAGCAAGTAAAATGCCCCTTTACAGAGCCTAGGCTGTTTATAAACACTGGATTATTTTCTGTGCAAGCACACAGTACACTGATTTTGACCACAAGCGTTCTCCAGAATCACTGACTACATGTTTTTTAAATAACCAAAGTGTTGCCTAGCCGTACAGATTTAGCAATGTGTTTTTAATGTTGGTTCTGTTTTCACCCAAACAGACACGTTTATTCCTGTAAAGGTGTTTAACATTGATTGTCATATTGTCTTGATGCCAAATGTTTCAACAGGATTATCTTGAGTTTCGGCGTGTGTGTGTGTGTGTGTGTGAGAGAGAGGGCAGCCTGTTATTTCCCCTTCAGAATGACACGGTTTACTTGGCTTGATATTATGTTGCCGTGTGTGTTGAGCAACGCATTGTTTTGACACAATTGCTTCACAAATTGCTTTTAAAGCTGTTTACGTGTTTGAATGGTTTCTGTGATTGTTTTTTAGTTTTCGGAGCGACCCACTGTGACCTTTTGAAACCGAAGCTGTCCAGTAGTAATGTGGTTTATTGTGAAGGAAATTAAATGTCATGGTGTTTTGCTGTTATACTTTTGAAATGGAAACGAGTTCCTGGTGATGGCTGCCAGTGTTTCCTGGAACAATATTTTTTGTTAATATAACAGCTGCTGTGATGAATGGATAGATGGACCTTGGTGTTTGCATGGCCAAGCTTGCATTTGGTTATACGTTCCAGCTATTATTATATTTTGTTACTTATCATCAAGGGCTGATTCAAGGCTTATAGTCGAATAATGTCAACCAATCATATCAATGTAGGTTTGCAATATAGCACAAGCAATAGGGAACTTCTGAGGCCGACATATACAGCTAGGGGTGTAACGGTACACTAAAGTCACGGTTCGGTACGTACCTCGGTTTTGAAGTCACGGTTACGACGGACGGTTCATAGTTAAGGGAGAATGAACAGTTTTAACTAGCTGACATTATGTAACATACAAATAAAATGCATAGGCCTAACAAATCTAAAAAGAATACTGCTGCAATTCTCCAATAAATAAAATACTTATTAAATACTAGTGAATGTGCAGCATAAACTAAAATTGCAGTGAAAATAAAGCCAGTGTTAATGCTCAGCAGGCTCTGTAAGCTGGTATGTAAAAAAGGGTATGTCTTCTTTAAGGTATTTTTGACTTTAAAAAATAAAATATTACTGCAGCTCTGAAGTGCTCTTATAAATACAACAATTATCAAATAAAAGGCAACTAATTAAATGACAGCTTATGTATTTTCAGTTTAAAAAGAAAATACTGTCTGTGTTTGCACAGCTCGATTTTTCTTCACGGTAACGGTGATAGTAAGACCTGGATGGTGCCTTTTCAAATGCGTATGCATGTTCGACGTGTTGGCTCCTACATAGGCGATCGGGTGAAACAATAACCTGTGTGCCACATTGTTCCACACGTTTATCACTGTTTTCATAATTCTACTGGAATCCGAAGTTATCCCTCAAGCGGGATTTGAATGACAGGGGTACGCCTGCAAGCTCCGGTTTCCTGTTGTCTTTTGCCATGCAGTTCGCTCTCTGTTCGAAAGCACTGTATAACATCTTTATTTGCACTACTCATAGACTGTAGAAGAGGGGGGAACGCTGCTACAACTGCTAATAGTGATGCAAACGGAACATTGAGCGGAGAGGTGTGTATCTCTTGCTCTGACCGCAGCTGGGAGGGACTGCTGCGTGAGGACTCGGCCGCCTGTCAGTGCTCTGGGAGGGGGCAGGAGCCTCGGGAGCCAGCCGCTGCTCGTTTAGAAGTAAAGCACGATTCATGCTTTAGCAACAGAGTCTCCAAAAGTGACCAATAACACCAGTAAAAGTAGCTAGATTTGTCGCTAGTCGCTTTTTGAAAAAAGTCGCCAGAGGGCTCTGAAAAGTTGCTAAGTTAGCAACACTGCACCCTCATGCTGTGCTCACCATGGAGATAACAGACTCTCGCTGGCTGCTAATGCGCACGTGGAGCGAGCCGGAGGCTAAATGGTCCGGGGGAACTCCGACTACAAGTTTTAAGTTCCACACCGCAAAACAAGCCTGTACATTCGCCATATATTAACGCTATGTACGCACAACGGACCCACCTCTGTAACACCAAATACGTGCTGACCGGTACGGTACAAATACGTGTATCGTTACACCCCTATATACAGCTCCTGAAAAAATCAGTGTTTCTCGTTATACTGTTTCTTGGCATATGTTTGAGTAGAATGAGCATTTGGGTTTTATAATATAAACTACTGACATCATTTCTACCAAATTCCGGGAAAAATATTGTCATTGGCATTTCCATTAAGTAATGTAGAGATGAAGATTTAAGAAAAATCCAGTCTGGTCTCTTACTTTTTTCCTCAGCTGTATATTTGGGAGTTTGAGAGTTTTTCATTAAAACGCATAAATGAATGGCTCTGATCACATTTGCTGACAGTGCTTTTTGTTCTAAAAACCATTGTGACACTGTCTATAAATGACCTGAAACCTACCTTTCTCTTCTGCAATGTCATGTTACATATTGGTAGATATTTGCTTATTGTAGATTTCAGTAAGCATGTGATGTATGTTGCTTGGGTTCATTCAGAGGTCACTAACAACCCATTATGTAATAAAACTTCAAAATGCATTTTTTTAAATAACGTCTGCAGCATTATGTAAGTTATAGTCTCGCAAAGCCAGACCAAACTACAGCAAGTAGTATGGTCTGGAAGCACTCCGTTTAGAGCCGTCTATTCGGGGGGAAACTGGGCTGGCCTGTTTTTATTTATTTAAACCAATCACAATCATCTACGGCGGGGCTAACCCCGGGAAGCAGCCAATGGAGGCGTAGCGTTGTTTGCCGACGCCAGCGCTTAATAGACGCTGGCGGGAGTGGTCAAGCCAGACTATGTAAGTTATAACATGAGGACATTTATTACACAATGTGTTCAGGCTGTTATACATAAATCTGGGTGTTACATAAAGGAATGAGAATGTATTGCATTTTGACATTTTTAAAACATTCCCTCAATGAGCAAAGCCTTTTTCCACCAATCCAACAGTTAAACCATTTTCTAGGTGAAATATATCTGACTGAACTTATCTGTTTAAAGTATTTTGTATATCTCCTTCATCAGTGACAGATGTAAAACAGTGTGCTAACATCAAAGCTAATATTGTTAGAATGGTGTTAACAGTTTAAGGCCCATGTCATACTCCCCTAGTTTTCAAAAAAAATCTCTGCTCTGGCTTTCAAATCGCTCAAGTTTGATTGTGAGTTTGTGATTGTGTGCGTGTGGACATCATTGGGTAGGGTGGTCGACCCGCAACGGCAGGGTGGGTGGTTTGATGCCCCGTCTCCCCGCCACATGTCTAAGTGTCCCAGGGCAAAGAGACACTGAACCCTAAACTGCTCCTGATAGTTTGCACCCTGCGCGGTAGCTGCTGCTGCTATCGGTGTATGAATGTGTGCTCCAGTTGTAAGTCGCTTTGGATAAAGGTGTCTGCTAAATGACATGTAATGTAATATAATATAATAACTCACCCCCCTCTCCCTCTCTGTGTGTCCATAGGAACACCATCTCCAGCGGGCCATCTCGGCGCAGCAGGTCTATGGGGAGAAGCGGGACAACATGGTCATCCCGGTGCCCGAGGCCGAGAGCGACATCACCTACTACGAGTCGCTCTACCCCGGGGAGTTCAAGATGCCAAAGCAGCTCATTCACCTACAGCGTAAGTTGTTGCTATTCCTTATGCTTTGTTAGACAGTTTTGGAGACACAGGCTGTGTTTAGAAAAGCCCTACTAACGTCCTCCCTCCTACATACTCAACAGTGCATTGTCGGGCGGTTCGGTAGGAAAAATATCCGATAATTTTTTTTTTTTTTTGGCTATATGCCTTGTTAACATGCCTTGCATTGTTTTCGGTGCACACACAGTACTGACAGGTAGCAGTTTATGAAATATTCACTAATTTTCAATAAAGTAATTTTGACAAGTGTTCGCCAGAATTGCTGTCTCCACCTTCTTTTTTTTTTTTAAATATAGAATATACATTCCCTGGCTATCGGAACTTAGCTAAAGTGTCTTTGTAAGCTATAAGGTGTGAAGTCCATTCAGTGACTCATAAGGCCATATACAGCTCCGGACAAAATTACGAGACCACTCCAAATGTTCAGTGTCTCTCGTTTTACTATTTTAGAGGCATATGTTTGAGTAGAATGAACATTTTGGTTTTATAATATAAACTACTGACAACATTTCTACCAAATTCCAATACATTTTGTCATTTAGAGCATTTTCAATAAGTAATGTAGAGATGAAAATTTAAGAAAAGTCCAGACTGGTCTCTTAATTTTTTCCAGAGCTGTAGGTATTAAAGCTGGTGTGTTTCTTCTGACAGCTATTTATCCTTCTAATGGCATCGGGCAGTCAAGGGTGTGTGTGTGTGTGTCTGTGTGTGTGTGTGTGTGCGCGTGCGCGTGTTTGTTTGTCATAGTAAATTAGTGTGTGAGATTGCCCAGTTCGGTAATGACATCACAGAAAACGAGTTCTCTAGATTGCGGAGTTCAGCTACCATGGTTATGTTATGATTGTTTTTCTTGAAGGAAAGCAATTTGCTGTTATCAGTTGAAAGCTGAAATGACAAATGTTTGGTCCTGTCAAGTTTTTATCTGACTACTTTCAGCAATCGGTTATATATTCAGTATTTTTAATTTGCAGGTCTCGCTTATCAAATGTGTGTTGTCTTCTTGTGAGTAGGCAGCTATAAAAAAAGTTTTAAGGCGAAAAAATGTTATTTCAACAGAAAGGAACATTTGAGGATAGAGCTGTGCTGTTTTGAACAGGGATGCTGCAGATCTGTGTTGATGTTGATGCCAAGTTACTGAGACAATTTATTTGTTGCACACCAGTCTTTTTTTAAAGAATTTTGTTTGGCATTTTCAAGCTTTATTAGATAATACAGAGTTGAAATGGGGAGACACAGAGAGAGGGGGGGGGGGGGGAATGACCTGCAGTAAAGGTCCACGGGTCGGACCACTGCAACAAGGCCGAAGCCAATATGGTACACTTTCTATCCACTACGCCACCTGGGCGCCCCGTGTTCTTTGTTTTTACCTGATCTATAATAATATGACTGGTGTCTATGCGGTTTCATTGCATTCGTTAAGTGTATTCATTTTTTTCTTAAAAAAAAAAAAAAAATTCTCCCAGCCGTCAACATTTAGTTTTGGTTGGAGCTGTTTTTCTCTTGCTCTGGTTATGGGTCTGCAAACTGGCTCAACTCTTCTAGTTTTAATGGTTCTGTCCCGAAATGTAACTTTACTGGACACATGCAAGGGCAGCAACAGTGTTTACAGTCTGAACAACACAAAGCGATTTTTGAAAATGCAAATATTCAGAGTTTGTCTCTGTGTGGTAGTCGGGAGAGTTTGCTCATAGTCTGTAAGCGTAGCAGTGAATTTTACGCCTTTTTTGTTTTGTATTGGAAACATTTTCTTTTCATACATCGGTCTGCATTTGACCTCGGCGACATGGCAATGCTGAAAACCTTTGGTAAATAAAAGACTAAATCTAAGGGATGAATTCAAAACATGTACTGCTGTGTAGGTGGAATCCTTGTCTCTTTGAGTTAGGGTCTAGGTTGTGCAGTATACATCTCTTTGTACAGTAGCTAATGTAACTAGGCAGTGCACCCAAAACTGACCCTGAAAGCACTCTATGTATTCAGACTTATTTTAAAATTCACTTGAGGTATACAGTGGCTTTCAGTGGCCGTCATATTGCCAAGCAACCATCTGTACTATTTAACTGTCTGTACAAAGAGAATGTCCGTCTTTTTCCTTGAAAGCGTTTTGTAAAATGTTGGAAGTGGATTTTGAGTTTCATGGATTTGTTAGGTCTTTCTTTGTACCTCGAGGGATAAAAGTGAGTTTTTGTTGCTATGCTGCATCAACATTTAAAGCATTTTCATACAGGTCTTTTAAAGATGCGTTTTCGGCATGTTCTTTAGGGAGATGTCTTGTGAATCAAACAATAAACAACATATACATTTGTCCTTGTTTTTATTTTATTTATTTATTTATTTTTTATTTTTTGTATTGTCTGTTTTGTTTGTTAGCTTGTTGTTTTAAAAAAAAAGCATTTTCAGCTTGGATTGTTGTCAGATTTGACAGCAAATCTGCAAAGTTGTATTAACTGTGGAATAACTCGAAAATCTACCGAGAACCCTGTAAATTTGAGTCTGGAAAAGTATGGAATTTTGAAATGTGTATGAACCCTGAATATCTTAAGTATCATTATCTAAAGTGTGTGTCCCTGTCCCCCCCCTGTAGCTTTCAGCCTGGACGCGGAGCAGCCCGACTACGACCTGGACTCAGACGACGAGGCCTTCGTCATCAAGCTGAAGAAGAAGATGGAGATCAGCTTCCTGCAGTTTGAGGAGATGATCGACAGACTGGAGAAGGGCAGCGGACAGCAGGTCGGGACACACACAGCTGTAACACATAGGACACTGAAGTGTGTGTGTGTGTGTGTGTGTGTGTGTGGTTCATCATGATGTTGGTTCTGTGTGTCTGGTTTTGTCCTTTAACTTTTAGCATTTACCTTAGCGTCTACTTATTCATTAGCACTTTGTATTTATTGAATTGTAATTCATACAAATCAACATTCCCCATAAGAACCCAATATCAGTCGCAATGATCATTATTTTTTATTTTATTTTATTTTTTTTTAAACTTACAGCCCTACTGGCCACTATGTTAATGCATCTTAATTTATGTCATTCTAACTCCTGTCTGTGTCCCTCAGCTGGTGAGTTTACCGGAGGCCAAGCTGCTGCTAAAGGAGGACGACGAGCTGATCAAAGAAGTGTTTGACTACTGGAGCAGGAAGAGGAAAAAGAGCCGGAGCAACGCGCTGCTGCACCTGGTGAAGCAGGAGAGACGGGACGGCTCCAGCACCAGCGACCCCTACGTGGCCTTCAGGAGGCGCACCGAGAAGATGCAGACCAGAAAGGTGGGTAGAGCTAGACTGACTGGCACACAAACAAACAAACAAACGCCTGCACGAACTGGAAGGTGGGCAGTCCTAGGCATCCTATACTGGCAGATTTTTTTTCCGCAATATATATTGCATTTTCATTTTTTATTTTCTCACAACACACACAGACAAACACCATCACAACATACAAAAAAAATAAACAAACTTAAATAAAAAATTCATTTTTGTTTTTCCAATACGTTTATAAAAAAGTTAGCCATTGCATGATGTTTCAAAAGTAAATTTTATTTTTGCATTAAATAATCGCTATCAACATTTTTGACCATAATCAAGCGGCCCTAGTTCCAAGGTAAAATGATGACACGTGTATATAAATAGCCTTTGTTTTGCCAATGTTAGGGCATGTCAAACTAAACAATGCAATAGCTAAGTGGAAGCATGACTACTAGGGCTGGGTATCGTCAAGGACTTCGCGATACGATACGTATAATGATACACTGGTCACGATACGATATATCGCGATATATTGCGTATCTTGATATATCACGATATATTGCGATATTCCATAAACAAGTTGCCTTGTCAAACATAACAGCACAATATATTGATAGTTGCACAGGCACATGAAGTCGAAACTATTTCATTCACAACTTCCTTTACTATTTTTCTTCCTTTTTTTTGGTTTTGGCAAATGATCAAACACTGCTGCAGCTGCTTAACATCAAAATAACAAATCCAATTCACTCTTGTACTAACTGTACAGGACACAATGTGCTTTTGTGACAGTGAATCTTAAGTATTTTTATAAACAAAACTGATCTAACTTTAATAGTCAGTATCCTAGAGGCTCGGGCCTGACAGCAGACATGGGTTTGAATCTGACCCATGGTTGTTTCATTCCCTCTCTGCCCCACTTCATATCTGTATCTCTGCACTGTCAATAAAGCCTTGAAAAGCAAAAAAAAAAAAAATCATAAAAAAAAATAATAATAAAAAAAATCGATATTTTGATATAAAAATCGATACCGATATCGGGAATCGCGATATATCGATATTTTGATTTTTTGACACAGCCCTAATGACTACACACCTACAGACAAAGACATGGTGCGCTCCAGTTATGTTAGCCAATCTTCCTCCTTGACTAAAATGTTTTTTCACACAGTCATTACATTTCACTGAGTCACGGTATATTGTGCTAAGCGGGATTAGCTCGTCCTGTTTGACAGTTGGTTTAGAGTCCCACGCAAAAAGCTTAGTCATCTTCTAAATTCGCTTTTCTAATGTCTATTCTATACTTGATGTATTTTTAATCTTGATGTATTTCATGCCCCCGTAAAGCACTTTGAATGGCCTTGTGTCTGAATTGTGCTATAGAAATAAACCTGCCTTGCCTTGTTGTAAACGCTTTACATGCCTTACCTGTGGTGTAGACAGACAGAAGGGACTCTCAATACCTGACACAATGGCAGGAGAAAAGAATGCAGTCGGGCAACGTAACCATCATCAATGAACTGTGTCTTAAACACTTAGGGGAGAGTATTGTGACAGCACGTAGCTTTGTGTCTGTCGGTTAAGATTTGACTCATGCTGTGTGTCTCCTGAGTAAAGTAATCATAGCGTGACGTGTGAGAGAGTCTCCTGTTTAAATGGTTCTGTCTTGTCAGCAAATTAAGTTTCTCTGTGAAATGATGATGGCTGAAAGAACAATGATTGATTGATTAATTAATGACTGCCATCGGTGTATGAGTGTGTGTGTGTGAATGGGTGAATGTGGTAAGAAATGTAAAGCGCTTTGAGGCTGAGAAAATCGGCTAAAAAGCACTGTATAAGTCAAGTCCATTTTCCATTTAATTTAGCTTCGGTTTTCATTTATTTGATAAGGACAGAACATGTTAATTAACTTCAGTATCAAACATTTAAACATGCCAGAGTTAGCAAACATGCTAATCTACAATAATGTATATAGAGTGTATTAGAGTGTATTATTATTACTACACTGATAAGAATGGTGCGGAGATCAGCTCCATGAAATTAAAGTTTCCTCTCCACCCTCTTGTAAGGGCTGTATATGCCACCAAGTGGTCATTTGAAGCATTAAGAATAGATGTTCACTTTGGGATCTTGGTAAATGTTTTAATTCCATCCTGGGAACTTCAAAAATATACATTTATTAATATTCATCAACAACTTGACAGGTGTTTTATTTCCTTGTTTTTCGCACACAATCATTTGAACACAGTTGCTGTTGGTTTTATAACGTCTAAGTCTTAAATTAAAGTGTTGCTTAAATATCTGTCTCTCCCATTGACACACACATTTATTCATCAGATCTTGACACATTGCTTGTTGTTTCTAAGTGTTGTTTAAATATCTATTCTCTCCCTCTGCCCCTCAGAACCGTAAGAATGACGAGGCGTCGTATGAGAAGATGCTGAAGCTGCGGCGGGACCTGAGTCGAGCCGTCACCATCCTGGAAATGGTGAAGAGACGAGAGAAGAGCAAGAGAGAGCTGCTGCACCTCACACTGGAGATCTTTGAGAAGAGGTGAGAGCACATAACCCTGGTCTGCACACATTATTCATTTAGTAACGAAATATACACATTATTCATTGTTTGCATTGTGTGTAAATATTACTTTTTTTTTTATTATTATTGCTCATTTTTCATTTTCTTTACTTGTTCAAGAAAAAAAATCAATTCAATTATGCATTGGTGCACAAGTTAGACAAAAGGTGGTTAGAAAGCAGGGTGACCATACAAAGGAAAAAGTGGGGTCAATGCTCGGTTAAATTGTATTTTTGCATGTATTATTGGTCATTTTGCTATTTGGTACAGTTTCAAGATGAGTTTTCATCAATGCAGTTCAAGGGGAAATATCAATTCAATTAAATTTTAAACAATGTTTATTACAGACACACATGTCCATTTTCAACTTTCAATCTTGTTAATTTGTGTGCCTTACTATAGTGTGTGTAGACAGTAGTTGAGTATTTAACTCAGATTTATTTTGACCTGAAACAATTTTTTCTTATCTAATATAATTTCCCCTCTGTCCCAGGAATGTGATGTCAGACTACAGTGGTGAGGTGATGGCGGAGGTGCTGGCTGAGCGGGCGCTGGTCCGGCCTCAGATCATTCCTCTGGTTCCGCTCACCAACCAGTACCCCACCACAGCGACCTCAAGGACTACAAGTCCAAGGTGAGGACCACTGATAACGACCTCAGTATATTCCCCTTATATAGGACTAGATGAATTTTGCTGTTCTTAAAACGTGTGAGACTCACTGGGGTGAAAATGATCTGGACATTGGGCTTGATGAATTGGAGAAAGTGTGAAAAGTTTGTCCTTAAAAACGTCTGATTTAGAAATTTAATGATGTTTAAGACTTATACTCAAATCGTGTTATTAATCAGCCAAATTAAACAAGTCTAAGGTCAGAACCACTGTTAACAACCTACTTCTTAGATTTATTTTATTTTTTAGATTTCTTTATTTAGAAGGGATAGTGAGCGCACATCAATAAACATGAGCACTAGAGTTCAACATGTAAATGTGCCAGATTCAGCCATGCAATGCTAATTTTCACCTGTAGTCCATTACAAAGGACTATATGAATGTTGGTGTTCTTAAAACTTCTGTTTCGAAAATCTAGTGTAAAGCCTGGTTTCTACTGAGTGGTACAGTTTGGTGTGGCACGCATTTATTTCCACAGTCACAATTTGGGAAGGGTTCCAAATTGTGCCTATTTTGGCTACCTTTTCTTTGGGCATTTTGAAATGCTAATATTTCAAATTGTGGTTGATTGTGCTTATTGTATCATAGTGCTGCCGCGTTGGCCAGCAGGTCATTCTTGGAAACGAGATTTTGATCTCAATGAATTTTACCTGGTAAAAGGATATTGATTGATTGATATAAGTGTATTTTTAAAGAGCTGAGGATGAGAGAATGCCCTGTAGTTGTCAGTCTCTAAAGGCTTTTCTCCTGAGTGTGTCTAAAGTCTGATGTATTCCCTCTCCCTCAGCCGGAGAAAGCAGAAGCTCCGCGTCAGAAGAGGAAGTATGAGAAGAAGCAGAAGGTTCTTCCTGTGTCTCCGGGGGCGACGCATCACGCCGGTCCAGCCGTCTTCAACGCCAAGGACCTCAACCAGTACGACTTCCCCAGCTCTGACGAAGAGCCTTTCTCACAGGTATAGACGCAAACTGCAGCTGTATACTCACCTGAGCTACATCTCTTTTACTACAGTCTGTTATTTTCACTGATAAATCCATTTAAAGGTGTAGTCAACGATTCTGGAAAAAAGCTTGTCAAAATCAGTGATTACTCTTTATGATCCGCTACCTGTCTTTTTTGTGTCCGCTGAACTACACAGCCCACGCTCTATAAACTAGTATGTAAACAATTGTAGTAGTAGTAAAAAAAAAAAAAAAAGGCCCATTTACAGAGCCTAGGATTTTTATCAATACTGGGTTTTTTTTCAGCTCCCAAACATACATGACATGTAAGCAGATCGTGAGGAGATATTCACTGATTTTGATAACAAGTGTTCTCCAGAAACGCTGACTCCACTTTTTTTTTAAAGGCAGATAACACACACACACACAGACTAGAGGGTGGGATATCATAATTTAAACCAGGAGCTTTGTCTTTTAATGTGATAAACTCAGCTCTTCCCCTGACCTCAGTTTGACCTCTTGTGTCCTCAGCTGCACTCTGGTTCATCAGAAGCCGAAGAGGAGAACGACCCAGACGGAGCCTTCGCCTTCCGCAGGAAAGCAGGCTGCCAGTACTACTCTGTAAGTACTGACATCATCCATACTGTTTATATATTTAAAAATAAAATGTTATATATTTGAAACGGTGTGATGGAATGGTTTAAGGTTTAATTTTGGTGTATAAAGAAAATATGTTTTTTTTTAATATACTTTATTTGGGTTGTAAATACATTATGATATTGGTGGGTATTTAAATCGGGGAAATAAAAGGTTAAATTATATACAAATAGATGCAGGAGAACGAGAAAACAAAATTGGAATAACTCACCTACTCCTTTTTGGACGCAGTTACTCTTGTTTGCTTTCTAGGTTGTCTAATCTAATCTTAATCGGATACACCTTAACTGTAAAATATACAATAGTAAACCTATGGTAATGTGTCCCCAGGCGCATCAGGACCGAGTGGGCAGCTGGCCGTGGTGTGGGCCCTGGGAGGACGGTTTGTCAGCAGCTCGTTTCCGCTACAGTCTGACCACGCTCACCGTGCCGCGCCGCTGCCTGGGCCTGGCACGGCGACGCACGGGACGGGGGGGAAGGTACGTTCATTTACCTTTTTGATTTTATATCACACAGGCTGGTTAGTAGTTTAGCTTCAGACATATTTGCTTTGCCGATAAGAACTAGGTTCAAGTGTTCTTGTCATTTTTTTTGTGCTTGTTTACAACACAGTGCAAACCAGACAGTAAACTATCAAACATATAGAGCAGAATATAAAAGATTCAAGTTTGAATGTATTTTTTTTAAAGGTCAACAAAAACCTGACTAGTGTCTAGAAGAAAAAAATATTGCCTCACATGATAATGAAAATACATACATCTGTACACTGTACATACATTTAAATATAAGGTCAGTTGGTGGGCCAATATGGTGTATCCCAACTTCTGATGGCTTTGGGGAAGAAGCTGTAACATAGTCAAGAATTATGAGGAGAAAATAATTTGATACATAAACCGCTGTTGGAAAATTGATACACATCGTCATCACCCTGTCCCATTCTAACCCTCTCCTCCCTCACCCCCTCCTCTTTCTCTCTCAGGGTTTTACTGGACCGAGCGCACACGGACTACGACAACGTTTTCCACCAACTGAATCCAGAATCTCTCGACTCGGCCATTCCTCCCTCGTCGCCGTCTCCACTTCCCGTTTCTCCTCCTCCTACAAAAACTACAACTTCTTCTTCTACTACACGATCTCCGGTTGCAGACAAGTTGCCGACCAGTACCTCAGAAACGCATACCTCAAACAGACACACACACACACCCTCCTCCCTGTCCCTGCTGTCCCATTCTTCTAACTGTCCCACGGACCTGAGTCAAATACTGTTGAATATAAAGGCCTGTCGCTGGAGGCACTTTAGGCCTCGGACACTACCACTACACCAGCTTGACAACGCCCATCCGCTATTCAGGAAGTTGAGTCGCAGCGTGAAGCGGCCCGTGTTGGGATCCAACGCTGGGGGGCCGCCGGCGAGGGTCGCACCCCCTCCACCACCCATAGCTAGTAAGTGGATCGGATGGTTTCACACACACAAACGCACTCGCTTACATTTTTATTCACGCACACACAGACACTCAAACACGCACGCACAATTGCACATACACACAATCGCTCACTCTCTGTCACTCACTCACACATTCACACTCACTCTCTCACTCACACACTCACACACGCACACACACAGTCATACTCATTTTCTCTCTCACACACACACACACTGCAGATGCATTTGCTAAGGCACTGTTGCTAATGGCTTCACGCTTTCAAACACACACTTTCTCGCACTCTCATAACACACACACACACACACACACACAAACACACTATGGATGCATTCACTAAGGTGCTGTTGTTGTGATGACATCACTCTTATGGCAGCTTGGGTTTGCAGACTACTGGCTCTGTTTTGAGGTTGACTTTTTAAATTACCAAAATATATTTACTAAAAACAGCACACACACCGTCTACCTATGAGCTTGTTTTCAAATGTCAGCTTCTCCTAATTTCACAAAAAACATTGAATTCTCCCCCCCTAGGGATATCTTGACATTCAAACATTTTGGGAGTATATTCGAACAGGTTTTTTTTTTTTAATACTTTATGGCGATTTTCTTTTACAACATTATCAAACCACTTGAAAAGCGAACACACAAACAAAAGACAAAACCGAATAAACGACCAACATGGCACACTCTACTCTACAGTGCTACTGAGATTTATGTCATCCCTTGGCAATTTAGGTGAATTAAAAAAAAAAGTGCTGAGAAAAAGCTTTAGAAAGTAATTCATTTTCGAGGCGCCTTTCATGGCTCTCAAGGTCGCCGTACATTCAAAAACATAAACAAAGCAAAGCAGTCACACAATAAAAATTGTGTTTCTTGTAAGAACTATTCTGGATTATCAGTCTTCATGCAAACTAATAAGCCTGTCTATTATGGAAAGAGTATTTGTTGAGTTTTTGAAACATGTCTTGAATACTACCAGCTTACAGTTGTTGTCAAAACATGAGCACACAAGTCCCACTCAGTAGAGAAATGTTTTTTTGTTGAATTCAACTGAACCTTTAACAGGCACGCTCGTTCAGACACGTAATTGACAAATATCCGCCCATGAAACCATTTAGGATACACACAACAGGGCAGGTTACTATATTTTTACCCCCACATTTTTATATGTATTTACCTTTTTATTTATACAGGTAAATCCCATTAAGACCGGAGTCTCTTTTTCAAGGGAGACCTGTTCCCATTTACACATTACCATTCACATACACCATTAACATTTCATTTAAATTAAACCTGCAGTGTGTAGAATTTTGGGTTTTATTTCCTAGCAGATTTTGTAGAAAGTAATTATAATATCCATAAGTACATTTAATTTAGTGCATAATAGCTGAATTTCTTTTTTTGAATTTCTATTTTTTCCCTTAGAAAGGGTCTCATATATGTCCATATTTCTGCATATTTTGGACCAAGGCCTAGTGCCGCCATCTTGAAAGTGTCATAGTTGGAATGTCATCAGGTGCATTGTTTAAAATGTAGAATTGTTCTTGTCCTTGAAGGCCACTGTAGCATCTGTTATTATTCGAAAGGGGTGGGGCTACCCAGGGAGCGTTGCATTCTAGAACTTTGTAGAACTTACTTGATGATGTCATATTACACACTGCACCTTTAACATGGAGTGTGGTTATATATTTTTAAAAGTGTTTATTTGGAGTGCTTTGATTGCTGTTCCTACCTCTTATTGTTGTTGTTCATAAGGAATAGAAGTGACTTAGCATTCACATAGCGTAGCATAGCACCGTCCCACCCAGTCCACAAGGTGTCAATTAGTTCTGGGTTTGATAAATAAATTCATGAGCTGTGCACGGTGGACACAGAGGCGTAGTGCGTTGAATATAAACTAAATGCCACAGTTCCCCGGGCGGTGTTACTGTTATGACTTGTCTAAACGTGATACAATATTTAGTTTTTGAAAAGCGCTATATAAATTCAATCTATTATTATGACAAGGAATTGTGTACGGCATTAAAAGCAACTGCCCATTTATTTCTGCTTGAAAAAAAATATCTGGATTAATAGATGCAGTATTTTGATTAAACCAGACAAGTCAGATTGTATGAAATAAGCATGATGAAGCATGTTATGATAGAGGCAGTACCAGAGTACCAACTGTGACTTTTCAAATGCAAAGTGATATGGGATCCTGTGAAGTAGTGAAACGGCAAGACTCGCAGGGAATAAGAAATAGATATTGCAATATTGAGTCATGAGTTAAAGTAATAGTAATAATAATATATTTGATTTGTATAGCGCGTTTCTCCCACTCTAAGCGCTTCTACTATGTAACTTTGGAATATTAAAAAAAAGGTTTACACACAAGTTAAGACTCACTGTGACACAAATAAGTACATGGATGGACATAAAATATGCCTACAAGCAACTACGTGTGCTGGAGATTTGAGAAAACACATTTTAATGTCTTACAATGCAGCTCAGTGATAACATTTCTTCCATACCAAGTTGGATGTTTAAAAAAAAATAAAAAATTTTGAGTAAAATTGAGTAAAATGCACTCGTTTGCAAGCATTTACGTCAAATTTTGCTGAGGTTGAATTTGGTCACAAAGTTTCATGGCAGGAGCAGACCAAATGCACTTCAATTTCATTTGCAGATTACAAGCTTGATTTTATACAGCGTTGAATTAATTCTAATAAAGCTTTGTCAGCACACTCTTCAGTAACTCCTATGTCTGGCAGCCCGGATGTGGTTTACCTGTTGGAGTGTTTTCTTGGCACCTGTCTTCATTAATGAAGGCAGTAATGAATGGGTGTTAGCTGATTTAAAGTGGTTGTTGTGTCTGTGGATTACCAATAGGCTCACAGACAATATGACCATCAACAGATGTAACCGTCTCTAAAGTTTGCCAGTTCTGGATAGTCTGAAAAACGGTTTACTTGGTACATAATGGAATTGAAAGCAAATATTAGCACTGTAATGCTATACGGTGAGCTGATGCTACTGGGTGGGTATGTTACAAGAGGCTTCAGCAGGTGTGGCCAAGCTGTCTAACAAAAAGAGATAAAAAATAGCACCACCACATAAGCACCACGTCACACAACACACACACACACACACACACACACACGTAGAGACAGTGTGATTCATCAGTCAACCCTCCTCATTCATGACCGTCATTGTGTTTCTTAGGAGAATAGTTTCAGTTGATGATGCTTAACGGTGCAGTTTGTTAACTAAGCACATCCCAGGGATTGGCTTCGCTCCTCACACACAATCCTTGTTTTTCTGTAAATACAATGGAGCAATATTTTAAAGAGATAAACACATCTTCTTCTTCATGAATATGGCTTTTAGAATCACATGTTAAAGCAGTGTTACTATATATATATATATATATATATATATATATATAAAGGTATTTCCATTATAAATCTTGTGCTAAATCGGCATTTTAAACATTTATACTATGATACTATGAGTGTTATTTCCAGTATTCTAACGTCCCCTCTTTCTCTCCCCCTCTCTTTCTCTCTCTCCCCCTCTCTCCCTCTCTCTCTCTCTCCCCCTCTCTCTCTTCTCCCTATATCTAGCTAGCTCTAGATAGATATGCTCTAGATAGCTCTATCTCTATATAAATCTTGTGCTAACTCGGCATTTTAACATCTATCTATGAGTGTTATCTCCACTATTCTAACTCTCTCTCTCTCTCTCTCTCTCTCTCTCTCCCCCTCTCTCTCTCTCTCCCTCGCTCTCGCTCCCTCTCTCTCTCAGCGTTCACAGCGGAGCAGTACCAGCAGCATCAGGAGCAGCTGGCTCTGATGCAGAAGCAGCAGCTGGAGCAGCAACAAGCTAACACCACCGCTAACAGCACACGCGTGAGTACAACACTCAGTCCTGCTTTACACACACACACTCACACTCTGAATGTGTTATAATGCCTCTGAGCCATCCATAGCTGATGGCCGAACGTTTAAAATGTTAGGAATTCTCTTGAAAGTTGGTCGATGAAATGATTTAGATGTTGACGGTAATCCTAGTTTCCTCTGTCTTCAGTAACTAACAGTATTCCTCCGTCTCTCCCACAGGGTCCGTCGAACACGTTGGACCAGGCCCGGGCTCAGTACGCGGCCTCGGCCCTCGTCAGCGCCGACCAGCTGCTGGCGCTGAAGACCAAGGAGGAGCTCGGCCCGGGAGGAGGGGCCGTCAACGGAGTCCTCAACCCCTCAGGTAGGAGCTCAGGCTGGGCAGCGTAGGGCAGGACGGGGGCCCTGGATGGTAGTCACTCTATAAGTATGTCTACATCCTCAATAGTGGAGCAGATAAGTCCTACAATCTTTCAATTTGTGATACAAGCGGGTAAACTGGTAAGGCCTCAAGCAGGGCAGCGTAGGTTATGACAGGGGCCGATTAAGTTTAAGTTGCTGGATTGGTTAGTTAACACAAAGTACACTCACACAATGGATGACAGTGCAGAATCACTCTATAAGTACATTTACACCCACAAGTTGGTATGCAAATTAAGTAGGAGAAGTAACAAAAAATGCCTTTTGGAAACAGCCAATAAAGCTTGATTTCATGAATATCGACCCAAAGATTTTCTCTGGCATTGGCGAGAATGGATAAAAAAAATCTTGTGTTAATACACAGTCTAGGCTCTGTTAATGGGTATGTAAACAAAGGGGGCCCGCCGTAGCTAGCTACAAGCCTGTCTTTGTAATGACACACTTGGATCAACTTTCCAATATAAATAACAGTTTTTCCGTCAAAGATGAGTTAATAACAAAAACCTCCCATCTCCATCTCCAAACTCCCACCCTGTAACCCTACCCCGTCCCTCCCCTGTCCGGCCTCTTTCACCCCCCCTCAGGTGTCTACAAGGGCTTACACCTGTCCAGCACAGCAGCAGCAGCCTCCCCCTCGCCCCCCTCCTCTCACCACCCCCACCATCCCCCCTCGACCACCACAACAGGCTCCAGTAACAACAACAACGGGACGTCCCATTCCCACCCAGCTAACATCACTACAGCCAGCCCCGCCTCTCAGGTCCTGCTGGGGAACAACAGCCTGCGATTGGGCCACGTTCCCCCGGGGAAGCGCCTGCACGTGCCCCGCTCCATCAACACCTCCTCCGCCTTAAAGCTCGCCGCCGCCGCCAACGCAGCAAACTGTCAGAAACAACCCAAGTCTGCTGCCAACACCGCATCGCCAACGCAGCACATGGGGCCCAGGTGAGAGAAACAAACGCACACAGGGTATATTTTCAGAGGTAATAACTAGCCAATAATTTTATCATCATCATCATAACTTCTGAACCTAGACACAATAACTTGATGACTATAATGGTGAGCGAAACAAACACACATTCAAAGATGTAGTAAATACAATGTAGATATTCTGTTTCCATCTGTAGCCGTATGTAGTAACTCGGGCCCAGGTGAGAGAAACAAACGCACATTGCACAGAGATAGTAAATATACAGTATGATGTGTGTCTGTAGCCGTATGTAGTAACTCAGGCCCAGGTGAGAGAAACAAACGCACATTGCACAGAGATAGTAAATATACAATATGATGTGTGTCTGTAGCCATATGTAGTAACTCAGGCCCAGGTGAGAGAAACAAACGCACATTGCACAGAGATAGTAAATATACAATATGATGTGTGTCTGTAGCCATATGTAGTAACTTGGGCCCAGGTGAGAGAAACAAACGCAGAAAGGGTATATATTCACAGGTGTGCTAAATACAATTAAGCAATAGCTCACAACAGGCTGTGGAATGTGCTCATTATACCACAGTTAAGGAGCGTTGTTCGGCCCGACGCCACAGCGTTACTGCATTATTACATTATTGGCTTCTACACCATTACATGTTCCATTGATGCACATTCAAACAAATGTTCCATACAAACAATTTCACTTTCTTTTAAGGGAAGTGAAGTTACTAACAGGCTTACTAGCATGGAAATTGTAAATAATCACCTTAAGTGTTGGAGCTATTGCTTGTAAATGAAGTGTGTGTGTGTGTGTGTGTGTGTGTGTGTGTGTGTGTGTGTGTGTGTGTGTGTGTGTGTGTGTGTGTGTGTGTGTGTGTGTGTGTGTGTGTGTGTGTGTGTGTGTGTGTGTGTGTGTGTGTGTTCCCCAAAACAAAAATTGTCACTGCAGTTTAAATTATAGATTTTTTTTCTTTTTTTTTTCAGCCCGAGTTCATATTGTGAAAGCTCTAACCAGATCTTATTTTTATTAGCAGTGTGGAAAGGGGCTTCAGTTCTTTGCGGCTTTATAACCATTGATTTCACTGAGCCAATTAGGGGCTTTGTTGCCATGGCTATAATCTGTAGAAGAGAAGAAAGAAAGTGACAATTAAAGAGTTTTTTTTCAACACAAAGAACTTTAACAATATGTCAGGAGTTCTTTTGTTTCCATTATTCTGCTCCGTGTGTGTGTGTGTGTGTGTGTGTGTGTGTGTGTGTGTGTGTGTGTGTGTGTGTGTGTGTGTGTGTGTGTGTGTGTGTGTGTGTGTGTGTGTGTGTGTGTGTGTGTGTGTGTGTGTGTGTGTGTTGTCAATTTACTTTAAATACTTATAGAAGGACAATAAAGCATGAACCACAGTGGCTATTTATTGATATTTAATTGAAAAGTGTAGGTCCTTGTCTAGCCGTATGTAGTTTAAAGTTATTGTAAACCAGTGAATATGTTGATCCCACTGTTGCCTTTTTAAATGGCATATATATATACATATTAAAAAAAAGAACAAGCACAAGTTTAGCAAGAAACCCGCACCAAAGCCAAACAATGTTTTTAAAGTTTGGGCTATGAGACGTCCTAGACTATAGGTTTATGTTATTGGCAGATTGCGAGCAAAATTGGTTTTGTTTATACAGCGCAACATGCTTACTCCATTTTCCTATTTATTTTTTTCAGTTTCGATTTGACATTTCACATTTCTGTGTCAAAGTATTTTTCTTAGTAAAACAGTATTCCATATTGTTAAAGCTAAGGATGGATAGATAACTATTTTCGGGAACTACTTCTGCTATGTGTCCTAACGTATTTTACTCTCTCTGTTTTCCAGGGAGAATCACGAACAAGACAAGCCAGCACTGAACAGTCTCTCAGAGAACACAATGGCCATGGAGGTTACGTAGCCAGCTGGGACAGCGTGACTCCATTTTGTTTCTTTAGGTGCTATGCATCGTTCGTTAAGACGTAACCGGCGGCGACGAGCACGGGCGAGGCTGGGTTTCCATAGTAACTGTTTTGGGACTTAATTGCAATGCTTGTCTCATTTTTTTTTCTCTCTCTCCATCTCTCTCTCTCTCTCTCTCTCAATCCCTATTTCCCTATTTGTTACTGTTAATAAGAGATCATCTGTAAATTCTTAATATGGCAATTATATGTACAGTACTGCATATTTGTAATATCCCCCATTGAAATTCCCAATCCACCCCCCCGCCCCTTGTTCTTGTATATAACATTACTTGAATACAGAAATTGTTCATTTGTGATGTTTTGCACTCGAGATATTGAAAGATTTAAAACAAAACAAAAAAAAAATCTAAATGAATTAAAAAGAGAAAACGACAAACTGCAACTGGTGCGATTGTATGAGGTGTGAAAGTTGTACCACAGATATAAAAAAAAAAAATGTGTCATCACATGCATGGTGCGGAAAACCTGCTGTTTGAAAATATTTATTGTGCCGTGTTTACAAAGGTTATTTTTCCTCCCTCCCCTCCTCCCTATTATGTTATTTTTTTTTAAATCATATTTTTTTTAATACACTGTACCCTTCACCGGTTCGCCCTGTGCTGTTGTCAGTGTTTAACAAGTTATGAAAGAAAAAAATAATGTGGAATTTATTTTTTTTTTTTTTGGGATGTTGTGAAGATGGCCAGGATACCGCCTGATTTAAATTGAATTAATCAGGAGTCCTTTACCATTCTTCCTAAAGTTTCAGGCACAGGACAGTAGACTAACAGAATGACGACCGGTGTGAATTTGTTTGTTGTAAGGCATCAGTTTGTCAGTTTACACAGAGCTCTTCCATACATATATTTACTATTCCTGAGACAAGTAACAAAACAATGGGGATGAAGATCCTTTCCCAGAAGACATCGCTACTTCTGACTTTATCTAAGCACTATATAATTTGTTTTTTAATTGATTGAATGCTGCTTTTTTTGTATGATTTTAGGGTCTCCAAACGGCCCTTTATTTACGTTTTGTTTTCTCTCAAAAAGATGGAATCCCCCAACCTCCTCCTCCCCACCCCCGTATCATTTTTTAAAAAATAAATATTTTTGTATCTCCAAAATTTCCTTTTTTTTATTTTTTATTATTTTCCACACGAAAGACTTCATTCTTTTGTTACTTGTTGATCTTTAAAAAAAATATGAAATAAGATAACCAAGGGAGTTGAAAAATAAAATGCAGTAACTTGACATTTAAAAAAATATCATTCCAGCTTCTACATAATATGAAAAAATGTGTATGAAATGAAATTGAAAAAAATTATTATTGAAAAAAAAAATGACAGTTTTCTCTACTTTTTAATAAATCTAAAAGAAGGCTGCGAGGCCATGAACCACAAGTTATCGGGTGCCTTCATTTGGGAAATAAACAAAAAAAAAATAACTAAAAAAAATGTCTCTTCTGTGAAGAGTTTGGTACTGAACAAGGCTACTTGTAGTTTGTCTTTGTCTGTACCACGATCCCAATGCCCATTCCAATGGCCCAGTTGATTCATGAGTTTGTTTTGTTTTTGTAGAGCCTTCCACACATGCATACACACACACACACACACACACACTTGGGAAAGACTAAGAAATCCTCTTGAATTGTCACAAAATGAAATAAAAACCCAGGGCATTATGTGTTTTTGACCAGCATGTCTCGTTCTTTGTCATTTTAAATGTGTCACGTTTGGAGGCCGTGTGTAGAGTTACCGGATCTTCTCCATCAGCCAAATAACTGTTAAAATACTTTGGCTGAGAATCATCACTTACGAAGTCTGAGATATTTTGGGAGTTTCGTTTCATGTGAGTCTATATTCGGTTAAGGATTTAGCTGAGGGAGCAGAATACCGTCTACCAGCAAACCAACATTTCAAAGTATCGCCTAAATGGTATAGATGGCTGTTATTATTTGCTCTCTCCCTCAGCGAGAGCCTAATTTATTTTTCAAGATGAAGGGTGTCTGTCATTTCCTTTAGCCTTTGTTGCCTTTCATAACCTGAAAGTGGGAACCTTCTTCCTTTTCCAGAATGTCGATGTTTTTTTTTTTTTTGCCATTATCAAACAATATGAAATCTTCCCCGCACATTCAATTTAGTTTTAAAGACCTCTGCTGTATCTGAACTCATTAATGAAGAGATACTGTATGTCTTCTAGGTTGGCAGCGATTACAGAAACACTTTTCGACAGTCATTTATGAAAATATGTGTTCAACAATGCACTTTCAGTGAGATGCATGTCTGCTGTTATTTCACAAAGCAACTGGAAAGTTCTCAGGTACATATAGATTACCTGTTTAAATGTGCGTTGATGTTAGACGGCCCCTTCTTCAATCAGCTGGCTATATAAGCCTTTGAATGATAAATAAGTGTTTGGTTCAATTAGATAAATAAAAATGATATAGAATACATTTTAGGTCCCATTGTTAAACTTCACAGAAAGCATCAATGCAAATTACAAATTCAGACCTTATAAGTGTGATTATTCAACAAAAAATCCTTTTTCTTAAGTGGTAACTTGGTTCTTTTGGAAACTTCACATGTTGTGTTTGTTTGAAGTGGTGCAGTGAACATGTATAAATTAAAACGTGTGGTGTGTGTGAATGAATGTAGGTCAGGAGATCAATGAAACTTTTCTGCTTCTTCTTTGTACATTTTGCCGACATCAAGGTACGAGGTGCTCCGGGACTGAACGAGGTCGCTGATGAAAAGAACGGCAACTAGAAGAATATTCAGTATTTATTTATTTCACTTTGGTGCATTGCAGTGCTGCCTTCAGTTTAACTCAATAAAAGTTAACACACACATTTATTTCAACTGGCTTCTTCTGGGCTTTTAAAAGATACAGTGCTGCTTGACAATATGTAATGTTTGGGTCTAAACTGACCGGGTTTTGTCTGTTATATCTAGTGCCAATTTCTTCCCTAAAGATCTCATTACATTGGTCTATTTCATCAATCAGTTTGGCCCACCTGATTGTGTTTACCTGCTCGATTTAAGCAGTGCAGCTCAGGGTTCACACACTTTTGCACATACAAAAGTTGGCAAATCATTTGTTTTAACTGTTTTAACAATTGATTTCCATAAAAGAAAAGTGTTGAATTGATAAACAAACATATGTTATTTCATATAAAAAAATACTGGCATTGATCAAAATGAATTAATAATGGTTAAACTGAATACAATTCCAAAATGCTCAAGGGGTTCACATACTTTCAAGCACCACTGTATAAAATAGTCCTCAAGGAACATTGTGGCTGTTTACCTGTAGCTGTTATTTATTGAAGTCAACACAAATTGGTTGGGATAAGGGCTGACATTTAAATGTAAATTCAAGTTAGTGGAGGAAAATAAGTCGATAAGAGCTGGAAAATAAATGAGCAGAGCGCAGCCCAACTCCCTGAGAGAGAGATTGTGTTTACTTGATCATATTTGGATCTTTAGCTGTAATTGCTTGTTTAAAAAAAAATAAAAATAAGTTCAAGAAATGGGCTGAAAAAGGGTGGTATAAAGGCAGCAACAAGAAAGGATTTGAATGGGTTTTTTTTTTCCAGTAATAACTTATCAGACATTTGGGGACCTTTGGGACACATAGGCCTATACACTTGTCACAAAGGAGTATAATATAATAGCCTCTGGTACCGTTAAGTGCAAAAAGTTTTTACTAGATGTAAGAAAAGTTTAATTTAGTTATTGGTGAAGTGTGTGCCCCAAAGCAATAAGGTACAGCAGTACATTTCGCTGTCGCCTTGTCCCAATATGACTGCAGTGATTTCAGCTAGAGGAAAAAGCACATTATTGCAACAACAACATAAAAAGGTTATTTCCGGTTAAAATAAAACTCATCGGGGCGCTCCGGTGGCGTAGTGGATAGAGCGTGTACCATATCGGCTCCGGCATTCGTTGCAGTGGTCGTGGGTTCAAATCTGACCCGTGGACCTTTACTGCAGGTCATCCCTCTCTCTCTGTCTGTCTCCCCATTTCAACTCTGTACTGTCTAATACAGCTTGAAAATGCCCCCCAAAAATATATATATTACTCATAAACTACTTAAAGATTGGAAGTTAACTGACCTTGTACAATAATACACAGAGAATATGAAAGAAACCCCCATATGCCCAAGGTCACATATTCTGCTAAATGCACTTTTTAAATGTGTTCTAACATATCCATGGGTCCACGGTGTGCCTAGAGACTGCCAAAATATTTAAAAAAAATAACAATCTCTCCTTTTCTGAAACCCCCACCCCTCCTTCCCAATATACTCCAGTCAGAATTCTCCTCGTTTCTGACCTCACAAACTGGAAAGCCAGAAGCTTCCACTGTGCAGCCCACACCCCTATTTCTTATTGGTCCACGGCCCTGACAGACAGAGGGCGAGGCGTATCTGGCTTCGCTTCCGGACAGGGGGCGGGGGGAGCTGAAAGATTGTATATTTACGAGGGGAGCTGCAGCTCTTTTTTTAAAAAAACAGGCCATTGTGAGATTAGCTGAACATCAGCATAGTACAATAAATTATCTGAAAGTTTTTTTCAGCAAACAATTAAAGAAAAACGTATTAGGGACCACTAAGACCATATAATATGGTGTATAATAGTACCGAAAAGTGTATAATATGGGAGCTTTAAGACACCTTTGTTGCTGCACACACACAAAAGACAAGATGTGTAGGTGGATTAATAGATTTCTGTTACTATGGCAGCACCGCCAGACGTCTGTTGTACAAACAAGACAAAATCCTTTTGATCTGATAGAAGGTTGATCCTGTTGAGGTGTTCTCACTTTCATATCGTTTTCATTATGCGTTTCGATCAATAATACATTCACACACACACTCACAAACACAGAGACAAACACAAAACACACACACACACACACACACACACACACACACACACACACACACACACACTCCAGTTGGGTGTTTATTTAAGCCTTAGTATAAACTACTATTGGATCAATCACTGGACATGAAGGCCTTTTTCTTCTTGCACCCAAGGACTTTAGCTGGGCCCCCTTTGTTTACAAGCCCATTTACAGAGCCTAGGCTGTGTATTAACAATGGATTTTTTTTCCGGCGCGCACACACAGTATGGAAAGGTAGCTGATCTTGAGGAGATATTCACTGATTTTGACAAAAAGTGATTTTGACAACAGGCATTATCCAGAATCACTGACTACACCTTTA
>CM049406.2:5837500-5880000 GCA_026929865.2 Hyperoplus lanceolatus
AGTTTGAAGAAAGTCCCTCAAAGCCTTCTTGAGACATTGCGTTCACTAAAACCAAGATCTTGACCTTGAACTTTGATCTCCAAAATGAAGTCAGTCCATCCTCTCATCAAAGTGTGAATTTTTGCCAAATATCATAAAATTACCCTCTAAGCGTTCATGAGATATTGCGTATATAATATAATGCATAAAACATAAAAGAAAGACTCTCAGAAGTGCTAAGATGGAACATAATGCCTGATTTCTTAGTGTTTTTTTGGTGGCTTTAATCTACCAAAGAGCACAATCCGATGCTGGTGTCAAGGCGACCGCAGAACTATTTCAATTATGACTTTGTGATTGTGATTGTTATTGTGTGCGCTGAACTAGATCCTGATTTCACAGACGCCCACGTGTAGTTCTAATAGTACAGTGTTTCCCGGGAGGGGAGCACGACGGAGGCACTCACCATTGCATTATGTTTCCTCATTTGTGTGTGTGTGTGTGTGTGTGTGTGTGTGTGTGTGTGTGTGTGTGTGTGTGTGTGTGTGTGTGTGTGTGTGTGTGAGTGTGTGAGTGAGAGGGAGAGAAGGGGAGAGATATTTATGTAAACGTGTCAATTTAAGATGTAAGAGATGAGAGAAAGCGTGACTGTGTGTGAGTGACATTGGTGCATCATTTTTGCATGAGGTGTGTGTGTGTGTGTGTGTGTGTGTGAGTGTGTGTGTTGTTTATTGATGGTTTTGTTACTGAGGGATAGGGTCGGTCCTTACAAGCCTTCGCCTATAAACATGTTTTCACCTTATCACGATCTTGTTTCCTGACTGAGCTCAAGGTTATGACCTTTTTTGGAAAAACTAAAATGTGTGTTTTTCTCTTGGAAGCGTTAATTACAGAAAACAGGTAATACATGCCTTCATGAAATGGAATTCTTAGCATAGTACGTCCAACTAATTTGGAATATCACATGATTTAGCCCATTATATGTTCCTGTAGCCAGCTTTAAACCGTATAAATCAAATCAATAAGACACCTTTAGCTGTGGGCATCAGACTAGCATCTTCTCCTCAGCAGTCAGAAGCCAAACTGAATCCAGAATCCTAACGATCCCAGAGGATGACGTCATCCCTCTGATGTTTGGGGCAAAAAGAGAGAGAATGTCCCAATTCAATTATTCTCCTGTGGAAACAGTTTGAAGTAGGAAGGCGACAATAACCGTGGAAAATCCTGTTACAGCCCAAGTTTGAGTGTGTGTGTGTGTGTGTGTGTGCGTGTGTGTGTGTGTGAGTGAGTGTATGAGAGAGAGAGTGCGTGTGGGTGTGAGTAAGAGTGTGTGTGCATGTCTGGCGGGAGAGAGAGAGAGAGAGAGAGAAATAAAGTGTGTGTGTGTGTGTGAGAGAGAGAACGGGTGAGTGTGTCTATTTGTGTGTGAGAGAGAGTGTGTGTTTGTGCGTGTGTGAGAGAGAGAGTGTCTGTGTGTGTGTGAGAGAGAGAGAGGGTGTGTGTGCATGTGTGGGAGAGAGAATGTGTGTGTGTGTGAGAGAGAGAGAGAGAGAGAGAGAGAATGTGTGTGCATGTGTGAGATAGAGTGTGTGTGTGCGCGCGCGTGCTAAGGGTTTCAATCATTAAAAACTCCGCAGACTCTGAAGCCGATCAGTAGAGATTGTTGATACATGGCGCCACCTAGTGGTTCAGTCCGTTAAGTGCAGCGAGTTTCTCATATGTAGGTCTATGAAACACTGTAGAAAGAACTCTTCCACTTATGATCTCATCTGCCGTCAAACATTTGTCATGAACAGCCAGGAAGAAATATAAATAAATTAATAACAATCCGAGCTGTGGGTGTTACGTCTTGAATTGGACTTCCCTAATAGTTTAAAGTCTCAAGTTTAGACCTGCTAAAATACAATAAAAAATGTATTATGAATAAGAGGTTTTTCCCTGTCATACCTACATATGAACTAATTAGGCCTTGTAAGAGCCCATAATGTAGGCCTAACAAGTTATTAAGTTATGCATGCCCTCAGCATTTGGTTACAACATCGTCCAGTTAGGCCGCCGCCTATTATATTGTGGGTTTTATTACAGTTTGTTTTATTAAATTGTAGGTTAAGGTTACAACGTTATGGTCAAGTCAACACGCAGTAACTTTTCTTCAACCTTTATTTGCTCAGGGCGGAGAAATCAAACGTCCATTTTCAACCGTTGCTTAGTAACACTCTTGCTTCAGTCACTGGAGTTTCTGCCGAGACGCGACAGTCGTGGTTTGTTGGATTTTGTGTGTGTTTGTGTGTGTGTGTGTGTGTGTGTTTGTGTGTTTATGTGTTTTGAGCAAATACACAGAAATATTTAGAGGTGAGGTGCAGGAGAAAACCAACTTCTGACTTCAAACATTTTCCTAAAAATGCTGCTCATAACATTCGCTGTAACAGTGTTGCTTCCTGTGCTCCGTTTTTCTGAACACACACACACACACACACACACACACACACACACACACGAATTGATGATACAAATTAAAAGCATTTTGAATTGGCATGTTGAAAACAGAAAAACAACTTAATAAATTTGTATTATTTGTATTATTTGTTTTCATTGGACTAAAATCATTACTGTGTGTGGAGGAATGTGAAAGTCACTGGAAACATGTTCTAAAATAGTATAAATCAATATATGAAATCAAAGATGGGGTTCTCAATAGGCATTTACAAAATTCTGATTGAAAATAAATGTTCATAAATATTATAAAAGTAAAAAGAAAACAGATTTTTTTTTTGTTCGATCCCCGGCACTGGACAGGAGGGTGTCACTTGCAAAACTAGTGGTGGCTGCTATTACATCTACGGTGCCCACCATTCCTACCATTGTGTCCTTGAGCAAGACACTTCACCCCAAACTGCTCCAGGGGTGCTGTACTATGGCTGACCCTGCACTCTGACCCCCTCTGGAGTGTGGGAACTTGAGAGGAGGACATGCGAAGAAAGAATTTCGATATAAACCCAGTGTAAATTGACAAATAAAGAAATGTAACTCACAGTGGCATGTGGTAAATTGAAAAACACATTCTGTTATTTCATAGTCAAATTCTGCCTGTCGCTGGCATTACATTCAAACAGCCACAGTCTCCGAAGGGCCAATAATAATAATATATAAAACATACAACACATCAACACAGGTCATTGAAAATCACTTGGAACAATGTAAAATATCAAAACATCCTTGTCCTATTCTCAACAAAGTAACTTTAACAGAATTATTAAAATATATAATACCATGATTGCTGTAAAAAGTAAACATTTCGCTTCAGAACCCAAATCTGGGTATGTTCAAAATATTAACTGTTGGTGTAAACATGTACATTAAATATCACTTTACTGGAAAAAACATAATCAAATCATTCACATAAACAAAATATATTTTACTGCCACACGATGTCAGTTCTTATATTAAAGGAATACTTCACCGGTGGGAACATGAAGGTGTGTTGAACTCTGAGATCCTATGTAGTATAAATGTGCAAACATTTTAGAAATCGGTTCATCCTAGCCTGAGAAAAGGCAGAAAGAGTGGTTTATGGTCTCACTGTCTAACCCTACATTGTACCAAGTGTGACATCACACTAGTAAAAATGTAGGGTTAGGATTATCAGGACAGCTGGACCAAGGGAAGACTGAGAGAAGACTGAGGGAAGAAAGACCTCATTCATTATATTATAATAGTGATTTTATAATGATAGAACGCTGGTTCCGTATGGGCGAAGTATTCCTTTAAGAACTCAGTCAGTTTTGTGATATAAAAATTGACAAAAAAAAAAAAAAAATTGCAAAGGATTACAAATAATCGTATAGAGAAATGCAGTAAGGAGTTGCTCTGACAACACCCTGGGGAAATGGGATAAAAAAACGGCTGATTTAAGATTTATTTTTTTGTTTATTTGCGCTAGTAAGTTTGTTGAGCTCTCAGGGCCGTAGTTTTGACGAAATACAAACTTTTACCTCCTTTTTTCACTGGTTTAAGAAAACAAACCCTGCATTCCAATCCCCATACTTCTCCTACTATTTAGTATGCCAGAAAAAAGATTTAGGATGTCCCAATACATGCACTTCAATTGTAGTATACTGAAAATAAATAAATGCCCCACTAACTCCACTAGCATTTTGGAGTATTCGTCTTTATTCTTGAAATTTATCGACATATTGAAAAAAAATCTTCCTTATCTGATTTATTTTCTCTCCCGTGGCCCTAAAACTCTTCTGTACTTTAGTATGTAGTGTAGGAAAAAGACTAAAACTCTTCTGTCCTTTAGTATGTAGTGTAGTAAAAAGACTAAAACTCTTCTGTCCTTTAGTATGTAGTGTAGTAAAAAGACTAAAACTCTTCTGTACTTTAGTATGTAGTGTAGTAAAAAGACTAAAACTCTTCTGTACTTTAGTATGTAGTGTAGTAAAAAGACTAAAACTCTTCTGTACTTTAGTATGTAGTGTAGTAAAAAGACTAAAACTCTTCTGTACTTTAGTATGTAGTGTAGTAAAAAGACTAAAACTCTTCTGTACTTTAGTATGTAGTGTAGTAAAAAGACTAAAAGTCTTCTGTACTTTAGTATGTAGTGTAGTAAAAAGACTAAAAGTCTTCTGTACTTTAGTATGTAGTGTAGTAAAAAGACTAAAACTCTTCTGTACTTTAGTATGTAGTGTAGTAAAAAGACTAAAACTCTTCTGTACTTTAGTATGTAGTGTAGTAAAAAGACTAAAACTCTTCTGTACTTTAGTATGTAGTGTAGTAAAAAGACTAAAACTCTTCTGTACTTTAGTATGTAGTGTAGTAAAAAGACTAAAACTCTTCTGTACTTTAGTATGTAGTGTAGTAAAAAGACTAAAACTCTTCTGTACTTTAGTATGTAGTGTAGTAAAAAGACTAAAAGTCTTCTGTACTTTAGTATGTAGTGTAGTAAAAAGACTAAAAGTCTTCTGTACTTTAGTATGTAGTGTAGTAAAAAGACTAAAACTCTTCTGTACTTTAGTATGTAGTGTAGTAAAAAGACTAAAACTCTTCTGTACTTTAGTATGTAGTGTAGTAAAAAGACTAAAACTCTTCTGTACTTTAGTATGTAGTGTAGTAAAAAGACTAAAACTCTTCTGTACTTTAGTATGTAGTGTAGTAAAAAGAAAAAGTATGTGATTTGGAACGCAGGGAAACATTCATCAAAACAACATTTCACGGCGTACAAAAGTTTATCGAGTCGCTTCGTCACCACCACCTCAGATCCGATTCGAGATCATCTTGGTGTTGAGTTTGTGAAAGAACGACTGCAGCTTGCAATGCTTACACTTCTTTTTCTTCCTTTTCTTCTTGTTATTATTCCTCTCTTTCTTATAAACTCCATTATACTTCCCTTCCTCCTCCTCCTCTTCCCCGACCCACGGAACCCAGGCTCCCTCGTGTCTCGTGGGATTGGCCCTCGGGTCGTCGGGCGGGAAATAAACGGGCACGGCGGTTTGGTTGTAGAAGGCGATTCTGGTGAGTAGCTGAATGACTATGTCGGGCCGCTGCTCAGACATGTCCCAGCGCTCGTACGGGTCGGCCGTGATGTTGAACAGCCAGATGTTTTTGAGGGTTGATGGTTTTTGGAGCGATCGCACGGTGCGTTCAAGGTTCCACCACTGACCGGGGAGGTTTGGGAGCACCTGAGGGGCAGAATGAACGGTTAGTTATGTAGGGAATTATCAATTTGAATTTGAGATGTTAGAACTATGCAACTTTGGGGTGGAGTCAGTGATTAACTATTACTATCACTATTAAAATACAGGTAGCATGTGTTTTTAGTAGTATGATGACAATAAGCGGTCAATATTTAAATAGGCATAGAAGCCAAATACTTATCAAAGACCAAGGAAGGTAGCTTGGTTAAAGCAGCTTTGTTTAGATACCAGTTTACAGAGCCTAGGCCCCCTTTTTTAAAATTCTGTGCACACATACAGTACGTAGCCTACAGGTTGCGGGTCGAGAGGAGATATTCACATTTAAACATTTTCCAGAATCACTGACTCCTCCTTTAAAACCTGTGTGACTGTGCTGCAGTACCTGTGGGGGAACCCAGTCTCCGTGTCCTGGGTCTCCTGTCAGCAGCTTCCAGTCTCCCACTCTGATGGCGGCCTGAACTGACATGTCCCACAGCGACTGGTATCTAAGCAATGTCGCCATCGACATGTTCTGGTAATGGGATAATAACGTCTGTGTGTCTGACTGTTTGACTTTTGATTTTAAATGTAATTTGAGTGGTTCCTTCTTCGATTCCTTTGATTTGGAACGAGGTGGTCTTGACCGTGAAACTTGCTCCTTCTTGGATTTTTTTGACTTGTTGAGAACTGGTTGGATTTTTGGGGGAGATTTCGGACTAGATTTCGGATGAGATTTGGCTGGTGGAATCCCACTGCTGGAATGAGACTTGAGGAGTTGTTTGTATTGGGGTAGTTTCTGGGACTTAGAGTCCACCTTATTCATGGGTTTAGGTTTGGGTTTTGGTAGTGGGAGGGGCTTAAGCTTGGGTTGAGGTAGGGACTTGGGTTTGGGTTTGGGTTTAACAGAACGGTGAGAATACAGCTGAGACTTCTTGATGGTTTTTTTCTTCAACTTGAACGCTGCCTTCTGCTTGGGCGGCTGCCTCAGGACCTTCTTCCTCTTGGGACCTCCAGAGACTTTCTTCACTTTTTTCTTTACTGAAAAATAAACAAAAAAAACAATGGTATATTTATGCAATCTATGCCAGCAGTAAGTTTGATGAGTGAGATATAACAACAATACATGTTAAACCTTTCTGAACAACCTACAATTCCCAAGCAGATAAAATAACTTTTTCTATGTTCTACTTACTAGGCCTATAATACTGTTTTTGCTGAAAAAACATATTATGACAAAATCGATAAATACCATTCATGAATTGGCAGTTAAAACCTTACATATATATCTATAGTGGGATGAATTGATGCTGCATAACCTTTGACTTGCAGTAACTTGACTATGAAGTACCTTTTTTATATATATTTTAAATGTTTTTATAATGTACATAGTTTTTAAGTTATCTACCTGAGGCCCCCTGCTTGCTTGTGCCCCAGGTGGTCTGAGCAGGTTTGTGCAGCGGGTCGATGTTGTGGAGGATCTCCTGGCGAGGCGACTCTTTACCTTCACTGATGGTCGGCCACACGTCAAAACCATCCAGACCATGACTCTGAGACGGGAACACACACACACACACACACACACACACACACACACACACACACACACACACACACACACACACACACACACACACACACACACACACACACACACACACACACAATAAATAGTATGTAGAGACAATCCTTTATAGTCCCTCAATGGATAAATTACAGTCTGTTTACACTGGTTTTTAAATTGGCAGTGAGGAACTTTCAGTTTGTGTTAATTCTAGCGCCCCCTTTGTACAGAAGCGGTAGTGTTTTTACTACACCAGCTATTGTCTTCATACAGGCTCGAAAGACACACGCATATCTAGAGAGATGGCAGAGTGAGGGGGCATCCCTAGCAGTTAGGGGTTCAATGCCTTGCTCAAGGGCACCTCAGCAGCTACCAGTCCACACAACAAGACTATTCAATTCTGGACTTGAACCGGCGAACAAAAGGTCCCTTTTCTGTTTGCCAGTTGGTAGTTTAAAACCCTGATAACAGTCCACATGGTCCCTCGTATTAATATTGCCAGTAGAAATACTAGTAAATTCTCCACACTGGAATAAATAATCATAAATTTCCTCTGGTAATTGAGGCTATCAAGTTTCGTAGCTTATCTGGTTTTGGCAAACACAAACCCACTTACACACTGAGCCAACAAAGCTGTCTGGGAGCAGTAAACAGATTCCACTGCCAGTATTAGAATAATTTATGTCTTAACTTCTTTTTATTTTTAAACAGTGCACTTATCATAATAAGTCAAGAGCATATTTAACTGTGTGATAGTAAATAGAGACAGCTTTATGGTAGTGATGTAACCTGAGCTTTAAAAATCGTTAAAATCATTAAAGCATGATGCCAGAAAAAGGGATTTATGTAGATGGATTTCCACATTTAGGTCATAACAAATGAAATTGTGCATTAATATGAAAACTTCGGGCAAAAGGAAAATATTTGTCGAGCGAAATAGAAAAACAGATATTAAATCCAGTGGAACATATAGTAACTAACTATCAGTGGCTCCGGCGGCTTTGCAGAGATACGCATCCCTAAATTTCAAAACACAATAAACCCGTCAGTACTATACTAAGTGAGAGTGCTTTTTGGGTCCTATTATTATAGATATTCTATTCACTCTGAGACTTAAAAGGCTGCCTTGGCTAAGAAAGCAATGTCAATGACAAGCATAAGTGGAAAATTCAACATAATGCAAAGCCAAAAACACATCCAGAAGTTTCATAAAGGGTAGGACATGAATTCGCTACACACACATGAATATGATATTCAAAATAAGATCCCAGACCAAGTACTGAGTGGATGAATGAACACACTTTTAAGAAAGTCGACAGTTGTGTATTCTAATTGGTATTATCATTTGTAATATATATTCTTGAAAGTCGTAATTGGCAAAATTAAACGAAAAAAGGCCGGACATATTTCACTTCATTAAAGTATGTGAAAACTTCTCTTTTTCAATTAAATTACCGAAAAAATAAACTTTTCCATGATATTTTAATTTCTTGCGATGCTCCTGTATGGTTCCATGCTGTACTAACCTGGCTGATGTTGCCCCCGGCCAGGCCCACCAGAGTGGGGAACCAGTCAGTGATGTGCAGCAGGTCTCTGGAGACTCTCCTCCTGCGCTTCAGCAAAGGGCTGTGGACGAACGCCACGCCACGCATCCCACCTTCCCAATAGGTTCCCTTGGTAACACAGGCAGACAGTTAAGGTACAATGTATTCAGTTATGTTATTTTAGGGATGCCTCTTGAAAATCAAGGATTCTGATTCTGCAATCTTAGATTTTTCAATTTGAGAAGGCATTTTTTTTGTCAATCAGTTATAATAAAACAGGATAAAAGCAAAAAACACTGACGTTATTATACCAGGCCAGTAGGTGGCGGTAATGTGTCACGTCAAACACCATAGAAGAACATTATGGGCCTATCCGAAAACTTTTTTTTGCATAGGAAATTTCCTTTCCTATCGAGATGAACCAGAAGTACTCGGCGGATAGGTGATCCGAATTCCCAAAATGCTTAGGAAAGGCATAGGAAAGGAGCCTCGATTCATCCTTTAACCCTCCTTTAGCATAGGTTACTACTGACCAACCTATGCTAAAGGAAAGGAGATAGTGGTATCCCATAATCCTTTACGGCGGCAATATTTAAAGCAACAAGCCACCGCCGGAGTTTACCGACTCTACACGAATACGAACGAGAGGCAAAACAGAAGAGAGGGGAGGAGAAGAGAAGAGAAGAGAGGAAGATTTAACTCAGCTAAAACAAAATACCCCCCCCCCCATTAAGATAATAAAGAACTCATAAAAGACCAATCATAATTTAGTTATTTTCGTAGCACATAATTTACACCATAAGAAAATAAAATACCAACTTCACATTTAATGAAGTTACTGGGGGCAGTTCATTTCAACATTAACACAAGTGTAGCCTCTTTTTATTCCACATGTGAATTGGGATATAAGGGAGTGATTCTCACTCTGTTGGCGACAACCTGATTAAAATCAATATGAAAAGAACACATGGATCAAACGAGCGCTTGTTGTAGTCAATTTTCGGAGAATAGTGTAGTTTCACGCTAGTGACTCACGTCAGCAATACTCGCCGTCGCGCAATGACGTCGGTTAGGAAAGGTGGAGTCGAATTCATTTGAAACAGCGCTGTCCTTTCCTATGTTCGATAGAAAGCACCTTTCATCTCTCCTTGACCCCGATGACGTTTAGGGGTTAAGGCATAGGAAAGGAGGCTTATAGGTTAGGAGATTGGACTTTTCGGATAGGCCCTATGAGTCTGAACAGGGATCTTCTTCTTGTGCAAGGAGCACAACCAAACTGGAAATAGCAAAAACCAAAGCAGATTCATTTGTTTGTGCTCAATATATTGATTCTCTCTATATATTGATTCTCTCTATATGGTCACCGTCTTAACAATTAAGCCAAACAGTAGCTAACCAGCAACAAGCCATCAATCATGGGTCCATGCACCGGTAAATATGAATACAGGCAACGTACAGTTTTCAAAAGGCTTGTTTTGTAAGAGCTCCGTTTCAGTGATCTAAAACTCTTCTAAATAACTCTATTGCACTTGTTTGATTGCCAAATAATATTGCAAAACAAATCTGATTTAACTAAGAAAATGTCAAGCCAGGGACACCCCATGCAAATGTATAGTAAAGTAAATGTATGGTATAGTAAATTTGTGCTCATTTGACATCAAAAGAAAGAGAAATCTTATAATAAGCAGTGTGATAGAGTCATTAATACCTTGCGTCCTCGTAGTGGCCAGTTGCTGCCTCCAGTGAATGGCTGGGCTCCGTTGTCAGTGGAGTAGATGATGACACTGTTACGAAAGTATCCGTACTTCCTCAGAGCGTACGTCACGTTACGCACAGACTCGTCCACCGTGGAAACCATGGCGGCGTACTTCCTCCTCGCCACATTGGTCATGTGACGGTACGGGTAGATGTAAGACTTGGGAGGCTGGAGGGGAGTGTGAACGGCCTGGAGGAAACATGTATAAATAATAATTTAAAAAAATATTTAAAAAAAGTTGTATTAAAAAAAAAATTGTAATTTTAATTAAAAATGTAATAATTAAAAAATAATACAAAAACTTAATTTAATTAAATAAAATGCACTCTGTTTAAAAAAGGGGACAGGTTAAATTAATAAAACACATGATAATACATGGGCCAGAAAAAGCCAGAACCCTCCTTTTCATCTGTGGTCCCCTGGCCTTGATGTTCTAAAGGTTTTTAAAATACAGATAAACGAGAAAAGAAAGGAAAAATAAAAAAATTATACTGTGTATATATAAAAAATAAGAAAATATCGTACATAAAACATGTATTAACATGGAGAGTAAAATGGAGTACTTTACATTGACACAAACTGTTTAAAATGTGTTCAGCCTACAATCCCTGCCAGGGAAAGAAATCTAATAAAACTGCCCTTTGTTTTGCAGAGCTTCGACTCCATTTTCTGAAACCCCTCGGCCCCAAAACCTAAAATCAAATGAACATTTGTACCACAGAAATCAACAAGAAAATAACTAGGCTATCACCATAGACGGATTATGAGATAATGGGCCCCTGGGCACAAACTCTTAAAGGGCCCCCCACTCGTCCCTATCCAGTCAGGTACACTGACTTTTCCACCCAGATACATACAATTAATGGCAAAACATATTAAGGTAGTCAGTGTTTCCCACAGGATTTTGGGATACTGTTGGACTAACTCTGTACCTTGTTGGGGGGTCCGGGGGCATGCCCCCCCGGATTCTTTTTTACCTTTTTAAAGTAAAATGCATCAATCTGGTGCACTTTGAGAGGAAATTTTAGAGGCTATATCAAATCCTGAGACGCAGAAGGAACATTATTGTATCTGATTTTCTTAAACAGGCAGCACTCTTTACTCTGCAACTGTAAAAACAGTACAGTAGATTGGTCTGCAGACCCATGTTCTATGATGGAGGGGCCCATTTCAACAGATAAAGGGTGGATAGCTACTTTTTATTAACAATTTAGAATTCACACATCGAAAGCTTATTTCTGTATTAGACAGAGCTACTAATAGTGTTGTTTTTAGCTTGCTTTTATATTTCTCCCCTACTAGTTGAGGGGCCCATGATGATGATTTCTATCTTGTTACATTTTAATGAGTACCCTTATATTTAGGCTATTCCTTTTTGGACCCTGTTATTGACATCAGTGACTGAGCTCTTTGACTATGCAACATGAAAAGTTACTATCAGTATCTCTGGCTAAGGGCCCCCCTGAGCCCTTAGGCCCCTGGGCCTGTGCCCGGTGTGCCCGTGCAGTAATCCACCCCTGGCTATCACTCTTCAAACACTTTGAAACCTCAGAGTTAGATATTCTGTGAGGCCAGTTTTTAATTAAAGGGTTGGGGGTCTATATGAGCCAAACAGCCTTTAGATTAGTTTCTGAAGCTCGTAAACAAAGAAATGCTGACTCACTGTACTCAGAGTAACAACACAGCATCAAAACACATCACGCTGTTTTGTGTCGCTTTTTGTGTTTTGTTTCACCTATTTTGTCCAAGTATTCCGGAAAAAAGTTGACCTTTGTCCTTTTTTGACTTTAAAAGGTACAATGAGTAATACAGTATATTTTGTCATCATCTAGTGGTGAAATTTCTAGATTGCATCGCTCCCTTGCTAACCCTTGGGAACCATTGCCATAAAGTCTATCATGACATTATTTCTCAATGATACAGCTCTGGATAATTGAAGAGACCACTCCAAATGTTCAGTGTCTCATGTTTTACTATTTATAAGCTTATGTTTGAGTAGAATGAACATTTTGGTTTTATAATATAAACTACTGACCAATTTTTTATTTTTTTTTAAAAGATATTTTTGGGCATTTTTATGCTTTTATTGATAGTGTAGAGACAGAGTTGTAAATGCGGCAGAGAGGGGAGTGACATGCAGAGAACGACCGCGGGCTGGAATCGAACCCGGATCCGCTGCTGGCCGAGGCCCATGGGGGGGACGCCCTACCAACTGAGCTAAGGGCGCCCCCCTGACAACATTTCTACCAAATTCCAATTCATTTTTTGTCATTAAGTCAGAGCATTTTCAGTAAGTTATCTAGAGATGAAGATTTAAGAAAAATCCATACTGGTCTCTTAATTTTTTTCCAGAGCTGTACTATATGTTGATGACTTGTGATAAACTAAACTAAACTTTTATGTAATTTTTTCTGCTTTTCCTCAGTGCACAAAGTAAATGCTTGAATTTCTACCTGTAGCGATAACAGCCGAGAGAGAGAGAGAGAGAGAGAGAGAGAGAGAGAGAGAGAGATTGTATTACGTTGATTTTTTCTGTTAACCCTCAGAGTGGTTGTACCTGTAGCGATAACAGCCGAGAGAGAGAGAGAGAGAGAGAGAGAGTTGTACCTGTAGTGATAGCAGAGTGAGAGAGAGAGAGAGAGAGAGAGAGAGAGGGAGAAAGAGAGAGAGAGAGTTGTACCTGTAGTGATAACAGGAGGAACAGTGGTCTCTCAGTGGGATCATGAGTCTCCAGTATCTTCCTGGCTCTCTGTGTGAACAGAGTGGTGGAGTACTTCCCCTCCTGTCCCCAGGCCACGCCCTCATCCTCATGGAGATCGTAACCACACAACCCCGGGCCGTCACACGAGCCGTAACTAAGGCCAGACGGACCAATGATATGAGTGACAGGAATATAGACAGTGGAAATATACAGACGTTCTTATCAAGGTATTATTGAGTCTATTTAAAGTGGAATCAACAATTCTTGAGAAAACTTGTTGACAAAATCAGTGAATATCTCCTAACGATCTGCTTACCTGTCTGTGCTGTGTGTGCGCTGAAAATAAATCTGTTGTTAATACACAGCCTATTCTCTGTAAGCGTTCTCAAGGATTGCTGATTCCACCTTTAATAGTCATCATGCACTTTTACCTGTAGTAATCCACACTCCCTGTTAGGGAACCAAAGAAACTGTCGAAACCCTTTCTGGTCGGCAGACAGGCCTTTCTGGAGGAAAGAAGAAAGACGAAGGTTTGAGTTCAATTGTTTGCATCCATGTTTGCTCGCATGCTAGCTGTCTGTTTTTTTGTTCTTGTATTTCTTTATTAGAACAAGCCATCAGTGGAATAGAGTGAAATCACTGGTAGGAGAACGTCTTTCGCAAAAATAAATCAAGGACCCAACCCACTCATAGAAAAACTCCTCCATAGCGCAGTTAATCTTGACAAGGTGCTTTTAACATACTGTACATATAAGAACTAAATAGACAAAAAAATACATAAATCTGTTGGTAAGATCTACTCTTTTTTTACCTTTTGACCTGACTTTCAACTGTGCAATATGCAGTACGATACAGAATGTGAGCATTTTTTATTCTTTTTTTTGGGGGGGCATTTTCAAGCTATTAGATAGTACAGAGTTGAAATGGGGAGACAGAGAGAGAGAGAGAGAGGGGGGATGACCTGCAGTAAAGGTCCACGGGTCGGATTTGAACAAACGACCACTGCAACGAAGGCCGGAGCCAATATAGTACGCTCTCTATCCACTAAGCCATGTTTTGTACAATAACACTTTATAATCTAATCAGTCTCAGTCTCACCGGTAGAAGCCCAGGTGCCACTTGCCGACCATGTGTGTGGTGTAGCCCGCCTCTCTGAGCCTCTGGGGCAGAGTGTCCATGTGAGCAGGCAGACAGCTGGGCTGGCTGGGCCGGATGATCGAGTGCTGGAGCCCCGTGTGGATCTGATATCTGGAGGAAGATAATAGACTTGTTCAATCAATCTGTGGTAACCCGAGGGCAATAATGCACGCACTCTTGTAACTCAGTTTAGAGAAACCATGCTCACGGCAGAACAGCCAAAGTATACACGAGACATTCAGGTGCAGAGCAAACACCAGAACAATACAGCGGAGAACACAGGTATAGGCACAAAGGTTCCGGGGTCCAGAGTATAAATAAGTGTGACACTAATTCAGTCTATAACACTATCAATATCCTTTACTTAACCAGGTATTATGTGTTGATATTCAAATCTATTTTTCAAGAATGCCTCGGATGCATTTGAAATGACGGTTGAAAAATGAACAATAAACTAATCGGAATTGAAAATTATCATTAGTTAGTTACAGCCCTAGAATAGAACCTAGACGTCACTCAAACCAAATCAATGCTGCTCTAACTCAAGTAGAAAACGTTATTTGCAACAGTTTTAAGTTGCAATTGCACATCAGAAATAATAGACATTTAAAATCCAACCAAGGCTATTTTGATTAACGCAAACGGAGAAAGAGTAAAAGCACTTAGAGTTCTTGAAAAGTGCTTTTATACAAGTTGAATCTACCATTATAAGTATACATATTTACATTGGTTGTAATGTTGATAAATGTGTGTTGACCATGATAAATAATAATTTAAAAAAATACGACATTTTTAAGAGTAAAGATGCATTCTAACCTTCCCGTGAGAAGCTGGCTGCGTGACGGAGTGCAGATGGGCTGAACATAGTAGTTCTCTAGTTTCACTCCCTCTGCTGCCAGTTTGTCCAGCGTGGGGGTCTGGATGCTCGGGTTGTGGTAGCCGATGTCATTAAAGCCCTAGTGTGTAGTCACAGAGGCGTGAGAGAGTTGAGTGTAAGAATTTAAATGTAACGCATTATAGAAAAAAATACCTCCCAAAATATTATGTTAATTTTCCTTCCATGTTCAAACTGATTTTCCTTTTGAGGTCAAATAACCCAGGGGTTATTGCTAAAACAGGTGCCTTTCTTAGAAACGTCCTGCCGTTGTTTAAGTAGTGTTTTTGTTTTTGTCCTTGCCGTGCACCATTGTTTTGGTTTGTAAGGATTTGATTTGATTGTTGTGCTCCGCGCCATGTGCTATGGCCGTGAGCTGTGAATAAATAAATAAATCAAATGAAAGAATAGAAAATATGACACAAAATAGGACAGAAAATATACAAATATAAATAGGATATAAAAAAAGACAAATATATGAATTGCAAACACCAGCATTATAAACGATGCAAAAATAGAGAAGCATTGTGGATGTACTAGCAAATATCTGAACATCTTGATATAAAGCTGTAGTGTGTAACTTTTTCGTGTCAAGGAATGTCAGTGTGATAACATCGCCAAACGAGTTGACACAAAGTTGATTAAGCCTTATCAGCTCCACAAAACTCTCTCTGTGTTTCTCAGTATGGCAGCGATTACAAACTGGTGTCGCGCCCCGACACTGGTGCAGGAGCTCCGAATAATCCCAAGAAATGTTTCAGTTGTTGATTCTACTGCTAAGATAAAACCTGGACGTACAGCAGAAGGTGTAAAATCCATGCGTGATCACTGGAGTCAAACGTCGTATAAATGTGCCAACTGTGACAGAAGTTACGCACTATAGCTTTAAGGAGAGAGAGGTTGTTCCCACCTGGTCGTCTGTGAGGATGAACACGATGTGAGGCTGGTTCTTCTTCTTGGTTTCCGTCTCATCTCTCCGCGTGTGTCCGTCTGTCTGCTGCGGTGTGGGGGGTGGGGGAGTGTGTGTGTTGGTCTCCCCGGTGTGTGAGTGGGTCGATCCATTGTGTGTGTGTTTCGGTCCGTTGTGTTTGTGGGTCGGTCTGGTGTGTGTGTTGGTCTGTCCGGTGTGTGTGTGTGTCTGTCCGGAGTGTGTGTGGTTGGGTCTGGTGTGTGTGTGGGTCACTACGGTGTGTGTGTGGTTGGATGTGGGTCGTTGAGCCCACGATAGGCAGACCAGGCCTAAATAGACACTCAACCCAGTCACAGCAGCAGCAAACCGCATCTTTACTGCAAGAGGGGACAACACAAAACAAGGCAGGATATCCAAGTTAAATTTAAGACTTAAAAAAAAAAATGTTTAGTTGTCCACGCTTTATTGACAGTGTGGCGAGCTTGTTGTCAAAATCACTTCTTGTCAAAATCTTGTTACTACCCGTCTGTGTGTGTGTGTGTGTGTGTGTATGTCTGTGTGTGTGTGTGTGTCTGTCTGTGTGTCTGTCTTGTGTGTGTGTGTGTGTGTGTGTCTGTCTGTGTGTCTGTGTGTGTGTGTGTGTGTGTGTGTGTGTCTGTCTGTGTGTCTGTCTGTGTGTGTATGTCTGTGTGTGTCTGTCTGTGTGTCTGTGTGTGTATGTCTGTGTGTGTGTGTGTGTCTGTCTGTCTGTGTGTCTGTCTGTGTGTGTGTGTGTGTGTGTCTGTCTGTGTGTCTGTCTGTGTGTGTGTGTGTGTGTGTGTGTCTGTCTGTGTGTGTATGTCTGTGTGTGTGTGTGTGTGTGTGTGTCTGTCTGTGTGTGTGTGTGTGTGTGTGTGTGTGTCTGTCTGTGTGTCTGTCTGTGTGTCTGTGTGTGTGTGTGTGTGTGTCTGTGTGTGTGTGTGTCTGTCTGTGTGTCTGTGTGTGTGTGTGTGTGTCTGTCTGTGTGTCTGTGTGTGTGTGTGTGTGTGTGTGTGTGTGTGTGTGTGTGTGTGTGTGTATGTCTGTCTGTGTGTCTGTCTGTGTGTGTGTGTGCCCAAAAAAATAAATCTAGAGGTTATACAGTATATAGCCTAGGTTCTAACTGTCAACATTTCACTGATTCTGACAAGTAATGATTTTCGACAACAAGCATTCTCCAGAATCACTGACACACACACACACACACACACACACACACACACACACACACACACACACACACACACACACACACACACACACACACACACACACACACACACACAACCAGATAAAGTGCATTGAGATTAAAATGTATTTTCCAAGAACAACTCAATGCTTTTTAATGATTTTAAGAACCTGAAAAAGAACATGATAACAAAGCAAGGACTTCTAGAAACAGAATACCCCAGGGGAGGGGGGGGGGGGGCAGAGGGGGGGGGGGAGAGTGTGTGACTTAAAAATGTTTGGAGTAGGCACAAATTCACACACGCGTGCCATCGCTGGCGGAAGAACTGTAGATCATAAAACCACAGTTGAGACGGACTTGCCAACTTGGCTTCAACCTTCATCTCAAACACATCCATCTGGAAGAGAGGGAGGGAGGGAGGGAGGGAAGGAGGGAGGGAGGGAGAGAGAGAGAGAGGGGGAAAGGGGGAGAGAGAGAGAGAGGGGGAGAGGGAGAGATTGAGAGGGAGGGAGGGAGAGAGAGAGGGAGAGAGAGGGGAGGGGGAGAGTGAGAGGTAGAAAGAGAGAGAGGGAGATGGAGAGAAAGAGGGGGGAGAGAGAGAGGGAGAGAGAGAGCGAACTCTGAGGAGGTCTGTTTTTTTTTTTTTTTTACTATTTACAATCTTTGGAGCTGAATACAATTGATAATAAAACGGTGATGACATTATTAGTTGGCCCTGAGAGAGTAGTGACAGAGCAGCTTGACATTTTCATTTCCCCAGTATTCTGTAATCGTTTCCTGTTTAATCTCGCACGGTGATAAAGTAATGTTTCTGAGAAATACAATGGAGCAACTGTTTACGTTTGAAATAACAAACCAAACCGCAATGTGTCTGATTGGATTTTGTGTAATCAGGCAAATGAAGTGATGAAAACAGACAACATGTGTGTGTCTGTCAGCTGTTCTTTTTGCCTTTCAAAATAAAACTCATAATACTACAATAAAATGTTATAAAACTTAAAATATTAAAACATTTGTCGAGAAGTTACTCCATTTCTGATAAGGTTTGCCTTTGTAATAGTGTTGTCATGTGTTATAGAGTTTATAATATTGGCTATTGTTGCTATTGACTGGTCTGTCAATTATTAATTAAATGAATCAATTGAGTAATTGACCAATAAATATGAAATATTTAAAAAAAATAGCTTTAAAAATGTCTACATTACACTTATATTATAATACAATGAATACAACAACAAAACAAACTCTGGCCCATACAGTTAAAGGCCTACTTCACCGGTTTGAATATGAAGGTGTATTGAATTCTGAGATCCTATGTTGTATAAATGTGCAAAAAAAATTAAAATCGGTTCATCCTAGCCTGAGAAAAGGCAGAAAGAGTGTTTTTTTTAACCCTATATTTCTCTTTCTCGTGACATCACAGAAAGAGAAATATAGGGTTAAAAAAAAACGTACTTTGTAAATATTACTGTGATGTCACAGTAAAAGACATCACAGTAATATTTACAAAGTACGTTTTTTTTAACCCTATATTTCTCTTTCTGTGATGTCACGAGAAAGAGAAATATAGGGTTAAAATATAGGGTTCTGCCTTTTCTCAGGCTAGGATGAACCGATTTCAATTTTTTTTTGCACATTTATACTACATAGGATCTCAGAATTCAATACACCTTCATATTCAAACCGGTGAAGTAGGCCTTTAAAAACAAGACTCTCCTTTGCACTACTTAGCATTTAGAATTGATCAAATGTAAATATTGTTACCGTTTATCTTATTCTACTCTACATATTGTTTTATGGTTCCTATTACACAGAGGGCCAATAAGATTCTGCTGTCATGTCTTGCATATATCACAACTGACCATACACATTTTTTTTTACTTTGATTTGACTGTGTCATAAAGAAAATACACTCTCACAAAGATGGGTGAAGTTTCAGGGTTGTTTAGCTTTGCAAATTTCATTGGTATTATTATTTAAAAGGTCTTCCATCTCTTATATACTATCTTTGCTTCCAACACTTTATATCCCCGCTGGAGGCTTCAGTTGGACACTTATTATCCTGTGAAATGGATCCGGAGAAGCCGATTGTTTACATGTGTATTATCCATTCTCTGCCATGTTAACAGGTTTCACAGCTGGGAGAATAGAACATGTTGATTTTATCTGTAACATGACGTCTACGAGGCAGATGAGTCAGCTGGAGCAGGGACAAAAAAAAAAGATGGACACACACACACGCACACACACACACACACACACACACACACACACACACACACCAAGCACACACACACCCGCAAACACACACACACACACCAAGCACACCACACACACACACACACACACACACACACACACACACACACACACACACACATGCCAAGCACACACACACACACCCGCACACATAGAAACAGACACACACACAGAGACACACACATTTAGGCTATACCTCTACTTTAAGGTGTGTGTGTGGGTGTGTGTGTGTGTGTGCTTCCCTATGACACCTTTTCAGTGTTATTTCAGATTATGCATGCACAGACTGGTCCTTATGTTATGATGATCTTCTCATAACTTCCCTGACTTCAGATTTCATTCAGATTTTGATAGTAAGAGTGACTCGTGACATCACAGTTTTGTAAACGTGCAACTAACCAACACACACACACACACACACACACACACACACACACACACACACACACACACACACACACACACACACACACACACACACACACACATTATGACTTGTTTCTTAGTCACACAATACTAATTCAATGCATATCATCTTGTATTCATCACAACAACAGCTGTGTCATATTTCATAAGGCAAAGCCCAGGCCTAGAAATCAATACCTCGATAGCGGATCAATGGGAGTGAATGGCTACCCTCCTCTCCACTCCTCCTTTCCTCTCCTCCGCTATTCACTTCATTCTTCGGACGTCCAGTCTTTCTTCAGTTGGGAGAAAGTTTTGGTTTTGGGTAAAGTTTAACCGGAGACGCCGCATGTCCTCAAGTTTCCATTAAAACTTTTCTGCTGCCTTCGGTGTGAGCAGCAGCAGCCAGCCGCAGTCCCAGAATGAAACACACACAAACCGGACAGTCAAAGCAGACACAGCACCAAGCTCTGGAACTACCCGTCCGACCTGTCAAAATAAAACACCCACAATGATTTATTTATTTTTTTAACCATGATTTTAACCTGATTTTAACCAAGGAACAGACAGTAAATATCGTAAATAATGTCGTAATAGCCTAAATAATTCGATGGGGATTCTCTCCCGTAAAAATATTTATTCAATAAAAATAGCCTACAAAAACATCTTCATTCAAAAATGTAAGCTTCTAATGGGAATGTCTTAACATCCGCCTGTTTTGACTGTATTTGTGTAACTTCACACAAAAAAAACGGCACTTCGGTCGCACCATTCGTTATACGGTTTAACTTTAACATGTGTCTTGTGTCTCATGCCTGTTGTCATCGTGACAGAACCTCCCGCTGCTAGTTGCTAAGTGACAGGCGGGCAGAACTTCAGACCGGGCCGAGTAAAGCCGAGTCGAACTGAGCCGAACTTAGCCGAACTGAGCCGGACCGTGTGACTGGGAGCTACTGAGGAGCCAGCTGGCACTCTGGAGAAAACCAGGAATTTCTCTCTTTACGCAACAACGTAGTGACTGTGCAAAACGACATCAAGTCCTGCAGAGACAAGCCAGGGTGATAGCTCAGGTTAATCAAGAAATAAAAGATTATTACATCAGATGAATTTCGCAATTGATTATTATTGGCTACAAACATTTACAACAAACTCCAAACACTCAGGCTGTGGTAATTATAAATGTCATGTTTCCTGGATATTTTATTACATCCCTCTCCCACGGCCACGATCCATTTCATTTGTATTTAGGCCTAATTCGTTTTTAAATTAAGCCTAGGTCTACAGACTACATAGTAGCCTATTGGCAATATCCAGTCCACAGAAAGTAGGTTAATGTGTTAGGACCAGTTAGGACAGGAAGTATCTGTGCAGATGTGTATTAACGTAAATTGAACAAATAAAGCGTCTTTAATTCATAAATGTTCATACGGATTGCTTGTGTTTAGACAGTAGGCCTATTCAACCTCCAACTTTTCCAAATTGTATTTGTTAGATTTTTAGCCAAAAACAAAACATGGGTTGGCCTACTTATGAAGGCTACCTTTGTAAGTATCACAAATTCATTGTTTTGGTATCCATACTTCGTAATTGTATAGTGCACTCCCTTAGGCTAATATACAAACATTTAGAAGATGTTTGCACTACGCCATATTCCCTTTCTATAACATTATAGGTGAATTGAGTTAAACTGGGAGAAAAAAAACAGCAGAAAACACTCCCCTAATGCTTTTCACTTCAGTTCAGCTGTAAAAACTCAAGACTTGCAAAAAAAAAACCTCGAGGTTGCAACTGGTTTCTGTCTCCTCTGTGCTTTTATTTTGAAATACACAAAACAGAAAACCTGTATTCCAGAGTTTTAGCTCTTAAAAAGTGATTGACAGTGACTGTTTAAAACACCCAAAGGTAAACCAGGCACAAAACAACTTGGAAGATTAAAGGCATTCTTCCAAAACCCTGTTAGATCTTTACTATTCAAACTGTCACATGTTATTTTTCACAAGCAATTTGTCTTCATTTTGTAAACGAGTGTGGTCAGCCCTGGGACCCCCTGTGTGTATCTGGAGAGGTTGAAGTTTCCATGTAGGCGGGTGTGAGTTATAAAAGCCTGAATCACTGGCAGAGAAACAATATGCAGGAATGTCTCCAGACCTTGATGTCATAACTGCTTTTTGGATGAAAAACAGTTGTTCGCTGTTCTCATTGTTTAATGGCCTTACTTCTGTATTCAACCATTTAGTATTAATTTAAATGCCAGGTCTTTATGAATTCGTGGATAACCATGGCTCTTGAGGGAATACTTTCGAGGAGGCTCAAGCGATTTCTGCATGTACAAAGAAAATAATATGACAAAAGAAATGCTTATCAACACTACATAAAAACAAATGGAGAACAGGAGTATATGAATACTTCGCCCAAGCAATGTATATTGTGCAATAATGTATCAAAAATGTATTTAAATGTATTGCAGATGAGGAGGCTATAGGCCCTAGTCCATCTCCACTGAATAAGGGATCATATGCTTGATAAAAATGCTATAAAATATGTTCTTATAATTACGCTACATTATGTTCTTTCTTTTTAACTACATAATGTATCTTTTACCACATGACTGATATTCCTCTTTGATGTTTAATCAAACCAAATAAAATGTAATTGTATTAAGCGCCTTTTTCTGTGCAAGATTGCAATATTAGGTGCTTCACAGTAAAGTGAAATTATAGTAAATACAAATGATTACTTTACCTACATAAGTATACACTTACATACATGGAAAAACACCAAACTAATACAGGACTAAATCAACCCTGCGTTCCAAATCACATCATTTTTACTACACTACACTTGGGCCACAGGGGAGAAAAAAAAATCAGATAAGGAAGTTTTTTTTCATTATGTCGAGTAATGTCAAGAATAAATACTGGATAATATCCCAAAATGCTGTTGGAGTTAGTTGGGCATTTATGTATTTTCAGTATACTATAATTGATGTGCATGTATTGGGACATCCGAAATCTTTTTGGAAGTCAGGGCAAATCGCAGAAGACGCTGCCTCTTTTAAGAAAACTTCATTTCCCATGCTGCTTTGCGAGGGGGGCGTCGTTCTTTTTCCACATGGGCTCACGCTGTCTGTCTGAATAGCGTACATGCAGTGAACTGTTAATAACCCTTTAATAATATTCGAGTTTTTGTACCGTGTGGGACACAGTAGTATTGTCGGCGGGACAGATATGGCTTCGGAGGAGGACGACACTTTGCTATTTCTAATCTACCAGCACCTGAAAGTGAGCGGCTACCAGAAAGCTGCTAAGGTGCTGCAAAAACACGTTGATCAGGTAAGAAGTGGAGTGTCAATTTTCACCATTTACAGATTAAATCACTGTGGAAACGTCCCCAAATCACTCTAACTCGCTAATCTCTGTCAATAATGTTAAAATGCATGTTTTTTATTGTAGTTTTCGTAGCGAACATGCTAATGTTAGGCCTATAGCCTATAAGAACCAGAATTAAATGTACCCTAGATGGAATTCAGTGTGTTGTTTTTACTTTTGGAAGCGACCTAAATGCATTCAAACTATCGATAATTACTGTCTGATCTTATGCATGATTTTTATTGCATTTTCTTTAGCGGACACGCTCGTTTAGCATGTTATATAAGGACCTGGATTAAATATAAATTGGATTCAGTGTGTTTTCGTTGCTACAGTGTGGCTAGTCTCTTTAAAGGGGTTGGTCCGCCTCTGTGTTTTGAAGCACATGGCATCCTTGTTCTGGCCTCTTGCAGGAAAAGAACATAATGTTTCAGGAGGAGATGGGGCCCTGCTATAGGCTACTGCACTCACACCCCACTCAAAACAAAACCTCCTTTGAATTATTGCTACATAGTGATACAAATATACTGTTTAATGTACATGTCTTACAATTTCAATGAGCCTCTGATTAAATGGTTAGTCATCGATGAAAAATCAATTGGTAATCATTGATGATCTATTCATTTTTAAGTAAATTGTTTAAAGAAATTCCAAATAGTTCCAGGTTTTTTTTCTTGCATGGAATGAATTCACTTTATTTGAGATTTTATGTTGTATAAAACAAAGACAGTTGATGCCACTAGGAAGCTGTGATGATGTGACATATGGACCATCTAAATAATGTATTAGTCAAAAACCATTTTCATAGCCTATTAAGAAATTATAGGGTTGTGAAATGAATTTCATTTAATTATTAAAAAAAATACACAATGCATGATGTTTCCAAAACCATTTTAATCTAATTTCAATCCAAAATAATCTTAATCCTGATTTTTTTTTTCATAGTCGAGCTGCCCTAATTAATTATACAATTATTAGTTGCAGCCCTGTAATGTCCAAAATGCACATTCTGTACGCATGATGCAGCAAGATACATGCAGATGCTGCAGAAAAGGCAACTCAATGTATATGTATTTTTTTATTTATTCCATAAACCTCCAGATTTCAATCAAAACTTTATTGAAACCAGAACAACTGGTTAGAGCATCAGATCTACAAGTGAACTGGCTGTAGTGTTGTTTGGCTGTGTGAGAATACAAGTGAACTTTGTTGTTTTAGTTTCAACTTCAAATAAAGTTACAAAATCTAGAGTTTTTTTTTAACAACTTGAAACTTTAGTGTTGGTCAGTTTCAGGTTTGAGGCTAAAAATATCCTCACCAGAAGTTGCTGACTGAGTTTTAGGAGGGACAAATGTTCTCAACAGTTGTCTGTCCCACACATTCCCCCCTGAGAGGCCATGCTGTTGGTTTAATACCCTGAGCATCATTTACAATATAAACTCTGCTGCATGGATTCATATCCGGGAGCATCAAAGCAAAAGCATTCCTCAACCAATCCGGAAATTAGCTCTTTCCTTTCAACTTCTTCTTTTTTTTCTCTCTCTGTCTATGTGATTATAACTGAATTGCATTGAAGCGCTCCATCACATATGTAACGTTCAGGGCACCAGGGAAAACATGGGAATAAATACTGTAGTCAACTTTTTTTTCTTTTCTTTCCTCTGTCTATGCGATTTATAATTGGATTACAGAGAAGATTGCGATCAAATATGTAACGTTCAGGGCACCAGGGAAAACATGGGAATATATTCTGTATTCAACTTTATTTTTTATTTTTTTTCTCTGTCTATGTGATGACAAGTGGATTACAGGGGAATCTATCCATCCACGCTCACAGATGTAACGTTCAGGGCACCAGGGAATACATGGGAATTTATACTGTAGTTATGCTGTAATATTCAGTGTTTTTTTCGTGTGTTTGTGTTCGTTTGTGCAGTTGGAGACGCCAGAGGTGAGCTCCAACCTACACGACATCTACACGGGCTGGATGAAGTAAGTCAGAAATGCCAAAATAATAATGTGAACCTTCTCAATTGTTTCAAAGGCCATTATAGATCAATTGATGTATTACATTCAAAACAAACAAGGTTAAAGCTGGGGTATGGGATTTCTGATTGGTCAAAGTTAACATGAGCTGTACACTTTGACCAATCAGAGCGAGGCTCCGATTTTCAGTTCTTATTGGCTGTTGGGACTGTCCATTCACTTTGGCACAACTTTGTTGGTGTAGAGCGTGTCAGGGAGGGACCATAGAGAACAAGTGGAGCGGTTGAGGTATTTGGATTCGAATCTCTATCCCAACTGCCATTTTTTCCCCAAATCCTCCACCCCAGCTTTAAGACACTCGTGGACTTAGCTAAGAATAGGAACACAGTCAAAATCAATAAATAAGACAATTTGAGAGGAGCAACTGAACTGCACCCAGGTCCCTTGTCTCTAACATTAATATATATTTGATAAACACTGTACAATGATGACGCTCAACAGTTTGCATGAAGATTATATTGTTTTCTATAAAGTTAGGTGGTTGAGGTTGAGCGTGCACATCTTTATTTAAGACTGAATAAAGTGTGAACTCATCAATGCAAGTAAAACTAGAACGTGGTCCCAGCCCCTGCTCGGGCTTGGCCCCCTAACTAAATTATGGCGTCACAGTAGCTCGGTTTGTTGTGTCTGTATGGAGAGGATGTATGTGTCTGTCTGTGTGTGTTTGTATTTCTGTCTGTCTGCCTGGCCTTCTGCCCGGTGCATTGTGGGTCTGGGTTCAAATCCCTGCTTCTCCGAAAAGGATTAAATGGTCCAACAGATAAATGAATGGATGACCTCAGCTTACTACTATGACTTCCTACTGTTGATATTACACTAAAATACAGTCAAGGACAATTGTGCTTGACAACCCAAATATAGGACAAAAACATTTTCTAACAGATTTTAGAATAATACCTTTATTCTTGAATATGAGACACTGTTTACATGATATTTTATATAAGTCAAAGGTTGAGATGGTTTTAAAGGTGCAGCCAGCAATTCTGGAGAACACTTGTTGTCAAAATCACTGAAAAAAAAAAGGAATCCAGTGTTAATCAACAGCCTAGGCTCTGTAAACGGGCATGTTGCTAGCTACATTGGGCCCTTTGTTACATATCCTTTGTTTACATGCACGTTTACAGAGCCTAGGCTGTGTAATAGCACTGGACTCATTTCTGCAAACACAGTACGGACAGGTAGCGAAGATATATACAGATTTTGATGACAAACATTCACCAGAATCACTGACTGCACCTTTAAATCGCTAGTGCAATTTTCTGTGTTGTGTTAAACTTTTGAAATTGAGCTATTTCTTCCATCACATTCAAACACATTCCCCCTGGCTGTCAGAAGCATTTGTTGGACTATTCGTGACACACTCACACATCTGTGATTCTTGGGCCTTTGACACGTGCTTTGGTCCCTGGTCGCTTTCTGCTCCAAAGATGTTGAGAAATGTTTGACTCATGTTTTACTCGTCAGGAATTTAGTTTAATCGAAAAACAAGTTGCAAAACCTAATGAGAAACAGTGTAGGGATGGACAAACTCTAAATCACTTAAACCTGTGTCCCAGATGCACACTGCATATTAATCTTCACAGAACAATACAGTTCAGTTTAATCAGCTAGTATACTAGTAAGTAGCAGTACATGCTATGTATTGTATTATCACATTTAGGGCTGTGTAATTAATTTAATTGCAATTACAATTTCGACATCTGAGAAATTCTAGTTTCACTTGATCTACCTAGGTGTTTTTTTTTTTTTTTTTTTTAAGATATTTTTTGGGCATTTTTATGCTTTATTGATAGTGCATAGAGACAGAGGTGAAATGGGGCAGAGAGGAGAGTGACATGCAGAGAACGACCGCGGGCTGGAATCGAACCCGGGTCTGCTGCTGGGCCCAGCCCGGGAGGGGGACGCCTTACCGACTGAGCTAAAGGCACCCCCTTACCTAGGTGTTTTCTGAAATAAAATGTTTATTCTTGTGCGTGTGTGTTTTTGTAGGCTATGCTCTCTAGCTGAAGATGCTAAAAAGGAGACTGAAGACTCGACTAGTTTGAAAAAGAAAAACATCAAACCAGAACCAGCCACCAGCGAAGAAGAGGAGGCAGCAGATGCCAAACCTGCAGCCGGTCAGTCTGTTTGAGTCTCTTTTCATTTAATATAAATTGTGTATTTCAAACTTGTTCATCCACCTGTCCGTTGATTTTTCTACATTATATCTAGTAGTTATAGTAGGATTTGAAGGACTTTTTCAAGCCTGCAGTTGGTCAGTTAGTTTTTCTTTTCTTTTCTTTTCTTTTCTTTTCTTTTACATTGTGTATTTCATAACTGTGTATTCTGTTGAACGATTATATTGAACTACATTATATCTAGTGGTTATAGTCAGATTTGGAGGAGTTTAGACTTTTTCAAGAACTTTGAGTTATAATTTTTTTATATAGATCATTTGCAAATGTGACACAATCTTGTTCATATTTTTATATACAGCTCTGGAAAAAAATTGAGAGACCACTCCAAATATTCAGTGTCTCTCACTTGACTATTTATAGCCATATGTTTGAGTAGAATGAATATTTTGGTTTTAAAATATAAACTACTGACAACATTTCTACCAAATTCCTTAAATTTTTTTTGTCATTAAGAGTATTTTCAATAAGTTATGTAGAGTTGAAGATTTGAGAAAAATCCAGACTGGTCTCTTAATTCTTAATTTTTCCCTGAGCTGTATATCTTTTTGGTCTTTTCTCACCTTTCTAATTGGCTAGTATTAAGCACAGTTGAAATGAGGTGGCGGGATGTCCAAACAATTAACATTTTGATCTTATTTTGTGCCCTTTGTGCTTCAGAATCTGAAGATGAAACCAAAATGATGAACGGGGACGTAAAAAGCTCGGACTCTCTGGACGAAGGAGAAGAAGAAAAGAAAGATGAGGAGGAGACGATAGCAGAGGAAGAGGAGGTGAGCTCAGAACATCACATCAACTTGAATACGTCCAAATGTAACGGAATGGCTGTGTTCTAAAAGCCTTACTAACGTCCTCCCTCCTACATACTCAACATGTATACTCCATACTGTCTACTTAACCATCGATTCTGTATGCGAGGTTTGGCGGACCGTTTACACTGACTCAAGTATACAGAAGCAATAAAGAATAATAATTAAAAAAAAAACGTCCATGTCGTTTGAAAGGACGCAATGCATTGTGGGGCGATTGAGTAGGAAAAGTATCCTATCGATCCATACACAAAATCTTCCCGGAAGTTAGTACTCATCCGGGCATTTTTCGCCTACACAAACTCACATACACAACCACAACATAGTCAAATTGACATCAAAATGAGTATGAGTAGGATGTTAGTATGGCAGAGTAATTAATTAATTTCTAGATCCAAGCCACCAAATTGAATTTAATGATAAATGATTTAACTAAAAAGGGAAGTTGTTTTGAATATATTTTTGCTGCAGCAGAAATCTACCGCCCTCACAATCTCACACACACACACACACACACACACACACACACACACACACACACACACACACACACACACACACACACACACACACACACACACACACACACACACACACACACTCACATATCTGTTGTCCAGTCACTGTAATAATGTGTTGAGAGATGGACAGTAACTCCAGTGTTGTTTTATGCCTCCGAAATACACACAGACGCTTTTCATGTCTAGCCGCTTGTCCTGTATCTGATCGTTTGTTATTTCAAGTTTGTGTGTGTCTGTACATTGTCTGGTGTGTGTGTGTGTGTGTGTGTGTGTGTGTGTGTGTGTGTGTGAGGTGTGGTGTGTGTGTGTGTGTGTGTGTGTGTGTGTCGGTGTGTAAAACTTGTCTGTGTTCTCTCGGTCCAGTGATGCGGTACATAATGCTGTTTGGACAGAAACTATGTGTGTGTGACAGCTTGATAATCTTCTGAGACAAATCGTGCTTTTGTGTCTCTGTGTGTGTGTGTCCGACTCTGTGTGTGTGTGTGTGTGTGTGTGTGTGTGTGTGTGGGTCTGTCTACAAATCCTGATCACTTTACTTTGTTTGACAGAGGGAAACGTTTCGATTTGTACTGCTGCACCATTTTTTCAACAGATTTTTTTTTCTGTGAACAGAACTAAAAGACAGTTTTAGTTTTAGTATTTTAGTTTTCCTGCCTTGAATTGGTAAAATAAAACCTTACCCGCAGGCGTAGAACAAAATCAATGCAATCTGGCAAACATTTTTTGATACTATTTAATTATACTTTTGCTTGTTCAATTTTTTTTCCAGTCTGCTCCTGTGGAAGTGTCGGCTGATGTGTCTGACGAGGCAGAAGCTTCCAGCGCCGACCACTCTGACGACCCCAAACAAGCCTCTTCAGATCAGACCTCAGATCAGCTCACAGAACCGGCTCAGACCGGCTTAGACAGCGAGACACCAGCCGACCATGAGCCAGAACAGGTGAGTGACCCGGGGCTGAATTCAAACTGTGTGTGTGTGTGTGTGTGTGTGTGTGTGTGTGTGTGTGTGTGTGTGTGTGTGTGTGTGTGTGTGTGTGTGTGTGGTTCAGGTATGAATTATGTTAGGGTTAGGCATTTAGTTTCCTGCTTAGGGTAAGGGGCTGATATCTGCCCAAACTGATATCTTTATCAGTTTGGGCAGTTTAGGAATTTCACTGATGTCAACATACCTGTACGAGGAATTTTACCTTTTTTCGCTTATTTCGTCTGTAAATTCCAACCCGGGCAAAAAATGTTAATCATTTTCAACCACGACTCATAAAACCCAGCTCTGGTACAGTCCAGCCCCTGTTCCTTCTGCTCAAACTGTGCACATCTGAAAGTTATTATGTAGAGAAATGTGAGGAGCATTGTGTGTACTGTTTGTGCCTCTATTGAGAAACACTGCAAGAATGTCTGTTCTCAGAAGGGATCATTAGAAAGACAAAATTGCCAATGCAAATGAGTTGGTCCCTAAACAATGCTACTGATGCCACATTGTGTTTAGCATCTTACATATAGGAATGCAGCTTAAAATACCTAACAACAAGTAAATGACATGCGTAGGATGTAGGTTATCTTATGATGTGTTCAAGCGCTATTCAGTAAAAATTAGTATTTTGCGACGGTAACTTAATGGTGGTTAGTTCAATGTATTCTTGTAAAATGGTGTTACACTAAAACCAAACCAAATAGGCTACAGTTGAAGTAGAAATAAGTATTACCCAACATCCGTTATACCGTTTAGAATTTGGGGAAGGTTTAAATATATCAAAAATTATACTTATTCATATTAAAACATCCATCGTAAATGTGTATTTGTCTTTTTGTTTTTCTAAAGACTGAAGCGGCCGCAGACGCCCCTGAAGTCCCCGAGGAAACCAGTGAGGAGACAGCAGAGGAGGTAAAGGTTGAACTGATTATATGTGTTAATATTTTAGTGGACAAACCCTGTTTTTAATTTTGCATAAACCTGAAGTGAATTATGAAGTATGGTGTGTGTGTGTGTGTGTGTGTGTGTGTGTGTGTGTGTGTGTGTGTGTGTGTGTGTGTGTGTGTGTGTGTGTGTGTGTGTGTGTGTGTGTGTGTGTGTGTGTGTGTGTGTGTGTGTGTGTGTGTGTGTGTGTGTGTGTGTGTGTATATAAGTTTCCAGACCTGTCTTGGTTCAGGATATTTATCGTCATATTCCAAGATGTTGAAATATGACGATAAATAATCTTCTATAATCTTAATAAATCTTCAAACAGGAGAAGTGGTGGCAGTTTGAAACTATTAGCTGCAGAATGTCTTGCTCATGTGACATGTCCACATTGTTTAAAACCAAACACCTGAAAATCTCTCCAGCTTATGGTTGATACTAACAAGGCAAGGCAAGTTTATTTCTATAGCACACTTCAGACACAAGGCCATTCAAAGTGCTTGAAGGGTTAGGGTTAGGGTAACAGCAAATGCTCCAATCTGTGTCAAGAATGTAGCGCAAAACTAAAATGCAAAAAGGAAGTTTAAAAAGAAAAGGCAAGGAAAAAGTATCTGAGAAAGTCTTGTCGTCTGGTGTTTGTAGACTGTTGTTGACCTGTTGATCTCTTGTGCCAGGCCGAGCCCACTGCGTCTGAACTGACAGCTGAGCCGACCAATGAGGAGCCGGCAGAGAGTGAAGCCCCGCCTCCTGCAGGTAAAACCAACCAATGGCGGTTTGATGAGCAGGTTGTTCTTTTACATGTTATGTATGGCATCTTTTCCTGTCTATTTGTCACGCCAACGGCAAGAATCACACGCTGTTGTGAAGACGCTGCAAAGACGCTGCTTTCATCAGGCGGGTTTTCTGCTGCTTGTTGTTGTAAGAGCCTCTGCAGTAGATTTATAATAGAGTTTTAAAATGTGATTACCTGTGGTTGGAGAGGGATGTAACTAGTACAATAACAGTTTGATTAATTAGGGAAATAGTCTGAAGATGGCTTATATTGGGTCGATTTATAAAATGTGTAAAAAAAAATGGGAAGAATTGCATGTTTTGTCCATCCAAACTTTAAGACATTCAAAGACAACAATAGTTTTTTATTTTTTTATTAAATTCTTGAATATAAAACTGGAAAACTAGACAGAAAAAGATAACAAAGGGCCCAAAAACTTTGCTGGGAACATGTTTGTATTGTTAAAAATATTCCCCATTGGAAACTGTGTGCATGTAAGTGAGAAAATATTCTGTTCTTTTTATGGTGTTTCTGTCATTTGGATAAACAAACTTTTTTAAATGCTTTTATTTAAGTTGTTCAGCTATTTCGAAATGTGATTTTTATGAGCAATTCACAAAGTAAATCAGTGTCCTTCATGGTTCGGCCCTGGGCATTTCTCTCCCCATTATATTAGTCGAAAAAGAAACTTTCCGTACTTCTTTTTATTGGCAGTTTTTAATCTAGTTTTAATGCAGAACTCTTGCGTAATTTTATCTTGATTTGAAGAAAAAAAGGAATGAAAACGAAAGATTTTTCCTTGAGGGAATTCAGAATTGACGCCAATACTTGTAAAACAGTTTGACCGATTCCTGCCAGATCTCAGTTCAGATGAGTTTTCCACCAACGGCGTCACAGATTAAAATTCTCCAAACGGTTTGTTAAATCTACTCCGAGCTTATTAAACTGCTAGATCAAAATATAACAGTCATTTTCAGCACAATCCGCCCCATTTTTGTATATTTGCATTGTGTTTGTGTGTGTATTGTCATTTTACTCGACATTGTAAATGAGGGTCAGCCCTCAATTGATCTTTCGAGGACAAATGAAGGAAAAGGAAAGATTTTTAAAAAGTCTTTAAATTCAACTAAAGTCACCATGGACATTTTTTCTCAGTAGACTTATTCACTTGTTACAAATTACGTTGCCATGCTGCGTTACAAATCACTGCACATTTTCATCACTTCTGGCACTGACAGAGCGACTGTTAAATCAGCTTCCACCTGTGCTTTTGTCGCCGTGACAACTTAAAATGTCAGCCGGGAATAAAAAAAAGAATTTGATTAAAGAAATGACCCATATTATATGTAGACAGAATTTATTTTACTAACTAACTGAACAGACTTTTGACAACTCACAGTAAAACTGGTGAAGCTCGTAAAAGCAGAAATGTCAAAAGCTAGCTGAATGTAGGATACGTCACACTCTGTCACCTTTTAAATAGCTTTTTATGAGCTGTTGGATGGAATAAACGCCGTGGCTTTTTGAAACAGACAGTCTCATGTCTCGACCTCAGATGACTTGCAAATCATTTAGTGATCCTCTTGTCTTTTCATTACAAGCCATTGTTCTTTTTTATATAGATTATTTTTTGGCATTTTCAAGCTTTATTAGATAGTACAGAGTTGAAATGGGGAGACAGAGAGAGCGAGAGAGAGAGAGAGGGGGATGACCTGCAGTAAAGGTCCACAGGTCTGATTTGAACCCACGACCACTGCAACAAAGGCCGGAGCCAATATGTTATACGAGATAGTAGATTTTCACCATATAATGACAAATATATTTAAATCTTTTCAGACCCTGAATCTGAAATTCCAGAGGAGGAGGAGAAATCCGAGGAGGACCCAGCCTCCACTGAAACCCCCGTCACTGACTCAGGTAACTCATACTGTGATAGTAAAGCATCTGAAGGATATTGTGGATTTGGGTTGACATATGCTTTACACTCTATATGATTCTGTTCTGTTGTAGAAAAGGCACAGACTAAAAAAATATTCATTAAATAGTGATTGATTTAAGAAACCTTTTAACTAATTATGTCTGTGGTTGATCTGATAGATTACCAGATGTATTGCTTTCACAATATTTAATATTCTATATACAATACATATTTCATCGTGGGTCGGAGAGAAACTTATTTTCGATTCCTCTGTATGTCTGTTGACTAGACTTGAAACAAATGTTTTTTTTAAATCATAGATGTGTGATTCTGTCCTTTTGTTTTGTGTTTTAATTTAATTTGAATTCTTGCGTTTACATGTCTTTATGATGTTTTAGATGTAATGTATTTTACTTATTCCACCTCGGCTGTTATAAATGTGCTATATAAATAAAGTTGACTTGACTTCTGTTGTAGAAACGGCCACAGCAGCAGCAGCGGTAGTGGAGGAGGAAGCTGCAGAAAAGCCAGTGGCTCCAGATATTTCCATCACTCTGAACATCGAGGTGGAAGAGGAGGATGAGTCGGCCGAAAAGCCTACCGCGCAAACACCAAAGAAGAAGAAGAAGAAGAAAAAGAACAAGCAGAACCAGGAAGTGGAAACGCCGGGCACGGACACAACCGACAACAACCTCAGTGACACTCCAGTAACCACGGACGCTAGTATTACTGATACTCCTGTAGCCATAGATACAGATACACCTTTAAGCATAGACACCGATCTTGCCGCTACACCTATTAACTCCAAGAAGAAGAAAATTAAAGGCAAAAAGATAGTGGAAGAGGCGGTTACGGTTACCGAGGAAGTAAAGACAGCGGTGGAGGAGGAGGAAGTTACTACGGTTACAGAGGAAGTGACTCCGGCAGCCGCGACATTATCAACAGAGAAGAAGAAGAAAAAAACGAAGAAAAGGAAAATGGACGACAGTGTAGAAGTAGTGGAAGAGAGCGATGATGTCATTCCTCCAGAAACCCCCAAGAGCAAAAAGAAAAAAAACAACAAAGTAAAAGTCGCAGAAGAAGAGCCGGCGGAGAATGAGGCAGTAGTGGAGGGAGAGTGGACGGATGTGGAGGTCCCCGTGACGCCGGACACTACGGAGAAAAAGAAAAAGAAGAAGAAAAAGCCCAAGAAGAAGGCCGGGCAAGAGAAAGAGGTGCAGTCTGATGAACAAACACCAGAGGGCGACAAAGACACAGGTCATAGGCTTTCATGTATACCACAGTTTTATTTTTATTTTTTATTGATCATTTAAGACTGAACAATTATAAACATACAATGTCTTCGAGGACATATACACTGCAGGTGAATAGGGTTACATTTTCAACTTGTTGATATCGTTGGGAAACCTTGCCAGTTGATTACTGGAGTTAAAGCTATTATTTTTTGTGTTGCATTTTAATTTTTAATTTTATTTTTTATAAATGTTTGAATTATTATGCAAATGTAGCAATATTTAATCATGTGTACAGTTGCTTCCCTTTAAGAAAACAAATCTAGATGCAAACAGACAAGGTTTAGCCAGATAAATGTCTAAATGTACATGTTGGAGACTTATTTTTTTACTAGTATGAAAGAAGACATGTAGCCAAAAATCTCAAAATTTAACAATTAAACAAAAAGATTTTGCCTGCAGTTTCTCATCTTAAAACAATATAGCATCTTAATCCTCAGTATGAGTCTATTGCAACCGTCTCTTTGGTCAAACTAAGTCAATGACCATTTCACTGATTTTGTATTTTGCCTTGGTACAGATTCAAAGACCTCTCGCCACAGACATAATCGTCCCAAACTGAGCGCCAAGAAGAGGATCAGAATGCAGAAGATTATCGCGCAGAAAATACAGCTGAAGAAGCAGAAAGGCGTTACCATAGATCCCACTGAGATCACAGAGGAGAGGAAGAAACTCAAAGCTAAAAGGTGAGGCAAGGATTTTACTTTTTAAAAATAATTAAATATATGTTTAAAATCAGGTTTTATTGGTGTCAAAGTTGTTCACACTGTAAAGTCTTTACTATAGTGATGCACGAATACTTGGGTAAATTATGGGGAATTGAGAAAAGTCATTAATTAAAAATATGCCCAAAAAAAGACTAAATAACATTTGCCGTTTTTTCCAGACAAAAGAAAATCCAAGCAGCAGCAGCAGCAGCAGCAGGCGAAGAAACGCCTCAACCCAAAGCCGCCAAGAGAGACAAACCTGACGACGAAGGAGACACTTCTACCGCCACAGAGACACCAACGAAGAAAAAGAAGAAGGTGAAAACAGACGTGGAGCCGGAGGAGAACTCGTCAAAGGAGAACGACCCGCCGACAATAAAGAAACAGAAGAAGAAACAGAAGCCGGTGGTGCAGGAGGAGGAGGATGGAGGGAATGTCGACTCGACTCCGCCACCAAAAGAACAGACGAAGAAGAAGAAGAAGAAAGCAGTAAAGGCTGTAGAGGAGGAGGAGGCCACTCCAGTTACTGCGTCTGCAAAGAAAAAGAGTAAGAGAATTTCTGATTGGTACCTTTAGTTTTTTTTTTAAACCGCTGCTAAGGGTCTGAGGGCAAGGTGTCATTCTTTATGGAATGTAAAGCCCACTGAGGCAAATGTCTATTTGTGATATTGGGCTATACAAATAAAACTGATTTGATTTGATATTGATTTTAGCCTATGTGTTTTTTAATCTGCATTTCTTTAATCATTTAGTCAGTAAAATGTTAGGATAAAGGGTGAAAAAGGTTATAAAGATCACCTTGAAATTTCACTTTTGTCTGACCAGAAGTTTAAAACAAGAACCGTAAACAGCTATGGTTGGGATACAACTGTTTTTAACCCTTTAAAACCTTCCACAAATTCTCAATAACTTATCAACGAGCTAAGGGTCTAAGGGCAGAGGGTGTCATACTGTATGGAATGTAAAGCCCACTGAGGCAAATGTCTATTTGTGATATTGGGCTATACAAATAAAACTGATTTGATCAACAATAACTTATCTAACCATGTTCTGATGATGTCCTGCAGAGAAGAACCAGTTAAAGGAAGAAACAGAAGCTACAGTGTTAGAAACTCCTCCGGCTTCTATCAAGGTAGGAAATGGACTCATAAAAAAAATCACTTTCACCAAAAATCTGTTGCATATATTTGGTCAAATTTTAAAAGCAATACTTTCGTTTTTTTACTGATATTTCCAGAAAAAGAAAACTCCCAAAAAGAAGATCATCTCTGAATAAATCTGGGTAAGTTTCTGCTGAACTCAAGGTTTATTCTACAATATGAACACTGCGCTATTTAAGATGTGAATTTACTTTTTCTTCCAAAGGGTTTTGTGTAATTCCTTTCTAGATTCATAACAGTATTGTCCTTGAAAAGCTTTTTTTAAATGAATTATAAAGTATTTTATATTACGTAGAATGAGTTGTTGAGAGCTGCTATTCATGCATCATCTCATCTCTGATTAAAAAAAACATTTGCTGAGATGGACATATTTATTTAAATGTTTTCAGTTCATTTTAACCCTCACTCAGCCCTCGGGATTATTGCTTTTGAGAAATATGTTACAATAAAAAACTAAACGGATAAAACTTAATGAAAAACATTAATGAAGTCCCTCGAGGTCAAATAAAAAGATTATGTATTCAATGAGAACATAACGTACTTCTTATACTGCTTTAGTAAGGAATAATTATAATTTTTTTTCTCTTTTTCTCAAAACAGACGTCACCGGAGAATGATTGTATCTTGGACCTAAAAGCCACAAAGACAGAATGGACTATCTGCTTCACGTTCGTGCCTTCGATCCTGTATTTGTGAGAGGAAAAGGCCTTTTTACATTAGGGATATTTCTGTGTTTTCTTCTAAAACTGTGATTTTTTTTTTTTTTTTTTTTTTATAAAAACACCCAGCCCACATACACATCTTTTAAATCTACAACAGAGAATTAAGGCGTGCCAAGGGAAAAAAAAATCATACAATTCTGACGACAAAGTCTGAAATTTAATATGATTCAAACACCTTGAGTCTAGCTGCAGTTGAGGGTGTCTTATCAATAACTTTGTTTATTGATAACTGATGAGCTGAACCCTGTCTTTTCACATTGTATACTCCACATCACACACACACACACACACACACACACACACACACACACACACACACACACACACACACACACACACACACACACACACACACACACACACACACACACACACACACACACACACACACACACACACACACCTCTAACTCTAAGGGAACAAGCTGTGAAACATTATATTTCAAAACAGATCATGTTGGAGCAAAAAAAAAAAACTGTTTTACTAAACCTATTTTCATAGTTTAATGTTTTTTCTATGTATGAGGGTAAACCATGTCGCTACTCAGTTTTGTTAAGATAAAAAAAAAACTTTGGTTCCATGTGATTTTTTTTGTCGTGAAGCTGTGAAATTCCTTTTTTTTTATTATTCTGGAATGGTTTTGTTTACAGTCATGTTGTTTACACACTGTTGTTTTTCTTCATAATAACCCCGTGAGCTCTTGATAACTATGCACCCAGACCTCATGCTTCACTACCTGAATGTGTGAGAGGAAATAAAACTCTAGAACACCTTCAACTTTGGACTGATTTTGATTGTTTTTTTAATTTTTTTTTTATAGATCAAAACCAGGACACTCTATTTTAAATTGCAGCGCTCCCTTGCTAACCCCCATCTCTCCAGTTCTGAGAATTTAAGGCCTTCAACGACAGGATCAGGATTAGACGGATACTAAGAAACGGCTGTGGGATATTGCAGTTTTTGCACATGACAAAAGGTTGGGTATTTTATTTGGTGTCATGTTCCATTTAGTTTTTTTTCAGAACAAAAATGGCCCAATGAGTAATTTTCCAGAGAAAGTTGCTGTTTTGTTTTACATCGTAGTAGCTACGAGGAACTTTTGAATTAGGGTAGGTGATAGGTGAGTTTGTCTATGGCACAGTGCATTGTTGCTTTCATAAAAAAAAATAGTTTTTGTTACTTTTTAAGCTTCATTTTGTGTAAAACATATTAAGTGCCCTTAATATGTTTCAAATAAAATGATCAGAAATTAAGTTTAATACTAACAGGCGGTTGTGGCCCCTTCCATTCACCGTGATGGGAATGGGAAGCGGCCACCAATTTGCAGTTTTTGCACATGACAAATGCACAAAAAGGTTGGGTATTTTTGTTGGTGTCATGTTCCATTTTGTTCTTCCAGAACAAGAATGGCACAAAGTACATTTCCAGAGAATGTTGCGGTTTCATTTTACATCACAGTAGCTACAAGGAACCTTTGAATTAGGATAGGTGAACATTTTGTTTTTGTCTTTGGCACAGTGCATCATTACCTTCGTAGAAATTAGTTTTTGTTTCTTTTTAAACTTAATTTTCGAACGTTTTGTTTAAAGCATATTAAGGGCCCTTAATATATTTCAAATAAAATGTTGAAATTAATTTTAAAATGAGTTGCTAAAGTTGAATATGAAATAAAAATATTGGCTTTAAATGAGCCAAAATTCAGAAATAAATTGAGTCGCCATGTTTCCAACCTCTTCAAAATAAAAGCCCACAAAGGCTACACACACACACACACACACACACAGACAAACACTTTTCTAGTCAAAGAAATAAAGAGATGAAACGGTCAGAGAACCACCCGGGCTGGATTCTAACCCGGGTCTGCTGTGAAAAGGACTGAGCCTCTGTCTTTAGAGCCCCCCCATAGAGGACTGAGCTCTAAACACTACACCACAAGTGTTGTACGAGATATGTTATTGTACTTGTTGGCTTTTGATGTCCCCCTTGAAGACAAATTGGTTAATTTTGTTTTCAAGGGGGACATGATCATAGTGAATGAGTGAGTGAGTGAGTGAATGAGTGAGTGAGTGAGTCAAACAAAGTAGAAACATAAAAAATGTAAAAATGGTAAATGGACTTTATAGCCCAAAATCCCCCTTTATCACACACCCAAAACCCTTTAAATTTTTTTTTTACACACCCCCCCCCACACACACACACATTCACACACAACAACCCACCACCCACCAGGGGGGGGTAATTATAGGGTTAGGTAATAAAAAAAAAAAAAAATGGGGGAATTGAGGGTTTTGGGTTTTGTCTCTGGCACACTCGACATGTGGGAGGGGGGAGAGGGGGACCCCACCCCCCCCCCCCCCCACACCCCCCACACCCCCCCCCCCCCCCCCCTACTCCACAGAGAGAACAACAGAACAAAACCAAACGGACAAACGAAAACCAAACACTACAGTGACGACATTTAAGAACACATACAAGTAGCAATCAAAAGCCTTGGTCAGGGTCAAGCCCACAAGGCCAGGTCGCTGATATACATCTCAACTGGAACATCTAAGTCCAGCCCTCCATCTCAATACTGTGGATAGGGGAAAAGACAGAAAGATTAGATATGTTAGGGTTAAGTTGAGTTAAGTGCTTTAGAAGTTGAGATCTTTTGTCCAGAGTATTGAAGCCTTGGGGGCAGCTGGAGACAGAGCAGGAGAATGAGTATGGCAGTCAGGCGTCAGATACGGAACCTGTGGCAGAGCGAGAAGAAAGTTAATTTCAAAACACGAGGAATGGTTCAGTAATAAGCTGTTAATTGCAACCACGAGATATATCTACCACTGAGTTGATCTGGTGAAGAATGTGGCCCTAAAACTCTTCTGTACTTTAGTATGTAGTGTAGTAAAAAGGAAAAGTATGTGATTTGGAACGCAGAGCATGTCAGACAGAATCCAGTTCAACGACCTGCAGTCGCTGCTGTGTGCCACTCTACAGGTCAGTCAATCTACTTCCTGATTGGGCTTTTATTGTGAAAGAACTCTTACACCCATTATCACTGTTTTCGCTTCCTCATCATGTCTGTCTGTCTGTCGGTCTGTCTGTCTGTCTGTCAGTCTGTCTGTCTGTCCTTTGTGTGTGTCTGTGTTTGTTATTTTCTATTTGCAATTTGTGCCATCTTTCTTTATTTGCTGACAATTATAGATTTGATTTTGCATTTGCTGCCACGCTGAGAACTACTGAGAGAGTTTTGTGGAGCTGATGATGAGGCTTAATCAACTTTGTGTCAACTCGTTTGGCGATGGCTTGAATGTGACCGAAGACACTTAGCCCAAGCATCTTTTGAAATTTCTACTCCTATTTCCCATTCCCAGATCTCCCTCAGACGCTGCGTGGAAGGAGCATTGTGATCCGAAAAACAAATTCATGCTCCAGCATTCACACTAAATACAAATGTGTGGATCGAGTCAAAATGCGGAGAATAAACATGTAGGGGAAGGTGGGGTGATTTGTGCATTTTGGAAGTTGCAAAACCCCTTGTTTCTAGAAAACCGTGGAAGAAATTGGAAATGTGACCACATATTTAAGAAGAGCCATCCATTTGACTCATCCTGTAAAGAAGGGAGACACAAGGAATAAGATATAAGCACATTTAAGCTCAAAAAACTGTGTTTTGCCTTTCAAAGTAAAATTTCCATGATCAAGGTTTTTTGATTATTGTGTCTGAACAATTATAGACACGTTTGAAAACATTTGACACATGTTTTAGTGCTTTGGTATGCTATACTTTGAGTCTATATAGTTAGCACAATGTCAACCCTAAATTGCTGCATCATGCCTATTATCCAAAATTCTGGGGATGGGGTGATTTGTGCGCAAGGGCCTGGGTGAGTTATAAGTAAGTAAGTAAGTAAAATGTATTTATAAAAGCACATTTATGACAGTTTGCACTGTCCAAAGTGCTGTACATAGTGCATTCAGTAGGTAAACAATGAAGGTAAAATAACAAAACTCCTTACATCCTGTGTCCCTCCACAAATTGCGCACCTGTGTACAAAACCTAGGTACCTACCAAGTTTTTTTGCGCTACCTAGTGGCCAAAAAACGTTTTTGCGGCATGGTACATGTGTACCTACCATAGTTTTTTTTTTACCTAGGTAGTCCAAAAACTAGGTTACCACCTTTTAATTCCAAGTTTTTTGGCTACCTATGGTTAGGGCCAAAAAAACTATGTGTACCTACTCGTACCTATTGGGCCAAAAACCATGCCCACTTGCCACCATTTCCACAAAATTTTTTGCCATTCATTTGCACCACCAGAAATTCCAAAAAAAAAAATTTGCCTATAAAAATATGTAGGTAAATAGTTTTTTTGTGCACCTAACACATATCAAAAAAAAAAATGGTATAGTTTTTTTTTCCACCAAGTCAAAAAAAAATATAGTATAATGTATAAAAAAAAATATATATAGTAACTAGGGTTTTTAAATAAAAAAAAATATGTTATATATTTTTTTTTGTATAGTAAAAAAAAATATTAATAATATTTTTTTTTTAAATATGAATATTTTTTTAAAAAAAAATATTAATATTTTTTAAATAAAAAAAAAATATGTAGTATAAATAGGTTTTTTTTATAATAGTAAAAAAAAAATATCCAACATTTTTTTTGTCCAATGTAAAAAAAAATATGTAGAGGTAACAATATTTTTTTTTTGTTATTGAAAAAAAAAATATTAGTAGTAAAATAGGTTTTTTTGTGTCTAAGTAAAAAAAAAAATTCACTACACCTAACAATAGGTTTTTTTGTGCTACTAACATAGGTCAAAAAAAAAAATATGTAGTAGGTATGTAGTAGCAAAATTTTGTGAAGTAAGGTTACCAAAAACCAAAATAAAAGACGTAAAGCCCATACATCCAGATAAACACAGATAGTAGTGCAGAGGTAAGTAAGTAGTGCAGAGGTTAATGGGGAGGAAACACCAGGGTGTACATATGGGTTTTGAGCCTTGATTTAAAGGCAGAAATGTAGGGGGAATCACATTTGTCAGGTGGCAGTTGATTCCACAAGCACGGAGCAACTAGTGCAAAGTACATTTCTGAGAGTTGTGCCAGTGGCATGGCTGT